>SMDT01001918.1:0-63789 GCA_005392925.1 Aquilaria sinensis
AAAACATGGCTACATGCCATGATTCACAAAATTTTTCATTACCCCAAGTTACACTTACAAACTGAAACCTCTAATGTCCAAACAAGACATTCAGTATGCCATAAAACAGGACACACTGTAGTACAAGTCCTATGGCCATGTTCATGGTCATAAAGGTGAAAACTATGATCAGAGCAATTGTCCACATATCCATGCTGAACACCTAGACAAGTCCCACACTACAAGCCTGCATAACTTAAGTCATAAGTCTTGGCCAACTTCAAAAAATAAGACTTGTAATGTACAAAGTTAATCAAGCCAAGCACACATTGGCACATACCTTGGTACACAAGAAAAGCTAGCACAACACAATAGCAATCTCAAGCTACACTATTCAGGCCGAATATCCTTTTCTGAAAAATAAGATTATGGGCAATGAGTACAATACTCAGTAGAGTTCACCATTATTACCAACTCCTTAAAGAGTTTATTTAGTTAAGCCGAGTGTATAACTCAAGGCATAACCTCCTCAAGCTCATATTAACCTGCAAAAATAAGACACAAAGACAACAAAACCACAACATATATATATACATACTAGCAAGTCCGAAACATATAGGCAATAATAATGAGTAAATGGTTAGCAAGCACAAGGAATCACTCAAGCACACAATGAACACACTCACACACCACAATGACCATTCGGCCAAATACCATAACATGTGCCATTGTGCACTTTTGCACACAAAACTTCACCATAAAGTCCACTTCCACTAGAGCTCCGAAATGCCTAGCAAATTGGCCTCATTCACTAGGATTTCTAGCACATGTCCATAGTCAATTAGCTAATCAACAATTACAACCGAAACATCTCAATAGCCCATCAAGTAACTAAGGTCATTTAGCACAATTAACCATCACTTATCCACTTTAATACTTGAATCATGGTATATACCAAGCAATCAAGCAATCTAGTGAACCCTACCTCAATTCCAAGCTTGAGTTCCTCTCGGTCAATGCTCAAACACCCAACCGAAATGCTCCTCAACAAAATGGCCTATTACATCACTAATTAGGCATTAATACTCCTTGTTCATGGAACTTATACCATGTATTCAAGGAAAACACAAGTAATTACCTCAAACCCAAGCTTGAAATGTCTCGGCCATTCCTTGTTTCTTCAAAACAAAGCTTAATCTTAAGTGCTAAGTGCCAAAACCAAAGACTCCAAGCTTGCTTTCTTCTCTCAAGCTCCAATTTGACTCCTTTGTGCTCTAATTCAAAACCCTTTCGGTGGAAAGCTCAAGAACACAAACAAGAACTAGTTGTGGCCAAGGAGAAGTAAGCCCGAAATGAAGGCAAATGAGTTAGTGGAAGCATGCATTTTCGAATACAAGCCACATGTAACCAAAATGGTAATAAGCTAGCTTTTGGCCTCACAAATCTTGCATGGCTCCAATGAGCCTTCACTCTTTCATGGCTTCATTTCCACCCTTAGATCACAAATACATTTCGGCATTAACACCATTTCATGGCTCAAATTGCCAAGCACAAATCAAAAGTGTCCAATATGACCATTAATCCCATGTAATAACCGGCCAAGTACCTGTACAAGTAGTAATTAGGCAAACCAAGGTAATGATGCCTTAATACCTTAGTGGGGAACATGATTTGACTAGCCATCATTGGATTTTTTACCAAAACTAGCCTAGTAACACACTAGTCCTCTTACAACTTTGCATGGCCGAAAACTCCCACTCTAAAGTTGTAGTTTCATTAGCACC
The DNA here is from genome assembly GCA_005392925.1 of Aquilaria sinensis. Taxonomy (NCBI): domain Eukaryota; kingdom Viridiplantae; phylum Streptophyta; class Magnoliopsida; order Malvales; family Thymelaeaceae; genus Aquilaria; species Aquilaria sinensis. Next base: position 1,764 of record SMDT01001918.1, read on the forward strand.
ACTAGTTTAAGTGTGCATTTTAGTCCTCCTGCTTTATTTTCTTGCAAATTACCCATTGCCATTTTCTTTGTGCATTTGGAACCTGAAAGTCCTCATTTTAGCACAAACACCACTATGCCTTGCATTCACCATCTTTTATAGTGTTTCTCTATATTTCCTTTGCCTGGGCCAAGTATTAGGTAATGAACCTAACAATAGAGCTCTATCGAGTTGGCAATGCTTGGAACCAATCCAAGTTCAGTGATGAACTTCTTGATCCAAACTGCCTCCTTCGCAGCATCAAAGGATGCAATGTACTCAGATTCTGTTGTAGAGTCAGCTACTGTCTTTTCTTTTGAACTATTCTAGCTCACAGCACCACCACCAATACAAAACATATAACCATATTGTGATCTAAAATCATCCTCATCAAATTGGAAGCTTGCATCGGTGTAACCCCTTACAACGAGCTCATCTTCACCTCCAAAGACCAAGAATGCATCCTTCGTCCTTTATAAGTACTTAAGGATGTTCTTAACAGCTGTCTACTGACTATCACCAGGGTTTGATTAGTACCTACTCATCATGCTCAAAGCATATGAGACATCGGGACGAGTACATATCATGGCATACATGATAGATCCAATTGCTGAGGCATATGGAATCTTACTCATGCGCTCTCTCTCCTCGGTTGTACTCGGACACTGAGATCTAGAAAGAGTGATACCATGTGACATGGGCAAGAATCCTTTCTTGGAATCTTGCATGCTAAACCTCTTTAGCACCTTGTCAATATATGTACTTTGACTTAGGCCAAGAAGCTTTCTAGATCTATCTCTATAGATCCTGATGCCTAACACATAGGCTGCTTCACCCAAGTCCTTCATAGAGAAACATTTCCCTAGCCAAGTCTTCACAGACTGTAGCTCAGGAATGTCATTCCCAATAAGTAATATGTCATCTCCATACAACACCAAGAAGACAATAGCGCTCCCACTAACCTTCTTGTAGACACAAGGTTCATCTTCATTTTTTATAAAACCAAACTCTTTGATTGCTTCATCAAAATGAAGATTCCAACTTCAAGAAGCTTGCTTCAGTTCATAAATGGACCTTTGCAACTTGCACACTTTATTGGCATTCTTAGGAGTGACAAAACCCTCAGGTTATGTCATGTACACATCCTCAAGTAGCTTTCCATTTAGGAATGCAGTTTTGACATCCATTTGCCATATCTCATAATCATAGTGTGCAGCAATAGCGAACAAAATTTGGATGGATTTAAGCAGAGCAACTAGTGAAAAAGTTTCATCATAGTCAATACCATGAATTTGCTTGAAACCTTTTGCAACCAATTGTCCCTTAAAGGTAATCACATTACCATCCATGTCAGTTTTGTTCTTGAAAACCCATTTGCACCCTATGGGTTTCACCCCTTCAGGTGGGTCAACCAAAGTCCATACTTGGTTTTCATGCATGGATTCCATCTCGGATTTCATGGCCACTAGCCACTTCTCAGAGTCAGGCCCCGACATAGCTTGTTGGTAGGTTATGGGCTCATCCTGATCCATGAGCATCACATCACCAATGTGAGTCATGAGAAATCCATATCTCTCAGGCTTACACCAAATCCTACCAGACCTACTTGGGCTCTGTGCTATAGGAACAGACTCTTGAACCACAACATCTTGTGGTGTCTGTTCAGGTTCCATTTCAGGTTCGATGTCTCCTTGTTGTTCTTGAATTTCTTCAAGTTCTACTTTCCTCACACTAGTTCCTTTAGAGATAAACTCTTTCTCTAAAAGACACCAGTTCGAGCAACAAACACTTTTTGCTCAAAAGGATTGTAGAAATAGTAACCCTTTGTTTCTTTGGGATACCCAACAAAAAGGCATTTTTGAGATTTGGGCCCTAGTATGTTAGAGGATTGACATTTCACATAAGCGTCACAGCCCCAAATCGTCATAAAAGATAAATTGGGATGCCTCCCACTGCATATCTCATATGGTATCTTTTGAACCGATTTAGATGGAACTTGGTTTAGTGTAAAATCGACTGTCTCTAGAGTATGTCCCCAAAAGGAGTTTGGAAGGTCAGCTTGACTCATCATAGAGCGAACCATGTCTAACAGAGTTTGATTTCTCCTTTCAGATACACCATTTCATTGAGGTGTACCTGGTGGAGTGAGTTGTGATACTATACCACACTTCTTTAGATAGTAAGGAATTCTCGATCCAAGTACTCTCCACCTCGATCTGATCAAAGCACTTTGATACTCTTCCCGAGTTGATTCTCTACTTCATTCTTGAATTCTTTGAACTTTTCAAAGGATTCTGACTTGTGTCTCATGAGATACACATAGCCATATCTGCTGAAGTCATCAGTGAAAGTAATGAAGTATTGAAAACCTCCTCTAGCATGTGTATACATAGGGCCACATACATCACTATGTATGAGTCCTAGTAAATCATTAGCCCTTTCACTTTGCCCTGTGAATGGGGCTTTGGTCATCTTGCCCAACAAACATGACTCACATGTCTGATATGATTCAAAATCAAATGAGTCCAAGAGTCCATCCTTATGGAGCTTGGATATGCGGGTCTCGTTTGTATGGCCCAAGTGACAGTGCCAGAGATAGGTCGAGTTCGAATCATTTAATTTGACCTTCTTGGTATTCACTTTATAGATTGGATCTTCAAGGTCTAGAACATACAACCCATTGCTAAGTTAAGCACTGCCATAAAAGATTTCATTCAAATAAATAGAACAACATTTGTCCTTTATTATAAATGAAAAACCTTTCATGTCCAAACAAGAAACAGAAATCAAATTTCTACTTATAGTAGGCACAAAGTAGCAGTTGTCTAATTCTAAAACTGATCCACTAGGTAAAGTGAGAACATAAGTCCCTACGGCTAAGGCAGCAACCCTTGCTCCATTTCCAACACGTAGGTCCACTTCACCTCGGGCCAATCTTCTACTTCTACTTAGATCCTGCACATTTGCACAAATGTGAGATCCACATCCAGTATCCAATACCCAAGATGAGGAAGTAGAAAAGTTAGCCTCTATAACAAAAATACCTGAAGTGGAAGTCTTACTTCCCTTTTCCTTAGCAAGTTCTTCAAGATAGAGCTTGCAGTTGCGCTTCCAGTGTCCAGGTTGCTTACAATGGAAGCACTCCCCTTCCTTTGCCACACCACCCTTTGGTTTCAGTGCAGCTGAAGAAGAATTGGCATTGGACTTTCCATTAGCTTTATCCTTCTTCTTGTTGGCTTTTCCCTTTCCTTTGCCCTTTTGAACCATCAAAATGGGCTTAGCCTTCTTAAGGTTTTGCTCAGCAGTTCTCAACATGTTGAGCAATTCAGGGAGGGACTTGTCAAGGTCGTTCATGTTATAGTTCATGAAGAACTGACTGTAGCTTTCAGGCAATGATTGCAAGACTACATCAACAGCCAACTCTTTCTGAAGAGCAAATCCCAAACTCTCAAGATTCTCAATGTACCCAATCATCTTGAGCACATGAGGACCCACGGGACTTCCCTCAGACATTTTGCACTGAAACAATGCCTTAGAGGTCTCAAACCTCTCATGCCTAGCTTGCTCTTGGAAAAGCATTTTGAGATGTTCGATCATATCGAACGCCCCCATGTTCTCATGTTGCTTCTGAAGCTCAGATTCCATGGTAATAAGCATGAGGCATGCAACATCCAAAGCATCATCAGAATGCCTCTTGTGAGCATCCCTTTCAGCTCTTGGAGCAGTGGCAGCAGGCTCATTCGGAATGGGCTGCTCTAGGACATAAGCCTTTCTCTCTTGCTTGAGGACTATCCTCAAGTTTCGGTACCATTTGAGAAAGTTGGTCCCATTCAGTTTTTCCTTCTCAAGGATCGATCGCAATGAAAGTGTCGATGTGTTTTGTGCCATGGTTATCTACAACAGTAAATATGCAGTGTAAGAGCCATGTATTTTAATTCATTTAATAAGGACTTTTATTAAACGATACTCCCACTATTTTCCTCAAAATAATAACCCTCGATATTATTTCGGAACACCTCGGCGCTAAGGTATTCTAGTGGGCCAAGATCCATATTTGACCACAACCTGAGTCAGCTTTGGCTTTTCTCTCAAGTTACAGCTATTTAGGTAGGCAACTCCTTGCCAATTGCATCTTATGCAACTCTTGGATAGTTGGGTGAACAACACTTGTCCAAGCTCATCTCATGAACTTAAGCCCAACTCTATGCCTCTAAGTCCCTAATCCTATTAGGATGACTTAGTTAAGTCAGACCCAAAGTTAGCAATTTGGATATCACTATTATCCCATCGCGCCTTACCAAGATGAACATAGGTGCTTTGCTTTGGCAAACCCACCTAATGTTGATCAAAGTCTTGACGAGTGCCAACATTTGGAAGGCATCACATTTAATGACTTAATATTTGTTTGAGGGATTTTTCTTTTGATCTCACCAATTTGTTATCTCCGGTTGTCTTATACATGCATCACATACAAATATAAAACATGCATCTCATGCTTACAAGAAAGTAAACATGACATGGTTATAGCCCAAACTATGCGATATTCTCAAGCCAATGAGAATATCATAAAAGCCTAAGAAAAGAAAAGGGTCTTCACAAGCTCCTTCTCTTCCTTTCTTGGTTGCCCTTTTGTTGTCACCTCCTTGGACATACCACCTTGGATGATCCTTGGACATACCACCTTGGATGATCCCATAATGTACCATTACATCAATAATAGAAACCTCGAGTTACATTCGAGGGGAGTAAGGTGAGAAGAGAATGTACAATGAGAGTGATAAGAAAAGGCACGACTTGCAGGCCGTATTTACAAGTACAACCAATCAAGGGCTATAACCATGCACCATGCTTCAAACACCAATCAGCATATCATGTCAAATCTCATTCAACAAAAATGCATGCCAATTGACACACGTTGATTAACCAGTTTTTATTTATGTGGCGCTTCGCATACGGCGGTCCCGCTGGCCGGTCAGCGGGCGGTGGTTCCGCTGACCGGTCAGCAGACGGGGTCAAGGGGGGCCGCCCTTGCGGGGGGTTGCGAGGGGGCAGCGCCCCCCTGGCGCAAAAAATTGTCTTACAATTGCTTTGCCCGAGATCTTCTATTTCGAGCAAGTAGGCACCCGAGACTCCTCCATTCGAGCCACCAAAAATACCTTACTTTCGGTGCCCGAATAGGCCGAATCCGAACCAAGCTAGGGTTTTTGCAACTATTGCAAGAATCCTAATCCATATAGGTATCTCATACCTATCAATTTCGGGTTAATCTCATTAACCAATTAGTGTCGTTTCTTCATATATGTCATATGTTCATTACGAGTTCCGGTTTCATGCATCATGAATCAATCTAATTAATCATGGCCGAAAGCAACCGAACACATAACATCATGCGATTCAACATTCAATCCCGATTTAGGGTTTCACCAGTAGCTCTGATACCACTGTTGGGTTTCGGGAGCCAAACAGCGCAGCGGAATTTAACCGAAACCCTCTAGGATCCAAGTGAAACGGGGTAAACCGGGTGTTCAAAAATTTTCATACCTAATTTTCAGTTGAGATCTCTCACTCAACTGTAGAGTCGAATCACAAAACCTGAACAGTTGACGTGTTCAAGCTCTCTATGGTATCCACACGAGCCTCTCGGGATCACCACGCTTCCACCACGTCCCGGCAGATGCGTTTCTCTTGCGCTCGCAGTGCTAGCTTGCGTCCTCCAAGGAATTGCAAGAGAAGAGTGCGGCTGTCCTTTTGGGAGGCTAGGGCAAGAAGCTACGAATTTCTCACTAAAAGTTGTATTTATAGTGAGACTCAACTTCCAGGCCTAATGGGTTTCAAAGCCCTAATCCAATTAGGCTTCAATTTTGGGCTTAATAATGGCTCAACTTTTGGGCCCATTATTAATATGAAATTATTGTGAAACCATAACCCAAATAATTAGCCCATGCACTCTAATGATCCAAATAGCTCTATGTGTGCGACCCAATAGGCTCTTACCACGTTGGCAATGATCATAAATCACATTTATGATCATAAGCAATGAGCGGTGTCTAGCAACACATCATTGCTACCCAAGTGACAAGATTGTCGGTGATTCGACTAAACCTTTATGATCATCATCGATATATGCCATTGTCCCTTTGTCCAAGATATCAAGACTAAGCACGAGACATGGAATGTGTCACTCTCGTATAGCCCAATCTTTGGGTTCTTGATTACCGAGTAGACCAACTTAAACTGATGACATTGATATCGTATATCAACTCATCCGAGCATGGCCATGCATTTTCTAAGTCTCACTCTATTAAGGGGCCCGAAGATATCACTCCTGTTACATAGGAGGGACAAATCCCATCTTGATCATACAAATCCCTCTACATGATATGTGGCATACCCAATGACCTCCTTCAAGTTCACTCAGTTACGAGCAACAAAGGAAAGTATCAAAGTATGTGACTTACAAGTAGGGAACCTTGATGATCTTAGGTCGAAGGACTACATATACCATGATCACTATGAGAATCACTTATGACACTCATATAATGATGGTGGGTCGGTCCAGTACACAAGTTCTCCAACTTGTATCCATATGTAGACTACATATCTCATATTAGTCTCCACATATGCTAGTCGTTATGTACTATTGCAACCCGCTCCATAATAATACTAGACCAGGGACGTTTGAGAATATCATTATTCTAGGGTTACAATTATGTTTATTACGTTACACAGAAACAAAACAACAAACATAATTGCTGGATTAATGCCTTAATAAAATATCATAACTCAATGTGCAAAAAATACAATCATCTCATGATTGGCTTTTGGGCACAACACTAACAGCGTGATCAGCACCACGCAACACCATGCTACGCCTATATTTCATCAGGTGACCATGGGGGTCGCTGTGCCCATCATACATTTCCAAGCGTGGTGCTGAGAAATCGTTTGGCATTGGTGCCTTTACTACTGCATGGATGAAGGGTGACTCTTATCCGGTGAAGGTCTCCAACAAACTTGACCGGACAGGTTTTCGAGAAACCTATTTTTCCACCTTCTCAGGATTCTCTCCATGAGGATGGTAGTGCTGTCTTCTCCTCATTGCCTAGTAGTCACCGACAATGGAGAACAATGTCTCCTTTTTGGAGAGTAACTTCGTTGGTAGGGGGACTGAGACTTCTCATCTGGGGATGGACTTCACCAGTGGGAAGCTCTGGGATCTTTTGACACCGTTCCCTCAGTGCGCCACCCCCTGGATGGTTTGTTCTCCGTTGAGGACTCATCATGAAAATTCCCACTTCCAAAACTTCGGTGAGGTGATTTAGGGTTTTTCTCCCGGTAGGTAGTTGGGAAGATGCCCTTCCCCTCAAAGGTGGTTGAGACCACCTTTGGTCGACCTACTAGGTCATCTCAGCCACAACAGAGCGCTAAAAATCTCACAGAAAACTCATCGTGACCGTCAGAGGACGTTCGTCCTCAAGCAGTGAAGTCTCTACTGCTGGCTGTTCAGTCACTGTTTGAGCTTTCGGCACGGACTGGGACTTCGGGAGTCCTTTGTCCTTAGAACACCGGGTCTCAACAATGGAAACCTGAGAATGAGTTCCCACAGACGATGCCACATGATGCACAGTGGCATCCTCGTTGTATGAAATGCTGGCCTGAAAGATAGACTTATGATGTGAAGGTGTCTACTGTTGGGTTTTGGGAGCCACACAAGCGCAGCGGAATTTAATCAACACCCTCCAAGATCCAGGTGAAACGGGGTAAACCGGGTGTTCAAAAATTTTCATACCTAATTTCGGTTGAGATCTCTCACCCAACTGTAGAATCAAATCACAAAACCTGAAAAGTTGACGTGTTCAAACTCTCTATGGTATCCACACGAGCCTTTCGGGATCACCACGCTTCCACCACATCCCGGCAGATGTGTTTCTCTTGCGCTCACAGTGCTAGCTTGCGTCTTCCAAGGAATTGCAAGAGAATAGTACGGCTCTCCTTTTGGGAGGCTAGGGCAAGAAGTTGCGAATTTCTCACTAAAAGTTGTATTTATAGTGAGACTCAACTTCCAGGCCTAATGGGTTTCGAAAGCCTAATCCAATTAGGCTTCAATTTCGGGCTTAATAATGTCTCAACTTTTGGGCCCATTATTAATTTGAAATTATTGTGAAACCATAACCCAAATAATTAGCCCATGCACTCCAATGATCCAAATAACTCTATGTGTGCGACCCAATAGGCTCTTACCACATTGGCAATTATCATAAATCACATTTATGATCATAAGCAATGAGGGGTGTCTAGCAACACATCATTGCTACTCAAGTGACAAGATTGTCGGTGATTTGACTAAACCTTTATGATTATTACCGATATATGCCATTGTCCCTATGTCCAAGATATCAAGACTAAGCACAAGACATGGAATGTGTCACTCTCGTATAGCCCAATCTTTGGTTTTTTGATTACAGAGTATACCAACTTAAACTGATGACATTGATACCGTATATCAATTCATCCAAGCATGGTCATGCATTTTTCTAAGTCTTACTCTATCAAGGGGCCCGAACATATCACTCCCGTTACATAGGAGGGACAAATCCCATCTTGATCATACAAATCCCTCCATATGATATGTGACATACCCAATGACCTCCTTCAAGTTCACTCAGTCACAAGCAACAAATGAACGTATCAATGTATGTGACTCACATGTAGGGAACCTTGATGATCTTAGGTCGAAGGACTACATATACCATGATCACTATGAGAATCACTTATGACACTCATATAATGATCCATGTAGTGTTCTCATGGTGGGTCGGTCCAGTACATAAGTTCTCCAACTTGTACCCATATGTAGACTACATGTCTCATATTAGTCTCCACATATGCTAGTCGTTATGTACTATTGCAACCCGCGCCATAATAATACTAGACCAGGGACGTTTAAGAATATCATTATTCTAGGGTTACAATTATGTTTATTACGTTACGTAGAAACAAAACAACAAACATAATTGCTGGATTAATGCCTTAATTATCATGACTCAATGTGCAAAAATACAATCATCTCATGATTGGCTTTTGGGCACAACACTAACATCTACAAGACTTTGAAGAACAAGCGTTAAAGACTCCCCGGAGTGTGTTTCTGGGGGAGAAGCCTCCGACACCCAAGTTAGAATCTAAGAGTGGTAGAAAAGAACAAAGAGTAGAGAATAAAGAATGTTCTCTGTGTTTTTACCAAGGTCCCTCCCAAGTATTTATAGGAGGGTGGAGGGAGGAGGCCATTTGTTACAGCTGGCCTACATCATGACATGTGTTCGGTCAGATTCAATCCGTACCTTCAGATGTAGGCGTCACTAGCTGGCCGTAGGACGTTCTAGCTAGAGGTCAGGGGTGTGTGTGAGGTCTGTTTGTTAGAAGCTCCTTAACCATTTTTGTCGTATCCCCGTAAGACCCTTTCAGGGTACGAGACCCCTCCGGGAGGAGATTTTCCCCAAGGGCTAGTTGGGAAGGCCCTTCGGCAGAGTAGGTCACTTTTGGGAGGTGTTTTCCACTGTCAAGGATGGTAGATCTACTTTTTTGAGGTTGGTAAATCCAAAGGTGGTGAAAGACACCTTTCCCAAAGTTGGTCATGTCACCTTTCCGAGGGTCATGTCGATGGTGTGCCCCGAGGTCGAGGCTAAGTCCTTACCGAGGATGGTTTCCAGATAACTGATCAGAAGATCTTTAAGGGCCATAGCCCTTCGGCTATCAAGTTCCAAAGTACCTAGTGAATAACTCAAACCATGTTCATTGCCGCTCCACTAGGGTGAAACAAACAATGGTGGATAGCTATGTGCCCTAAGTGAAGGTTTAATGCACTTGTAGCCTAAATAAGATTACTTAAGGCACAAGTGAGAACCTAGTGCATTCTTGGTAAGGTTTTGAGGTAGAAGCTTAGTACACGAGTAACCTAGGCAAGTTTAAAGGCTTGGGCACTATATGAAGGATTTGTGCACGTAGTGAATTCTTGGAACTCAAGTAAAGAGCATCCACCAAGTTCACCTACACAACAATCAAGAGACAGTTAATTAGTGAGCATAGTTCACTTGGGCATCAGCAAGCCAAGCTTGCTAAGAGAGTGTTAGGGGCTAAAACTTGCTAGGCATAGGGCTAAGAAAATGAGGGGTCCTAAGGGACTCAAATATATGCACATATGTTAGCCCTCAAACTGTAACTGTGTGTATTAGACTTTATATATATTGTATATATGTGTGTCCTTTTTATTTTTCTTACAGGCTGAAGGATCCCTTACTGAGAATCATTGATTCTCACTCCTTTAATCTTCGTTGTACAAATATGTTCCATAAGGCCGGCAACTATTAAGGGTTATTGCACGAGGCAAGTAGGTATATCGTTTATTTGAATCCTTGTGATTCTATTTTTGTGGTCTACTGGTTGGTTAGGTTATGGTGCTAGTTATAGTTATCTGTTCAGCCGATAGAGGCTAGTGAAGCACAATGGAGGATGTAAAGGGCTCGGCACTAGGAGTTTGCTCTAACATGGGAGCTTAGTTGAAGATCATAGTAGTAAATTTCAGTGTATAGTTTTCATACATTAGCAGCCTCCAACGTTCATGTTGAGTAGTAGACTCTAAAGTCACTCTTAAGTGTAAGCATAGTCTTTCTGGTATGGATGTTTCTACATGGTTGATTATATGTAGTTAATCACATAACTGTTTTGTATGCTTTGACTGCTTTGTAACTCAATTTTATGTGAATGACCTAGACAACATTTCATGGTTTATATTGCATTTTGCTATGATTTTGTTGGATAAGTCAAAGTATAACTCATGCATGATTTCAAAGTAGGTTAATTAATTAGATGCACGAAAGTTTTAACAAGAGCACATGTTATCAATTTGCCAATTGCAACCAACATGGGACATATTCAGATAGGTTTTCGGGGTAGGGCCATATAGGGCCGTGTCAATTTGGTGTTAGATCTTGATCATGGTCATTGGAGGCTAGGAACTAAGATATAGTGGATTATCCTTGTGCGAAGGTAGTTAGTACTAACCAACATCTATGAGTTGTCATCTAACTTTGGCTACAGGTTGTGATGGTGAAACTAGCTTAGGTGTGTTTTTAGACACTAGGAGCCCTATAACGGATCCTAGTGGTCTAGTGTGGCAATGTTGGGGTAGTTATTTTGAGTTACTTCTGGGTAGAAGTAATGCCCTAGTGCAAGTAGTGAGATATGACCACCATCCTAGGGGATTTTTTTTAGGACCTCAAAATGAGGTAGGCAGTGTGATATGTAGGACTATGAAATCATGGAAACCTCCAAGTGAGGAGTAGCACAAGGCCTAGTTAGTTACTCCCGACATGTCAAAACTTTTATCCACTAGCTTGGATGGGTTAAGCAACACCAAATATACCTAAGGATGCACTGACCTAAGTGATAAACACTTGGACATGTAGGCTACAAAGTGACAAAGAGGTAGCACTCTCGTACTTTTTCTAGTCAGATTAGGAGCTTAACACCAAGTTCCCTAAGGCCATGAGCTAGCATACAGCGGTCCTTGATGACCGTTGAGGTGGGCCATTGACAAGTGGTCCTAGGATGCATTGGCTCTCAAAAGGGAGTTAGGGGAGTCTAAGACACAAAATGACAAGGTAGAGGTTGGCTCATCCAAACTAGTTGGAGCATGGGCGGTACACCTATAGTACAGAAGTCAGCTAAAGACCAGAGAGCAAGAACAAATCATGATATCTTCCTTGCCTACGGTCTTACAATTCTAAATGTAATCCCACCATGTTCCTATAACACCAATGATCCTACTATGATTCAAATAGGTTTTTTGTATCCAAATCGTAGGATCGCACCATCCTACGATCTAAATCGCATTTTTAACAACCTTGGCGGGAATTGTTCAAAACCCTTTTGATTTCATCCTTAGGGAGGCTAGGGTGAAAATGCTTACTATATGATGTATATATAGTGAGGCTTAACTCCCAAGTCTAATAGGTTTCAAAACCCTAATCCAATTAGGTCTAATTTCCGGCTTCATAATGGCTCAACCTTCAGGCCAATTATTAATATGAAATTATCACAAAACCAAAACCAAACAATTTGGCCAATGTACTCAAATAATCCAATTGGCTCTGAGTGTTCAACCCAATAGGCTCCTATCTCGTTGGCAATGATCATATATCACATTTATGATCATAAACAATGAGCAGTGTCTAGCAACACATCATTGCTACCCAAGTAACAAGATAGTTGGTGATTCAACTAAAACTCTATGATCATTATTCGTATATTTCAATGTCCCTTTGTCTAAGATACCAAGATCGAGCATGAGACATGGAATGTGTCACTCTCATATAGCCCAATCTAAGGTTTCTCGATTACCGAGTAAACTAACTAAAACTGATAACATTGACATTCATATCAACTCATCTGAGCATGGCCATGCATTTCCTCAATCTCACTCAATCAAGAGGGCCCAAAGATATCATTACCGTTATATAGGAAAGACAAACCCTATCTTGATCATACAAAACCCTCTGCATGATATGTGACATACCTAATGACCACCTTCATGTTTACTCAGTTATGAGCAACAAAATGAAGTATCAAAGTATGTGACTCACATGTAGGGAACCTTGATGACCTTAGGTCAAAGGACTACATATACCGTGATCACTATGGGAATCACTTATGACACTCATATAATGATCCATGTAGCATTCTTATGGTGGGTTAGTCTAGTACACAAGTTTTCCTACTTATGCCAATATGTAGACTATATATCTCATATTAGTCTCCACACATGCTAGTCTTTATATATTATTGCAACCTACTCCACAATAATACTAGACTAGGGACGTTTAAGAATACTATTATTCTAGGGTTATAATTATATTTGATTATGTCACACAGAAATAAAAATAACAAACACAATTATTGGACTAATGCCTTAATAAAATATTGTCACTCAATGTGCAAACTACAATCATCTCATGATTGGCTTTTGGGCACAACACTAACACATTGTTGCCTAGTGCATGTGTAGATGCAAGTTTAAGACAAGGAGAGGCATTCCTATGGCACGTAGGAAAAGGTTCAGGGCTTAGGCACCTGGCACCGTGGCGCTAGGTGGTGCTGTAGTGCCCAAGACCTCATTCGAAACCTGAGTGAAATGGCCTCTAGTGCTACAGCACTAGTTCTAGTGCCTAGGCACCAACACTCAACGACATTGACATACTGTAGTATTTTTAGCATAACTTTTCGCTCAGGTGTTCGAATGAGGTGATTCAAGTTTCCACATGAAGCTAAGAAAAATGGCTATCATTTAAAGCCTGTTGGCCACATTAAAGCAGCATTAGTCTGGTGTAATGTTTAGTACCATCGGGAGCCTAATTAGGCCTTTGGGTTTGAGGTCTCGATGTGGAAACCTTAGTGCACCTAGGTGGGTTCCAAAGGACCTTGTGAACAAGTCCAACCATGGCCATTGCCACTCCACTAGGGTAACCAAGCAATGATGGATAGGTATATGCCCTGTGTAAATGTTTAGTGCACTTGTAGCCTAAACAAGGTACTTGAGGCACAAGTGAGAACCTAGTGCACTCTTGGCATGGTTTTGAGGTGGAAGCTTAGTACACAAGTTACCTAGGCAAGTCTAAAGGCTTGAGGCACTATATGGAGGCTTAATACACTTAGTGAATTCTTGGAACTCAAGCAAGAAGCATCCACTATGTTCACCTACACAACAATCATGAGAGGGTTAATTAGAGAGCTTAGATCACTACGACATTAGCAAGCCAAGCTTGCTAGGAGCGAGTTAGAGGCCAAAACTTGTTAGGCATAGGGTGATGCCCGTGCGAAGACTACAAGCACGTGTAGCAGACTTCACATATATTGTATATATGTGTGTTCTCAGTATTTTTCTTGTAGGTTGAAGTATCACTTACTAAGAATCATTAATTCTCACTCCTTTTGATAGCCAAACGCTATCGCCTCTATCTGGCCGAACTCCCTGCCACAGTAATGGCCAGAAGAAGCTGGCGCTACCCGAGAAAAGGTGTGATCAGGCACCTTGGGAGATAGCCGAAGAGCTCCAAGCCCGGCACGCCAGGACACTACTCGCCCCCCCAGGGTCGTGAACAGATCGCCTTCGGAAAAGTGGCACCAAACATAGCGAGCCGAACACGATATCCCCGAAGGCGGAACTCCCTGAATCTGGGAACCCCCGAACTCAGGGCTTGTTTCCCGAAGAGGCTCCGTCCGTACCAAAGGACGACCTCACCCAGGGACCTCGGGAGTACGGCAGGAGATTTATGGAAGCATTTAAGGAAGCCTCTGACACATCCAATCACAGACGCCACAATCCGCCTCAAAAGGCGCTCTGCCACGCTGACGCCATCAAAATCACATCATGGCCCGTCTCAGCACATGGCTCAAGGTAACCTACTATCTGTCTCCTATGCCCAGAAAGTCAGGAACGTCCGACCGAACACGTGTCGTGATCTGAACGGGCTAGGCACTCTTATAAATACCAGGAGTTAATACCAGACAAGAGGTTGGTTAGCTGGCGAAATACGGCTCCCATTACCAGGCAAAACTCCTCAGCCCTTTGTGCTATTTTCTCTGCCTTTCTCTCAGCCACCACTGACTTGGGCGTCGGAGGCTCCCCCCCCCGGAAAAACACTCCGGGGGCCTCCTAACCTTTTGTTTCTGAGCTTTCAGGCACTCTCCTTTGGGCTGTCCAGTCCACCAGGCGTTCTTCCTCCCAGAAGTCCCTCCACCAGTCACTATGACTATAAACGATGAGGCCCCTGGCCATCATTTGGCGCCGTCTGTGGGAACCCGCTCTGAGATCGCCGTCGTTGAGACTCGGCGTTCTAAGGACAAGGGACTCCCGAGGTCCCCGTCCGCGCCTGAGATACAACCGGCTGCTGAGCAAACACTCCCAGGGACTTCTGCGCCCGAGGAAGACCACCCTCTGGTAGTCACCATGAGTTTCTTGAGGGACTTTCAGCGTTCGGTCGTGTCTGAAATGACACAGCAGATCGGCCGAAGGTGGCCACAGCAAGCACAGGCCCAGAGACCCCCCTCAGTGACACGCCCTCGGGAGAGGAGCCCCAAGCCCACACATCGCAGTTCGGGGAATGGAGACCCTCGCGAAGAATCATCCACAGAAATTATGGCCCTCGGGAAACGTTCTGTGGGACAAACCAGGTCCAAGCAGCCGAGAGTCTCACAGCGAAGCAGTTCGTCACCTGAGGCGAGGTCCTTGTCCCCTCAGCGCCGAACTCGCCCCCCGAAGAGGCGCCGACGATCCCCATTCCCTGAAGAAGGCCCTAGCGCCACAGTGCTCATGGAGAAGATATTAGCACGGCTGGACAGAGTGGAAAAACAAGTGGCCAGAAAATCCGTTTGGGCCAGACCCTCGGGAACATCCTGCGAAGATGACTCCCCTTTCACTCAGGCCGTCGTTGAGGCAGCCATGCCAGGCGAGTTCAGAGTACCTCGGTTGGAAATTTATGATGGCCGTACTGATCCGCAGGCCCACCTGACGAAGTACAGACGGAGCATGATAATACACGGTGCTGATGACGCTACCATGTGCAAGTGCTTCGAAGTCACCCTCACAGGGCCAGCCACGGCGTGGTACAATTCCTTGCCCCCAGGGACCATTACTGAGTTCCGGGAGTTGTCCACAGCCTTCACCCAGCAGTTCATTGGGAGCAGACCTACTGCGAAGATGCCTGTACAGATGTTCGACATAGAGCAGAGGAACGGAGAAACCATCCGAGACTATGTCGAAAGATTCAACAGAGAAGCTCTGAGCGTCCCAGACTTCCGGCCCGAAATCCGCATTCTCGCCATGACACGGGGCCTTCGGCGAGACTCACAGCTGTTCTATGAGTTCTCAAAGGACCCCCCGGAGACCCTCGGAGAATTTTACCGTAGGGCGGAGCAACACATGACAGCCGAGGAACTGAGGATGGCTGGGCCGAAGTCTGATCATCACGACGCCAAAGGGTCCAGTCAACAAGCTCGGCATCCTACCGAACAGGCAGGACGACCTCGGAGGATGCGGGGAAGGAAACCCCAAAGTTTCACACCATTGAGCACTACACGGACCAACATTCTCATGGCGCTGGAAAGGCAGGGGAAGCAAATTCGGCGGCCAAGGGCCATGGCCGCCGATAACAAAAAGAATGACAAGAAGTTCTGCCAGTTTCATCGCGACCACGGCCATGACACCGAAGATTGCTTCCAGCTGAAGAAGTACATAGAGTCGCTGATAAAACAGGGCCAACTTCGGAAATACCTGAGGATGCAACCCCCGAAAGGCAGAAAAATGGAGGAAGAAAGGGCCGAAGATGAGGACTATGACTCCGACAGGCGGAGAAACCGAAGTCCAAAAAGGCGCCCCCCACCTCCAGCAGGGGTGATCCAAACCATCACCACGGGGCTCCCATCCTCGGAAAGAAAGCGGAAAGCCAGAGAAATTGCAGTCATGGAGTATCAAAAGTCCATCAAAGAAACTGGCTCGCAAAGATAGCTCCACCGTCGTCTTCCCCCACAACGATCCGCTGCTGATCACGGCAAGGATAGGGAACTGAGGCGTCAAAAGAGTGTTGCTTGATGATGGCTTAAAAGCTGACGTCCTATTCTCGCACCTGCTGCCGAGCTTGGGCATCTCCAGCAGCGAACTAAAGCCTGTCACCTCGTCCACTTTTGGGGTTCATTCATCCGAACTCCACGACCTCGGATAGATCGATCTCCCGTTGACGATGAAAGGGACTTCGGTAAGCGGAGCAGCTGAATTGTACGCATCCACAATGGCGAGATTCATCGTCATGGACGTCCCATCCTCGTACAACGTCATCCTTGGAAGACAGACAATGGGGAACCTGCATATTCGCCCTGATGTGAAGTACTTGACTGTCACATTCGCGACCAAGGATGGAGATGCAGAGGTCTTCCTAGACCAAGCCGAGGTAAGAAAGGTGTTTGTAAAAAAACGAAAAGCTCCGGCGAGCAACCTCGCGCAAACGATGGAGGCAAAGGCGCTAGAAAAAGGCAAAGAAGAAGATCTCGCCAAAGCAGAAACGGAAGCAGTAGAGCTTGTCCCAGGTCAATCTACCCGAATAGGGAAGAGCTTGGCCGAAGGTGACAAGGAAAATCTTGTATCCTTTTTGCTAGAAAATAAAGATCTGTTTGCCTGCTTGCCAAAAGACATGCCGGGGGTAAGCCCTGGCATAATACAGCACAGCCTCAAAGTAAGCCCGGAAGCAAGGCCTGTCTGGCAAAAGAAACGAAGCATCTCATCCCACAAAAGCAACTTTGTCAAAACTGAAGTCCAGCGTCTCCTAGATGCTGAAGTTATCAGGGAGGTCAAGTACCCCGAATGGTTGAGCAACGTGGTCATTGCCCCAAAAGAAGGTAGCAGCAAACTCCGGATGCGCATCGACTTCAGAAACTTGAACGATGCTTGCCCAAAAGACTCATACCCTCTGCCGCCAATAGATCAACTGGTAGATTCAACTGCTGAGTATGGGCTCCTAAGTTTCCTAGACGCCCTCAGTGGCTACCATCAGATAAGGATGAACCCCGAAGATGAAGAGAAGACTGCCTTCATCACCGAGGGAGGAACATATTACTATATCAGGATGCCCTTCGGGCTCAAAAATGCAGGAGCCACCTACCAGAGGTTGATGAACAAGGTCTTCAAAGACCAAATGGGGAGAAACATGGAGGTGTATGTTGATGATATGATATCAAGAGCAAGCTGCCCGGCTACCACGTTGCAGACTTAGAGGAAACCTTCCAAAAGCTCAGAGCCTTCGGGATCCGCCTTAATCCTGAGAAGTGCATCTTCGGGGTGACCTCGGGAAAATTCCTTGGGTGCATGGTATCCGAAAGAGGCATCGATGCTAACCCCGAGAAGATTGAGGCTCTGCTTGAGATTCCGAACTCCTGCCACAGTCAAAGACGTGCAGAGACTCACCGGAAGAATAACCTCTCTGAGCAGGTTTATTTCCAGGTACGGAGATAGGTGTCGACCCTTCTTCAAAATCCTCACAAAGGCAGCAAAAATGGAAGGCGACCTCGGAAGGAATGATCATCCTTGGGATGAAGATTGCCAAAAGGCCTGGGAAGAACTCAAAGTCTACCTGGCCAGCCTGCCGACTCTGTGACAACCTCGGGAGGGAGAGCCCCTCGTACTCTACCTCGCCGTTACAGAAAAAGCTGTGAGCTCGGTCCTCGTGAAAGAAGAAGGGCCAAAGCAATGGCCGGTCTACTATGTCAGCAAGTCCCTGCATGGCGCCGAAGTCAGGTACCCTTTGCTTCAAAAAGCTACATATGCCTTGGTGCTTGCAGGGAGAAGGCTGCGACCATACTTTCAGGCTCACCCCATCATCGTCCGAAGTAGTCTGCCGCTACGGGATGTCATGAAGAGGGATGATCATTCGGGAAGGCTCTCCAAGTGGTGCATAGAGCTGGGCGAACACGAAATCACGTATGAGCCTCGGAAGGCCGTAAAAGCTCAAGCACTGGCATATTTTATCGCCGAAATACCCATCACTGAGGAGAGCCATTCAGATCCAAAAGAGGGTGAGCCAGAATGGACCTTGCACGTAGATGGAGCCTCAGGATCCGAACACCAGGGAGCTGGAGTAATTATCAGAGGCCCCGAAGGCCTAGAAGTAACGAAGGCCTAGAAGTAATGAAGGCCATCAAGTTCAGTTTCAACGCCACCAACAACATGGCCGAGTATGAGGCCCTGATAGCAGGATTACGCCTGGCCAGAAAAATTGGCGTGAGAAACTTGAAAGCCCATAGTGATTCCCAGCTGGTGGTCCGGCAAATGGCAGGGTACTATGGCGCGAAAGACCCGACCTTGGCGAAATACCATGAGTTGGTAACAAAGCTCATTCGGGAGTTTGACGCCGTACGAATCGAAAATGTACCTCGGCGGAATAACACTGAGGCAGATTGCTTGGCGAAGTCAAAAAAATATATACCGAGGTGCTAGACCATCCGAGCATCTCAGTGCTAAGCATGACGACCTCGGGAGCAGGGTGGAAAGACCCAATCAAAAGATACCTCGCAGAGAATTTGCTCCCCGAAGACCCCGGCGATGCTGCAGGACTGCGAAGACGCTCCGGAAGATTCTTCCTGATTGGCGAAGAGTTATACCGACAGGGATATGCGAATCCGCTGCAAAAATGTGTGGATGAAGAGGATACTGAAATGGTCCTTGAGGAAGTTCACGAAGGCATGTATGGTTCACACATTGGAACTGATGCCCTTGCAGCAGTGATACTCCGCCAAAGGCTACTCCTGGCCTACCCTGGGAAAGGACGTAAGGCAGTTCGACCGAAAGTGCGGTAGTTGCCAGAGACATGCAAAAATCCAGAGGGCACCCTCGGAAATAGTAACCTCGGCAGACTATCCTTGGCCCTTTGAAGTCTGGAGCATAGACCTTATTGGGCCACTCCCCACAGCACCCGGAGGCGTGAAATTCTGCGTGGTAGCAGTGGACTATTTCTCAAAATGGGTAGAGGCAGAACCACTAGCAACTATCTCGGCAAAAGAAGTGCAAAACTTCGTATGGAAGAACATCGTATGCAGGCATTTACTAGTGGCTGATAATGGATCCCAGTTCATAGACAAAGGATTCCAAGAATTCACCAGCGACCTCGGAATGAAGATGCACTTCGCCCAGTAGCTCACCCCCAAAGCAACGGGCAGGTGGAAGTATCGAATAGGACCATAAAAGATGGCCTGAAATAGAGACTGGGGGAAGCCAAGGGGAATTGGCCGGGAGAACTCCAAAGTATATTATGGAGCTACCAAACGACGCCCCGAAGAGCCACAGGGGAAACTCCTTTCTCACTCATCTCCGAAACGGAGGCCATTATCCCAATAGAGATAGTTCGACCTTCGGTACGGGTGCAAGTATTTGATGAAGGTGGTAACGACCTCGGCCTAAGAACCAATCTCGATCTGGTGGCCGAACACAGAGAAATAGTCGAGCTGAGAAGAAAAGCTTACCAACAAAGAGTGGCCGTGGCTATAAACTTACGGGCCAGGCCAAAAGAAATCAAGAAGGGAGACCTCGTTCTCCGAAAGGCCGACTTCGCACCCCGAAGGCCATCCCATGGCGTACTTGGCGCAAACTTGGAAGGACCCTATCTGGCCCTCGCCGAAACAACGAAAAGGCGTGTACAAGCTTGGCGACGTCGAAGGCATAGAATTGAAGAGCAATTGGCACTCGGGCGCCTTGAAAAAATTCTACGCTTAAGGTTGAGCGGAGGAGGTATGTTGAACAAAAAATGTTCTAAATATATAGTAGTATCTTGAGAAAATTTCTTAAGTGCAGAAATGAACAATATTCCGCGAAAGATGCTCGCCATGATAAAGCGTAGATATGGCTTTCCAAAGTCCTTTGAGCCGCCACGCTCGGGAAAGATGGAAAACAAAAATCTCGCAGAAGTACTCGCCGTAGCCAGCGCTGAGATAATTTCCCGAGCTCCCTTGAGCGAACGTGCTCGGGAAAATGGGAAGTGAAAAATCTCGCGGAAGGTTTTCCGAAGTCCCTTGAGCAAACATGCTCGGGACAACTGGAAAAACAAAAATTTTTGACTAAAGGTTTGCCGAAGTCCCTTGAGCAATCATGTTCGGGAAAAATTGGAAATGCAAAAAGCCTGCAAAAAAGACTTAGTCAAATTTTCTCAGACTTTCCAGAATGTCTCTCGAGTAAAACGTACTCGGGACAAAGGAAGGTAAAAAAGTTTCTTTGATCGCAGGTTTTCCGAAGTCTCTTGAGCGAACGTGTTCGGGACAATGGAAATAAAGAAACTTGAAGAAACACTTAGCCAAAAAATCTCCGTTAAGAGCAAAGCTGCCTTACAATAAAGAAGTGCCCGAAGAAGGAGTACAAAAAAGAAGGGAAGGAAAAGGGGCCCTAAAGAAGCCTAAGGGTTCGCGGCGTCCTGAGAGCCACTCGTTTGTCCACCCTTTTCCGCCACCTTCCGCGCTGGAATTGGAGGAAGCTTCAGATGTTCGATCTTGGACCATTTCCACCGAGGTCCCCCAGGAATGTTTAGACCCTCTAGAAAAGAGAGGTCCAGACCTGGGAACCTCTGGAGAACCTGGTGCCGAGCGAGGCAGAAGCCGTCCTAAAACGCGACCTTGTTCATTTGATCAGACTTGTTCTTCTTAAGCTCAAGGTCGTCAAGCTCGTCCTTCAGATCCCCGACCTCCTCTTCCAGCACCTTTATCCGCTCCTCCCCCTTCGGCTCCTTCTTCAAAGACTGGACCTCGGCTTGAAGGGTTTTCTTCTCAGACAAGAGTGTGACTATGATATTCTCTCTTTTTTTGCCTTGTCTTGGAGAAGGTCTTGGTTTGCAGCGCGCAGCCCCGCCACATGATTGCGGAGGTCGGCAATCTTCAGGGAGGAGTCCGCCATCAAAACTTCCTTCTCCTTTCGGAACTCCTCCCGAAGGGTGGCAGCTTCCTCCTTCGCAGCATCTGCCAGCTGCTGGTTCTTGGCGGTCAATTCCGAGCACGTCGCTTTCGCCTTTTCTAGGGCCTCTGAGGCCGAAGCTCGGAATGCCGTCTGCCTGGCTACCCGAACTCGGAGAAAGCCGGCGTACCCCAGCAGCTGCAAAGGAGATAAAACGCAAGGTCAGTAAGAGCCAAACACTTAGGAAAAAATTGAAGGGGAAGAGTTGTGAAGGATATACCTGAGCAGCATGCTCGGTGATCTTTGCGGCAAGGGTGTTATCCCCTAGATGGGCCGCCGCTATAGCCTTGAAGGAGGCCTCGGTGAGCACCCCCTTCGAAATCTGCTTCACCATTTCAGGACAGTCCTCGGAGTACAAGTTCATGTCCTCCGTGAATGTCCAGAAAGGCTCCTTTGGTATCTTCCCTTGCGGGACTTTGGCGTCGCGACGGGCCCTCGCCTCCGCGTGTTCGGCCGCCCAGTTCGGGGTAAGTAACTCCCCTGCAGGGCGAAAAAGAAAAACAGGTCAGAGACAAAGGCAATTCCAGAAAAAACAAAGGAAGTACACTTTGTCTGGAAACAAACCTGGTGGGACCTCGGCAACATTGTCCTCGGAGTCCTCGGCCTCCTCGGCCAAAATGCCCTTACCCTTCCGCTTGCGCCGCTCCTCGGCAGAAGGTACTTCTACCACTACATCAAGGAGGGCCTGCGATGCAGTAAGACTTTGAGGAGGGACGTCGGTTGGAGGAACCTCGGAAGCAGCAGCCTCAGACGCCGGAACCTCGGCTGTCCCAGGCTCCTCGGCAGTCTCCTCGGGTATTTCTTCTAGAGGAACCTGAGTAGCTCTCTTTGCCCGTTTCCTCGAAGGACCCGCGCCAGTAGACTTCCGCCTTCGGGAAGCCGCCTTCTTCGTTTGATCGTCCTTCTCCACTTGGCCGGAGAAGAGGGACTTGTAATAGGCGACAGTGTCGTCGCCCATCTCTGAAAAAGGAGAGAAACATCAGCGTAAGTCCGAGGAAAAAACAGCAAAGGAGTAGAAGATAACTCACTTTCGGCAAGCATTTCGAAAGAAATCTCCTCCTTAAGAAGCTTGACCAACCAGGAATCTTTCCCGGCGATGGCAGGAGTTGGCATCCCGAGGTCAGTCTGGTGCTCCTTTACCACCTTCAGTTCCCGAAGGACCTCTTCGGTCATCAACTTCCAGTTGATTGGAAAAGGGTAAAGGGCACGCGGAGAGACCTCGGGATCCCAGTCAGAGACAGCCCGAATGCGGGCGTCGAAATCCCCGAACACGGGAGCCAACTCTGGGGTCAGCAGCATCCTCGGATCACCAACGTCCGCATCCAGTGTTCCCTGAGCCCATTTGGTCAGAACGTACGACCAGGCCTCGTCCATCTTCAGGAAGAAGAACTTCTGTTGTTGCCACCCCCGCCAGCTATCCTTAGTGGCGAAGGTGAACATGAATTTCTTGCTCCCGGATCCCCGAGGTAGCATGAAATAGAAGCCACCCTTCGGGACCACAGAGAGCTTGTAGTACTGCATAAAGATTATGAAATGGGGTTCTATCCCGAAGACGCCACACATGCAGAGGTAGGCGTTAAAATAGCAGAACGAGTTCGGGGGAAGCTGGTTCACAGCAATGCCATGAAATTGGCAGAACTCGCACACCATCTTCGGGGGAGGATACCGAAGACCGGCCTTCAGCTGGGCTCGGAAAACGGTAACCTCCTTACTATGGTTTGAAAAAGCATAATGGCTAGAACGAGGCAGCCTAGTAATGGCGTAAGAGGGAAGAAAGAATTTTTTCTTCCACCTCTCTAACTTTGCAGGGGTGGTGCAACAAGGATGGGCTAAAAGAGGCTGCCAGCTCTCAGGAATGGGCATTTTAGACATGAAAATGAGTTTGAAAACGGAAGAAAACAGTTTCCAGAGAAAAACTCCAAAGAACAGAGGGATCAAAACACTCTGGAAAACAAAAACCCACCAAAAGATTTGCCAAAATCTGAGGACGCCGTCGTGAAAGTTGGCTGGAAAAAAGCTCTGATTAAGGCAGCTCCGCCACAGAAAGCAAGAAAGTGCAAGAACAGGGGCAAAGCAGAGAAAAGAGCAGAAGAAAAAGCAAAAGGGAACTTATGATGGAATGAGCTATTTATAAGCCAGAGGTGGGTAACCGAAACGTCGTCATAAGTACCCTTTGGAGGCGAACCGTCGCCGTAACTGCTCTCTGCACCTGAAAAGGCGTGCTCTCTGTAACCGACGCAACTCTCCTCCAATGGCAAAGCGCCATGTGTCAACCGCTGTGCAAAAACGGGGACACGTCCTCCTGACATCCCTTGAAAACTGGGAGCACGTCTTCTGACATCCCTAAAAAGCTGGGACACGTCGCTCAGACTGACACGCTTGGCCATCAGACCTGCAGAAACAAAGAGCAGGCCACCTCGAGGACACCAAGAGACAGGCTATGGCCAAATAGCCCATGACTTTCGGGCAAGAGGTGTATCTTCGGCACAGGCTCCACCTCGAAGACACCAAAGAACAGGCCAAGGCCGAACAGCCCATACCTTCGGGCAAGAGGTACATCCTCGGAACAGGCTAAGCTTCCTAAGAAACTCCCAAGAGCAACCTCGGAAAGAGATGCAAAACCGAAGTCTTCACTTCGGCTTTCCAAAGGGGGGCATGTGATAGCCAAAGACTATCGCCTCTATCTGGCCGAACTCCCTGCCACAAGAATGGCCAGAAGAAACTGGCGCTACCCGAGAAAAGGTGAGATCATACACCTCGGGAGATAGCCGAAGAGCTCCGAGCCCGTCACGCCAGGAAACTTGAGGATACTACTAGCCCCCTGAGGTTGCAAACAGATCGCCTTCGGAAAAGAGGCACCAGCTATTGCGGGCCGAACATGATCTCCCCGAAGGCGGAACTCCCTGAAGCTGGGAACCCCCGAACTGGGTGCGTGTTTCCCGAAGAGGCATTGTCCGTACCAAAGGACGACCTCGCCCAGGGACCTCGGGAGTACGGCAGGAGCATTTAAGGAAGCATTTAAGGAAGCCTCTGACACGTCCTTTCACAGACGTCATAAGCCGCCTCAAAAGGCGCTCTGACACGCTAACGCCATCAGAATCACATCATGGCCCATCTCAGCACAAGGCTCAAGGCAACCTGCTACCAGCTATCTGTCCCCTACGCCCAGAAATTCAGGAAACATCCGACCGAACACGTGTCGCGATCTGAACGGGCTAGGCACTCCTATAAATACCAGGAAATAAATACTTGGCAGGAGGTTGGTTGGCAGAGATCTCACTCCCAGACTCTGAGAAAATCACCAGGCGAGACTCTTCAGCTCTTGTGTGCTATTTCCTCTGCCTTTTCTTGGCCAACCACTGACTTGGGCGTCGGAGGCTCCCCCCCCCCCCCCCCCCCCCCCCCCCCCCCCCGGAAAAACACTCCGGGGGCCTCCTAACCCTTTGTTTCTGAGCTTTCAGGCACTCTCCTTTGGGCTGTCCAGTCCACCAGGCGTTCTTCCTCCCAGAAGTCCCTCCACCAGTCACTATGACTATAAACGATGAGGCCCCTGGCCATCACCTTTAGTCTTCATTGTGCAAATATGTACCATAAGGCCAGCAACCATTAAGGGTTGTTACGCAAGGCTCATGAACAGGTATATCATTTATTTGAATTCTTGTGATTCTAGTTTTGTGGTCTCCTAGTTGGTTAGGTTATGGTGTTAACTACAATTGTCTAGTCAGCCAATAGAGGCTAATAGGGCACAAGGGAAGACATATGGAGCTTTCCACTAGGATTTTGCTATAAGGTGAGAGCTTAGTTGAGGATCTCAGTAGTAATTTTAATGTATAGTTTTCATACACTAGCTGCTTCCATTGTTCATGTTGAGTACTAGACTCTAGAATTGCTCTTGGGTGTAAGCATAGTCTTTCCTATATGGATTCTTAGACATGGTTGATTATATGTAGTTAATCACATAATTTTTTTTTATGTTTTGACTACTTTGTAACTTGATTTTATGTGAAAGACTCGGGCAACATTTCATGGTTTATATTGCATTTTGCTATGATCTTTTTGGATAAGTCAAAGCATAACTTATGCATGATTGCATAGTAGGTTAATTAACTACAAGAATGAAACTTTTAACTAGAGCACATGTAATCAATTAGCTAATTACAGCTAGCATGGGACACATTCTCATAGGTTTCCTAGGCAAGGCCACAAGGGGACTGTGTCACCTCATACCTGTAAAACATGTTGCATATGCCACAATACACCATCACAAACACATCTATGATGCATCAAAACATCATACCAAGATCAAACATACACCTAGCCCACCATGATCAATCTTGCCATCTAACTAATGCTATTGATCAAAGCCACAAGCAAAGATCAAGCAACTTTCCACCAATTTTCAAGGCTGCACTAGGTTTTACCTAGGTTCCAAGCAATCCAAGGCAAATGCCACCAAAACAAGACTAATAAAAGAAAAACCCAAGCAACTAAAGACCAAATAAACAAGAAAACTTCAAGGATTTTAAGTTACCTCATGCACAACACAAGCACCAAGCAAGAAAACGTGAATTCAAGCTTCAAAAGCACAAAATCTTTTGAAAACATGCTACCCAATGCTTATACTCCCTTGGTACCTTTAATTTTCACCAAGAAGACAAGGATTTGTATAGGAATTGAAATAGATTTGAAGAAGGCAAGAGGGAGCTCGGGTTTGAAAGGAAGAAATGGATGAATAATACAGCCAAACCCCTTCCCTTACAAGTTATAAAGGCTTTGCTTCACTAAACCCTCGAACTTTCTTTAGTTTATTAAAAAGCCCCTTCCCAAATTAGTAACTCTTGGTCAAACCTTCAACACCTAATCAAATTTTTGGGTGCTAGGCAAAGGTTAAGTTTTAAAACATGTTTCTAATACCCAAGACTTGGCCTAACACCTTGGGATGCAAAATTATCATTTTACCCACACCTATTTTGATGTCATTAACCCTTCAAAACCTAGTAAACCTTGCCTAACCTACTTGATTTCACTAAGTAAACTTAAAATAAGGTATAAAACTAGGAATTTATTGATTTACCTCCCTTAGCCAAACTTGCTGCTACAAGGGCCGTAACACATTCCCTAGCATAAAAATGGTCCTAAGGTGTTAGGGTATCATGCATAATTCTTGATTAAGCTTATTTTGGTACAATTGTGAAGGAGTATTTGACACGGCTCCTCGTGGGCTTGCCTAGGAAGCCTATGAGGATATGTCCCACACTAGTCGCAATTGGCTAATTCACTATGTGCACACTAGTTAAAAACCTTTGTGCATCTAGTTATTTAATCCTACCATGCAATCATGCATGAGTATGTGCTTTGACTTGATCAATAAAATAAGGAAATTATACTTAAAACATTTCCATGGCATTGTATTAAAAACAAACATAAAAAATGTCAAAGCATACAAAGCATTTATGTGGTTAACTACACATAATCAATCGCGTGTGAACATATAAGAAAAAGTAGACTATACTCACACCCAAGAGCAACTCTAAAGTAGATTACTCATACATGAACATTGGGGGAAAACTAGTGTATGAAAACTATACACTAAACAACTTTAATGAGATCCACAGCTAAGCTTCCACCTTAGAGCAGCTCCCAGTGGCAAGCTCAAAAGCCCTCCCTTGTGCTTCACTAGCCTCTATTAGCTAAAGAGACAACTGTAGTTAGTACCACAACTTAACCAACAAGTAACCATAAACTAGAATCATAAAGATTAAAATAAACCACATACCTACTTGTGAGCTTAGATCAACAACCCTCAATGGTTGCTAGCTCAATGACGCCCAAAAATTGCAAAACAAAGACTAAAGGAGTGAGAGTCAAAGATTCTCAATAAGGGATCCTTCAAACTGCAGGAAAAATATTGAGGACACACATATATATAAAATATAAAGTTTACTGCACGCGCTTGCAATCTGAAAGCCAACATATGTACATATATCTATGTCCCTTAGGACCCCTTCTCATCCTAGTCCTCTCATAGGCGTCACTCTGTGCCTAGCGAGTTCTAGCCCTTAACTCGCTCTTATTAAGCCTTAGCTTACTAATGCAGTAACTTTAACCTTCCCTTGATTGTTGTGCAGGTGAACATGGTGGATGCTCTTTCCTTGAGTTCTAAGGAACTCCTTAGGTATACTAGGCTCCCATATAGTGCCTTAAGCCATTGGCTCACCTAGGCCCGTATGCTACTAAGCCTCTACCCAATTAGGCGCACTAGGCTCCCGTTTGGTGTCTTGAGCTAATAAGCTCACCTAGACCACCAAGGTACTAAGCCTCGCCATTTAACCTACCAAGGATGCACTAAACTTTCACTTGAGCCTCAAGTGACATGGCCACCCTTAACCCTGCCTAGGAAGCCTGTGAAAATAGATCTCACGGTGGTTGTAATTGGCCAGTTATATATGTGCACGAATTAAAACTTCATGAAACTAGTTTATTAACCTAGAAAATGAAAGATGCATGCTCATTTAGCTTTGACTTGAGTACATGGAAACCATAAAACATTCTCTTAACCAGAGCCCTTTTTATAGAAATCAAGTTCAAATAGTCAAAGCACACATAATCAACATTTGTATTATTATTACTACACATAATAACCATGTAAGGGCACTCAACAAAAGTAGACTAAGGCCCCTCACCCAAGAACAACCATAGAGTCTAAAGCTCCAAACATAGACATGGGAAGCAACTAGGCATAAACATGTACAAGCCTTTACTGAGATCTTTCCAACTAACTCCCACATTGGAGATGAGTCCCAGTGGCAAGTTGCAAAAGTCTATCCACGTATTGCTAGCCTCTGCGGCTAAGAAAATACTATAGTTAGTACTGTTACTTCACCGACAAGTAACTAAGAAAACTAGAATCATAAAGATTCCCATAACAATATACCTGTAACAAAAGACTACCGTGACAACCCTTAGTGGTTATCGGGCTCAACACAGTCAGAAACTGCACAAAATAACATAAGAGAGTGAGAATTTGTAATTCTCAATAAGGGATCTTCACCTACAAGGAAAATGCTAAGGACAACACATTATCATATGTAATCTACTGTGAGCTCATATAGCATTAAACTAAACCTATGCGTATACATTTCAGTCCCTTGGGACTTGTCCTCTACCTAGTCCTTGCACTACAAGACATTGCCTTGGCCTCTAGCAAGCTTAGCTTGCTAGTCTAACTAGTGATAAATCACCAGTTGAAACTCTCCCTTATGTTGTACAAGAGCACTATGGTGGGACTATTGTAGCCTAGGCCATAAAGACCTATAGACTAGGTGCACCAAGGTTTCACCTTGCGACCTCGTGACTAACTACACGGCTAGGTCACCAAGGGTACTAAAGCTTTTCACCTAACCTAGTGATACTTAGTTATGATCCTTTGAAAACTAATTTCCTTGCTTATGGTGGAAAAACCATAAGACTACATAAAATTCAAGAAAACTTCTAGGTCTCGAAGGAGTTTTGGAAGACTCAGAGTACATCCAGAATACTTAGAGCCCAAGGTACCTTAAGAACCCCTTTAGGCCTCCCCTCGACCTTCCTAGCAAAATTGGAAATTTTCAATTACCATGCATGTGGTGATGTGTCCCCACAGTTGTCAGCGTGCTGTGAGTTTTTGTGGTAGCGGCGATGCATCATGGGAGTTGGTATCTATCGGTGACACATCACCAATACTGCGAAAACCTAAAAAATTTTAGGTTTTGCTGCTATGAACTTTGGACACTTACCAAACATATCAAACATGCTTGGTTAGCCTCCAAACTTCACATACATGTAAAACATGTCGCATAGATCACAACCAACTATCACAAGCCAACCTATGATGCATTTAAACATCATTCCATTCATCACAAACCTCATAGTCCACCATTATCTAACCTTGCCCAATAACTAATGCTATTGCTAGAATTGCATCAAGCAAACTCATTCCAATAACATCAATTAAGCTTGAAAATTTAACTTCCTTACTTCAAACTCAAGTCACAAGCAAGATTCAAGCTACTCTTCCGCACAAACCAAGTTCCACAAGTTCTACCTAAGTTCCAAGTAATCAAAGACATATAACACCAAATTACTAACTCCTAACCAAAACCCAAGCTTCCAAACAACTAATAACCAAGAACACAATTGTTACCTCGTATAAAAAACAAGGGGTGGCTGCAAATGTGATTCCAAGCTTCAAAAACATAAAATTCCTCTTGAATTAAGCTCCCTTTAGCATATATACCCTTGGTAGCTTCAAATTTTACCAAGAACACTTGATTTTGGGCATGAATTCATGGAGAAAATGGTCAAGGGAAGGATGAACTCGGGTTTGAAGATGGAAATGGCAGCCATCCCTCACCTTTACCAAGTTTTATACCCCTTTTAAAACCAAGCCACCAAAGTATTGAAAAAGTTACAAATAAACCCTCTTTTTTTAGGTAGCCTTAGTCAACCTTGGTCAAATCTTGTTTATTTCAACTAAGTATGGGTTGAAGTTAAAAGTTAGGTTATAAAACCTCATTTTTTTTAACTCCTGGGACACAGCCCGAGTCTTTGGAAAGCAAAAATTACCATTTTACCCCCAACCTCTTTTTGGTGTCATAATTGCTCGGAACTTAGCAAGCTTGTCCAAAATGCTTAATCTTCCTTAGTTAACTTGAAATAAGGTATTAAACCATGAATTTAATAAATTTTACCTCGCTCGGCTAAGTTTTCCATTATTAGGGCCGTGACATCAAGTCACATCTTGGTTAGGCCAAAAGTGCACAAGCCTTTATCCGTCGTGCTCCCCTATCCTCCATTACTTGGTTCACTGCTAAATTATTGTTTACCTAACCATGGAGGTGATTAGGAAACTTAACTAGGGTCCCCCAAGGTCCCTCAAGGCCTTAGGAACACCCATGTATTCAATCTACCTCTTCTGGCCACATTGTACATTCGCATCTCAGTCAGCTTCTCAATTCTAGATTTCATGTGAACGCACCATGGGCTGGTGTGTTTACATCGCCCGGGAAAAGCTCTACTTTTTTTTTCATGTTACCTAAGCTAAAGGGGTGTTTCCTTTGTCTCAATTTAAGCAATAAATTACCAAATCAACCTTCATGGCCAACATATAACTTCCATACATTAATTTAGCAAGCAAAACAAATATTCCCTTACTAAATTAATGTTTAACTAGGTAAGGAGAAACTTAGTGAGCTTAAGTAAGGTCCCCTGAACCCTTAAGAATTCACTTGTGCATGAACTAGGCCTCTTAGGCCCAATGCAAACGCACCACCTCCTTGGTGCACACGCACTCTGGCAGCCCATCCATTCTGGAAATGGTGCATACGCACCATCTTTGCTGTGCTTACGCATCGCAGACTCCAGGCTGTGATGTGAACGCACAACCCTATGGTGCGTTTGCATCTCCTACAAATCAAAAGATATGGAGTTCCTCGCGATGCTTATGCACAATGGGTGCCTTAAGCCATTTCAAGCACTAACTCACCAAATCAAGCTCCATAACCAACATACAAACGACATGCATCAATTTAGCAAAAGAATAATTAAATCTCTTACCTCAATTACATAAGAATTAGCAAGAATCAAGCACCATAAGCTTTAAGCTTCAAGCACAAAGGCTCCACTAAGGTTTCCTATGTTCTAAGCAAAATTCAAGGAATATGGCACTAAATTAGCACCAATCCAACATAACCCAAGCTTGAAGCAACTCAAGAAACAAGAGAAATCAAGGATCAAAGCCATACCTCAAGCACACACTAAGCCCAATCAAGAAAAACGTCCCAAGAAGCTTCAAACCAAGAAAACAAGTGCAAAGGAAGCATTCTACCGCTTGGGCACCAAGAAAACCTTCCAATTTTGCCAAGAAATCATGTAATTGTGAAGATTTGAGGAGGAGACGGAGAGAGGAAGAGAGAGCTACGAATTTTTTGGCTAAAATGGGTGAATAGTGGCAACCTCCACCCTTCCAACAAGTTTATAAACCAATAAACACCCTTCCTCCCCAAACTTCTTAAGTTTTTGCAAAAATACCCCTTCCCCAAATAGTAACTAGGCAATTAAAAAAAACTTTGGTGAACTTTACAAACTTGGGCTTTGGGTTTTAAAAATGCTATTTTCACTCTCGAGACTCATCATGACCCTTTAGGGTGCAAAATGACCATTTTGCCCCTGGGTGAACCTAGTGCCATAAACCCCTTGGAACCAACTAAACCTTTAATAACTTGCTTGATCAAGCTAATTAACCTCTAATTAAGGTATTTAAGCTAGGGATTTATGGAATGAACTTACTCAACGAGCATTCCACTAGAAAGGCTATAACAGTATTACTTGGAACCTTAAGAACAACAAAAACTAGTTTTAGTAAATTATGAAGATTTCTTGCTTGGATCTTGCAGTCAAGGCTTCTAGGTGATGGAATTCAATATTTTTTAAATTATTTTAGTGCATTCTAGTTGTTAGAGGTCCTAGGAGTAAGTGTTGGTTGGGCCAATGTGGTAGGAAACCAAAGGAAGGGCAAAAAAAACATGAAGGAACAAAGGGCGGTGCACCCAAAAATGCAATTGCATCAAAATAAGATGTAATCGCGAGAGTTACAAGATTGCCCCACCCACTTCGATGTGATCACGTCACATAAACTATGTGTGGCAGCCCTCGAAGCTATAGGTTTGATTGATAAGGTAATTACAAAAATCTCAGCTTACCAAGTAATCAGTTAATTTAACAAATTACACTTTAGATAATTTATTTGCAAGCTAAGTCTTGGTAATATATGGTCTAGTAGTTAAAAATGAATAAAATTGATCATTTAAGCAAGCAGGGCCAAGAGGGGCATTTTGGTCATTTCATATAGTGACCCATTTTTATTGCACGATTGGATAGAGCATAAGAAAATATTAAATTTGAGGTATAATGGCTTTTCATAATTTTTGCTCTAACATCGTGAAATTTTGGATTGACTAGACTGTCCATAAGTGGTTTAAATATAATCCTTAAAGAAATAGGAATTAAATTAGATGTTTATAAACAAGCTGGAGACTTGCGTGTAATTATATCTATGAAAAAACAAGCTGTGGCATAATACTAATCTTGGTCCTCAAGCTTTGCCATTTTATCATCTAAGGATCAAACATTAAAAATCACGCACTTAGACCATGCATGTGCCTTGCACATGCTAGCTTACTTAATAAGCTTTATTAATCGAACCAACTTGTTTCCTCCCTTAGCCAAAAGCTCCAGCCTGCCAAAACCTCTCTCATCTTCAAACCACCATAGCCAAGATCCCTCCAAGCTCAATCCACCCAAGTTCAAGCACAAATAATCAAGATTTTAAAGGAAAATCAAGTTTTGTGCTATCCTAAGCTAGGATTATAGGTAAAGGGTGATCCAAACCTTAGAGGACATGCTAAGAGGGTGTGCCATGGACTTTAAAGGTGAGTGGGATAAACATTTGCCATTGGTGGAGTTCGCCTATAATAATAGTTATCAAGTTGTAATAGGCATGACACCCTATGAAGCCCTTTATGGGAGAAGATGTATGACTCCACATTGTTGGGCAAGCCCCACAGACAAGGTTGAGTTAGGCCCAGAGATTATAGTTGAGACCACGGCTAAAATAAAGTAGATCCAAGCAAGGATCAAAGCAGCTTATGATAGGCAAGAGAAATATGCTAATATCAGAAAAAGAGAATTGGAATTTGACATAAGGAATAGAGTGCTGTTATGGCCCTTCTAGTGGGAGGTGCAATTGAGGAACGTAAAGTGTTTTAATTTAAGTTTAGAATCTTAATTCAAGTTTACATAGCAAGAATAGAGAAGTCTACCAAAGTTCACTAAGTTCCGAGAAGAATAAAGCACTAAACGAAGTTCAGGGGCAAAATGGTAATTTTGCATCCTGAATAGCCGGGACGAGTCCCGAGTATTTTAAAATGAATTTTTAGAACTTAACTCTCAACCTTAACTCAAACTTGAAAAATAGACAAGAATTTAATCAAGGACTATTAAGTTACAAAAATGGGGGACCTAATTGCATTAAACTTGAAACTGATGGGTTTCGGGAGCCAAACAGCGCAGCGGAATCTAACTGAAACCCTCCAGGATCCAAGTGAAATGGGGTAAACCGGGTGTTCGAAAATTTTCATACCTAATTTTCGGTTGAGATCTCTCACTCAACTGTAGAATCGAATCACAAAACCTGAACAGTTGACGTGTTCAGGCTCTCTATGGTATCCACACGAGCCTCTCGGGATCACCACGCTTCCACCATGTCCCGGCAGATGCATTTCTCTTGCGGTCGCAGTGCTAGCTTGCGTCCTCCAAGGAATTGCAAAAGAAGAGTGTGGCTATCCTTTTGGGGGCTAGGGCAAGGAGACCTGCGAATTTCTCACTTAAAAGTTGTATTTATAGTGAGACTCAACTTCCATGCCTATTGCGTTTCAAAGCCCTAATCCAATTAGGATTTAATTTCAGGCGTAATAATTGTTCAACTCTTTGGCCCATTATTAATATGAAATTAAAGTGAAACCATAACCCAAATAATTAGCCCATGCACTCTAATGATCCAAATAGCTCTATGTGTGCGACCCAATAGGCTCTTGCCATGTTGGCAATGATCATAAATCACATTTATGATCATAAGCAATGAGCGGTGTCTAGCAACACATCATTGCTACCCAAGTGACAAGATTGTCAATGATTCGACTAAACCTTTATGATCATCATTGATATATGTCATTGTCCCTTTGTCCAAGATACCAAGACTAAGCATGAGACATGGAATGTGTCACTCTCGTATAGCCCAATCTTTGGTTTCTTGATTACCGAGTAAACTAACTTAAGCTGATGACATTGATATCGTATATCAACTCATCCGAGCATGGCCATGCATTTTCTAAGTCTCACTCTATCAAGGGGCCCGAAGATATCACTCCTGTTACATAGGAGGGACAAATCCCATCTTGATCATACAAATCCCTCCGCATGATATGTGACATACCCAATGACCTTCTTCAAGTTCACTCAGTTACGAGCAACAAAGGAAAGTATCAAAGTATGTGACTCATATGTAGGGAACCTTGATGATTTTAGGTCGAAGGACTACATATACCATGATCACTATGAGAATCACTTATGACACTCATATAACGATCCATGTAGTGTTGTCATGGTAGGTCGGTCCAGTACACAAGTTCTCCAACTTGTACCCATATGTAGACTACATATCTCATATTAGTCTCCACATATGCTAGTCATTATGTATTATTGCAACTCGCTCCACAATAATACTAGACTAGGGATGTTTAAGAATATCATTATTTTAGGGCTACGATTATGTTTGTTAATTTACGCAGAAACAAAACAACAAACATAATTGTTGGATTAATGCCTCAATAAAATATCATGACTCAATGTGCAAAAATACAATCATCTCATGATTGGCTTTTTGGGCACAACACTAACAGAAACCTTGATGATCTTGATGCTAAGTGAAGGTTTAAGAAGGGAAAAATAAGGGGAGGCTGCCATAATCACGTTCTTAACCTTCCCTCACTCATTTCTCACTCAAATTAAGCTTGGAATCAAGTGATCTTGGTGTCAAGAGGTGCAATTCAAGGTGGTTAAGTTTGGAGAAGTGATTTTCAAGCTTGGAATCATGTTTTTGAAGCTTGGAAGGGTTTTTTTCTCCATCCCCTATTTTTGAACGAGGTAAGAGTTGTGTTCTTGATTGAATTCATGCTATTTAGTTAGTTTGAAGCTTGGGTTTTGGTTAGAGAATGTAATTTTGATGTTTAGTGCCATTGTTTTGATTGGAATTTAGGTAGAACTTTGGTGAGCTTGGTTGAACGAAAAGAGGCTTGATTCTTGCTTGTTTCTTGGAAGTTAAGGTAAGGGAGTTGTGTTTTTAAGTTTATGGAATGCCATTAGCTTGGATTTGCTTGAGAAATTTGAGTGGTTTTAGCTAAGGCATTAAGGAAATGTTTTGGTTGAATTATGGTGGACTAGAGGAATTGGGAGGATCGGATTGATGTTACAAGACATCATAGTTTAGCTTTTGATAGTTGGTTATGTTCTATGCAACATGTACTATGTGTGTATGAAATTTGAAGGCATTCCATGCATGTTTGATATGTGTGGGAAGTGTCCAAAGTTCATAGCAGCAAAATCGGGGTTTTCTGGGCATTTTTCAGGTTTGGCGACGCGTCGCCAATCCCCACGAGTTCCCACGACGCGTCGCCAATCCAGAAAAACTGTCTCAGAACGTCGACAACTATGGCGACGCGTCGCCGAGACAGCATCTGACACCCGATTTTGTTTTCAGTATAACTTTTTGCTCGGGTGTCCGATTAAGGTGATTCAAGATTCCACGTGAAGCTAAGAGGGAGTACTATCACCCCAATATTTTAAAAACACTTAAATTGTCCCAGTTTTAGATTTATATTAACTCAAAGTGAAGGCAAGTTTTTAAGGAAACTATGTTGCAAATGAACATAATTAGCTACCACTAGCTTAGGTGAGAGGTTTAGAACCCTTTTCAGCCTAGCCGTGCCGTAGCCACGAGATCACAAGGTGAAACCTTGTTCATCTAGTCTACATCAACGACGCCCTACGGCCTAGTCTACAAAGTCCCACCATAATTCCCCTGCATAACAACTATGGGAAGGCTACATGATCATTTGCAGTAAGCTTCGGCTTGCTAGGAGCGGCTTTAAACTCTCTAGGCGCGGAGTAATACTCTGTGAGGAGGACTACTTGAGGAGAGGTCTTTGACCTAGTTATATATGCATATATAAAAGCACCCTCGTGCTGTGTGAGCTTGCAGCAAGAGTCCTAGGGTTTTCTTGCAGGTACATTGAAGATCCCTTACTGAGAATTGTTGAATTCTCACTCCCTGGTTTTGTTATACAGAGTCTGAAGTTGCTAGACTGGGTAATCGCTGAGGATTATCTCGGTAGTACTCTTTTGTGTGTACAGGTACGGCAGTTGAGAATCATTATGATTCTAGTCTACGTAAGTGCTCAGTTGGTTTGTTGGTCAGGTAGTAGTACTAACTAGTTTCTTCCTTTGGCTGCAGAGCCTACTAGCACTTGGCAGAAGACTTTTGAGACTCGCCATTGGGATGTGTGTCCAAGGTGGGAGCCAGGGTAAAGAGATCTCAGTAAAGACTTGTATTTTGATACAGTACTTTGGTTTGCCTCCATAGTCTATGTTATGAGGAGTCCTTGACTCCAGGATTGCTCTTGGGTGAGGGCATTAGTTGCTTTTAGGTATGAATGCTTTCACGAGTTGTTTATGTGTAGTAAACCACACAAATGTTGATTTTTGGTATACTTTGGCTATTTGTACTCATTTTGAGTAGAAACTACTTGGCCAAGTTAATGTTTTAATGTTTATGGCTTTAATAAACCAAGTCAAAGCATAAGAGCATGCATATTGCATATTCTAGGTTAATCAACTAGTAGCATGGGATTTAATCCGCACACATACACAACTAGCCAATTGCAATCCACCGTGAGACCAACTCTCACAGGGCTTCCTCGGCAGGGGCACGAGCGGTCGTGTCAAGTACTCTTGAAAGTATCTTCTATGAAATGTGTGATCTGATTTGGGCAGAGAAATAAATTAGCCCCAAGGTATATTGGAACTTTTGAAATATTGGAGAAAGTGGGTAAGGTGGCTTATAGATTGGCATTACCACCTAACTTGTCTCACATTCATAATGTTTTCCATGTAAGTCAACTCCGAAAATGTATCTTAGACTCGAGACAAGTATTGACCACTCCTGATGTGTCTATTCATAAGGACCTAACTTATGTGGAAAGACCTATATGAATCTTGGATAGGCAGGTCAGAAAGTTGAGAACCAAGTGGATCCCCCTGGTTAAGATATTATGGTCTAACCATACAGAAGAGGTGGGAGACAGAGAAGGATATATTGACCCAGTATCCTGATGATTTTGCCAAACTTAAGCAAGATTTAGAGGACCAAATAGCTTAAAATGGGGAAAATGTGACAGCCCTCAAAGCTGTAGATTTGATTGATAAGGTAATTACCGAAATCTCAGCTTACCAGGTAATTAGTTAATTTAACAAATTACACTTTAGATAATTTATTTACAAGCTAAGTCTCGGCAATATATGGTCCAGTAGTTAAAAATGAATAAATTTGATCATTTAAGCAAACCGGGCCAAGAAGGGTATTTTGGTCATTTCATATAGTGACCCATTTTTATTGCACAGTTGGATAGAGCATAAGAAAATACTCCCCCTATCACAATTTAGATGAAACGTATTCCTTTTTAGGATGTCCCAAAAGGTTGAAATGTTTCCTCTTTTGGAAAAGTTTAAACAATTAAATTATCCTTTTACACAAAACCCAATAAAAACTCTTTTTTTAATCTCCACTCAATTTCTCACTGCACAAAACTCAAAAAAGAATCTTTTCATTTTTAATCATTATTTAAACGTTTCAAGTAAATTGGGACGAATGGAGTATTAAATTTAAGGTATCACAGTTTTTCGTGATTTCCGCTCTATCATCGTGAAATTTTGGGTTAACTAGATTGTCTATAACTATAAGTGGTTTAAACGTAATTCTTAAAGAAATAAGGGTTAAATTAGATGTTTGTAAAAAAGCTGGAGACTTGCGTGTAATTATATCTGTGAAGAAACAAGTTGTGGCATAATACTAATCTTGGTCCTCAAGTTTTTCCATTTTATCATCTAAGGATCAAACATTAAAAATCACGCACTTAGACCATTCATGCGCCTTGCACATGCTAGCTTACTTAATAAGCTTTATTAATCAAACCAACTTGTTTCCTCCCTTAGCCAGAAGCTCGAGCCTGCCAAAACCTCTCTCATCTTTGAACCACCATAGTCAAGATCCCTCCAAGCTCAATACACCCAAATTCAAGTACAAATAATCAAGATTTTGAAGGAAAATCAAGTTTTGTGCTATCCTAAGCTAGTATTATAGGTAAAGGCCTGTGACATTATGAGATCGCATTGAAAAATTGTGTGATGGAATTGTCTTCTGCCAGCCTTAGAATTTCATCCTAAGTGCCCCTAAGGGTTTCTAAGGCCTTGGTAGAGCTAAGTTATGGCTCAAACCCATTACTTAGATAGTTTTATGCATTAATAAGGTGGAAAACTTGAAAGGAGACTAAGTGACCAAGCTTTCTTGAAGGCTAAGAAAGGTTAAAAAAGGTGATGAAAGTGGGCAGCCAATTGCTGGCTCTGAATAACCAGCCCGGCAAGAAGTTCAATTCTTCCATAACATAACAGGGCGGGGTTGTGCGCGAGCTGAGTTACTTAGGTGCACAAGAGTACTTCACGCCACAAGATGAAAGCTTATCGAAGCAGAATTGCAAAGTGATCTGAGAAATAAAGAAAGGCCCTGCACCTCAAGCATTAATAGGGAACCCTAGGGACCTATCACAAGCCTGCAACAAGGGCTTAATAAGGCTATGGCGGGCTAAGAAAGGTTAGTGCCTAGTGATCCAAGGGGGGGGGGAGCACTTACCCACAAGCTAGAGGAACCCTAAGGAGCACTAGGTGAGCTCTATGATTTCGATAAGTAGGTAAGCATGGTAAGTTGAAGCCACTAAGGGGTTAACAAGTTTAGGTGAACAAATAATCGGGCTAAGTTGAGTGGACAATAAAGTTGGTGCCCTAAGGCACTAAGGGGCTAAGAGGAGTCTTCGGCCTTTAGTGACTGTCGAACAGTAGAGGGGGTCCTAGGAGCTTCAGTCAAGCCTCAAGCTTAATAAGGAAGAGCCAGTAAGGTGACCAAGTTAAGCTCTTGAGCTTGATAAGGAAGTGCCACTAAGCAATAGCTACCCTTGCACAATAAGGGAAGAAAGGCTCGGCACGACAAAGAAATGGAGTAGTTGATGCCTTGCTGTAGAGCACGATTAAATTCCTGCAAGGGGAACTACGGAAGATAAAAGATCACTGAAGTTTACATAAAGAGTCGACGTCTACGTACGTCCTTCGTGATATCTCGCGGCTAACAGTTGTAGCACATTGACTATTGCAGGTCCCTAGGCTTGTTCGATGCATTAGCATTGTGTACACACACACACACATATAGTTTGTTTAATTTTCTTGCAGGTGGTACGTGTGTTCGTGTTCGCTCTGTTGTTTCTTATTGTGCTGGAACCCCGAATACCCAAAGACACATACAATGAACACGAACACCAACCAGCATCATAGAGTAAAAAACAACTGAATTATAAAAATATAAGTGCCCACTCCTACACCTACATCTAGCTTACATATTCCCACGAAGCTCATAACGTGTGACATTGAAGACATGAGCTCGAATCCAATACCACTACAATCACAAAGAATGCCATGCATATTTACAAGCCGCCAACTAGGCCAAATAATTTATTCCCTAGGAAATTAGCCTCAATACAAAATTGAATGCTTACTGTACATGCATCAGTAAAACATACAGAAAATCCCAGCTACTACTACCACAAGACTCATCTCGAAGCAGTCTGACAAGGCCAGGAACCGAGACACTCAGATGGCTGACCTGCGTACTTCTGCGTCCTAAAATGTCTATATCCTACCGTCTCTCCCTTCGCCAACCCCACCATATGCACCAACAGACGACCGAAACAATATTGGTTCCGTACCACTTCATGAACACTGGGAGTAACCAAACATAATCAGATTATACTGTACAGAATGTCAAACAATTTGCCAACAACAGGGCACCTGAAACTAAACTGGAGAAAAGAGTATTCAGGACCCAATATAAGAAGAAGCTGTTCTGCTACAACTGCTAAAAATCTAGTCATGCAAGATAAATGCCAGAACATGGAACTAGCAACTTTTACCCAAATGGGCTTCGGGAAACTCCAATTCCCAATTGAACCATTCATTGGAATAATCTGGAAATAGAAAAAGCATAAATCATAGCCTATCAGAGAAAACTGTAACCATTTGGTAAAAATCGAAGTCAACAAAAAAAAAAATGCAACCAAAAACAAGCACAACACCAGCAGCTTGAACAATCAATGCAGGATTCCAGCAGTCACATAAACTTAAATCTAAAACTGATCTTAGGAAGCACACCATCCAGTTAACTGAAAAAAAAGGTTACACAGGTGCGTGTTCATCATGAAATGTCACCACAGTATTTTCCAAAAAAGTTTAAATGCCTTAACTTTTGTACAGATAATTCAGGCTTCGCACCTACATCTATCTCAAGCATGCACAAACACACATATAAACAACATTAAGCAAAATTAAGAGCTCTCAGTAAATGCGTGTAGCATATTTCAGAATCAGATACCATGGAGCTCAAGACAAATGCACTTTACCTTGCCAAGCAAATTGCAAAATCATTTTTATCAACCGGCATCATGCAGAGGAGCTATCACTATCAGAATCTGCAATATCATCAGAGAAGCAAAATGAACAAGTTCCTCCTTGGACAAACCAACCCTGATAAAATAAAAAAATAATAATAACAGATAGTCAAGTCTATACCACTTGAGGAACCAGAGTCACTGCTGGAGCTGCTTGAACTACTTGATCCACTAATCTCATTGGCCTGTCTCTCTACTTGTATTGGAGAAGCAGCTGTTTCAACAGCTTAACAATCAAACAATTGGAACATTTTGAGTACAGGACAAGTTGGCTGCAATAAATTACTCAGAGAAAAAGCTTAAAAAATCTATGGAATCATTACCTTTTTCAGCTGCTTTCAGTTCTTCTACACCGGGTATGTTCTAAACGCATAAGATATATTGAAATAAATTAGAAACCAATCCATCATCATAGAAATTATTTAAAAAAACAAAAAATCTGTGGTTTCTCAACAAATTCATCATCATACCTTCACGCTCACAGTTTGATTAATTCCCTGACTAGCTTGAAGAGCTAGTTCAGCTTTTCTCTTGTTTTTACTCAAACTCTTCTTATAATTTGTTACAAATCTATCAAGTTCCCAAAGAGTTTCCGCATCAACATTGTCAATATCCACCTCAATCTCATCTTCCTGTTGAAAAATGGCTGGGTTCCTCTTGTTGATGATTTGAACAATGCTATCCAATTTCTCTGGAGGCAATTTCTGAAGATCTACACTAAGCTTTTGCTTCTCCTCGAAAGTCATATCTCTCTTGTGTGGATCTTTAGCCTTAGGTTTCTTTGGGGCCGGAGTCCTTCCGGGAGGAGCCAAATGCATCACTCTTGGCTTGGGATTCACAGGTGTTGTCATTGATTCTGATCTCTCAAAAGTCCTTGTTTCTAATGGTGCAATCGCAGGAGCAGAAGGCGTCAAGGGAACTGGAACTACAGATGGAGCTGAAAGAATAGTTTTCCGTGAGAAATGAGCAGGCAAACCAGAATCATGACCCAGATCATACCTCCAATTAAGAATATAGTCAGATTCTATAGCAGCCCACTTCTCTTCAAATATCTTCAGCAACGTCTCCGCCATAGTATGCACATCTTGTCCCTTCGGATTATATAACATTGCATTGTTAAAGGTCAGTCTCACATCCTCTGCAAACTCCCTTGGTGATTTGTACCAATTTTTTGTTAACCGAGTCTTCACTGTACCTAAATCCATTGGATGCTTAATGATTGTGTAATAATCATACAACCCAAGTGTCTTCACATCCACTGGCTCATTGAACACCCAACCATAGGGATGTTTCATCAACTTTGATAAGAGATTACTACAAACCTTAAACAGCTGACTTGAAAACCTGTCAGCTCCAAACCCACCACCAGGTTTACCACCATTACTCCTCCCAACATTTGGTTTCAACTTCTTGTTACTCTCCGCCAGAGTCAACTTGTCCTTCCCCAACAAAAACTCTGAATTCTTATAGTACTGGTTCGCCTTGCGTGTTCTCTTCTCTTTCTCAGCAAACTCGGCATGGTTACCATAAATACCAACACCATGGCTAGCATGGCTAAAACTATTATTTAACATGGAAATAGATGACCCTCGAAAAGGCTGTGAATGCTGAATCCCCACAGAACCAACATCAGAATGCACTCTCACCAAGCTTATACCTCTATCAACATTTTCATTGGCAGAAAACTGTGAATGACTGTACTCACTACTCAATTCAACAATTTTTGCTTCCAGCTTCTTCACTAAACTGCTAACCTGATCAAGCTCACTAACCAGTATCCTCTTTACATCTCTAGCCTCACTTTTATCAATCGACTTAAAGTTAATCTTGACAAGGTCATCAAGTTTAACGTACCCGGGCCTTCCATTTACCTTGGTGGTGGCGTTGTCAGCAGCCGGCTCCACGCGATTGTGGCTGGAGGAATCATCAGAAGGCACGGCTTCGGGGACCTTCTGGGGCGGAGAGGATTTGTTCTCCTCGGTGGTGGTAGCGTTGGTTAGGGTTTGCTGAGAAGATTGTGTGGGAACAACGTCTGGATTTTTGGCTTTGTTGAGCTTCCTCCTCGTGTAAACCTTGTAATTCTCCTCTCCCCACTTCTTCTTAACCCTCGAATCTTCAACGCCAATAGCCTCTGCAGCCATTCATGCAACAGAGACGGACAAAGATCTAACCTTCCGAATGAAATTCGAAAACTTGACAAGAACCTAGAAGCCCTAGAGTCTCAACCACAAGGATTTAACCAGAAAAAGATCAAAGGAAAAAGGTTTCTTTAAGGGTTTACGGATAAAAAAGGTGCGAGGACTATTTCGGCAGGAAGTGAGAGAACGAAAAAGCGATTAGGGTTCCGTGAACGGGCAGCAAAGCAGAGCGTCGGGGAGAAATTAGGGTTCTGAAGCTTAATTTAGGGTCTGCAGAGGTGATATAGGCAGGCAGAAGAAGAGAGAGGAGGGGAACGGGCAGATCCGTACGCTTCCGAGGGTTTCAGGAGGCAGGGAAGGGAGGGAGGCCGCAAGCACGAGCGGGACGGAGAGAATGGCGAGTACAC
The DNA here is from genome assembly GCA_005392925.1 of Aquilaria sinensis. Classification (NCBI taxonomy): domain Eukaryota; kingdom Viridiplantae; phylum Streptophyta; class Magnoliopsida; order Malvales; family Thymelaeaceae; genus Aquilaria; species Aquilaria sinensis. The sequence continues at coordinate 45,280 of SMDT01001918.1, forward strand.
GCGCTGGAGCGCGAATGAGAGCAATGAAAGGACGTACTCGGCTTACAAATGATTCCTGGCAGAGTTATCCTTTTCCACTTTTATTTATACAACTGTATATGTATTTCGACTTTCGAGTCGCATAAATTACTATTTTCATCGTTTACTATACTTTAACCATTAAATATGTTGGAATGGCAAACATTTTGAGCTTAAAATGAGAGAGCTCCAAATTTGTTAACGAAGATCTCGGTTCGAGCTTTATAAATGGAGAAATATGTTTTAGGAGTGCTTCTTAAAAAATTGAATTTAATGCAAGGTTTTTTTGATTAATTGGTGATAGGAAATAGGCCTAACTTGGGCCCATAACTTGTAAAAGGCTTTTACTATGTCCAACATTGAGACCCAAATATACTCAAGGGAATCCTGCCCTGAATGGTAATAATATCCCATAATTAGGGGATAAGCTATGAGATTTCTATTCTGTGATGAATTTTTCAAAACTCCCCCCCAACTATATAAACCCATATAATCGCTAATCTCGAGGTACGATATTTTGACTCTTCTTCCCCCTCTGCCACTCTTTGATCACCGGAAATCTGATTTAAGCATCGGAGAGTTTCCCCCCAGTGACACATCCTGGGGATCTGACGCTGTCTTTGTGTGCAGATCACCACTCTAACTTTCACCATGCTTCTAGGTCAAGCCCACATGATCCTTTCAACTAACAATTTGGTGCCATCTGTTGGACAGCTATGGTGAACACCCGGAGGTCCTCTTTGGAGAACTAGACACACCAGAGAGTGAGCAAGAGAGTCGCCATCCTACTGGGTCCGTAGGGTCCATAGGAGTACACCAGAGAGTAAACCCAAAGGATCTTGTAGGGCCCCAGAGGGACCCTTGCAAAGGTAAGGACCTCGCACCCTTGGATGATGAGCAGTTCTAGGCCCTGCAGCACGCTCTGTTTGAGCAATTGAAGGCAACTTTGCAACAGGAAATTCAGAGAGCCTTACCAAAGGCTCCAGAGGTGGCTATCGAAAGCCATTTGGTGCCTAGGAAGCCCCACTAGGTTCTTCTTCAAGACCTGCCCCCAAGGGTACAGGCTCATGTTGGGTTTCGGGAGCCAAACAGCGCAGCGGAATTTAACCGAAACCCTCCAGGATCCAAGTGAAACGGGGTAAACCGGGTGTTCGAAAATTTCATACCTAATTTTCGGTTGAGATCTCTCACTCAACTGTAGAGTCGAATCACAAAACCTGAACAGTTGACGTGTTCAGGCTCTCTATGGTATCCACACGAGCCTCTCGGGATCACCACGCTTCCACCACGTCCCGGCAGATGCGTTTCTCTTGCGCTCGCAGTGCTAGCTTGCGTCCTCCAAGGAATTGCAAGAAAAGAGTGCGGCTGTCCTTTTGGGAGGCTAGGGCAAGGAGACCTACGAATTTCTCACTTAAAAGTTGTATTTATAGTGAGACTCAACTTCCAGGCCTAATGGGTTTCAAAGCCCTAATCCAATTAGGATTTAATTTCGGGCTTAATAATGGCTCAACTCCTTGGCCCATTATTAATACGAAATTAAAGTGAAACCATAACCCAAATAATTAGCCCATGCACTCTAATGATCCAAATAGCTCTATGTGTGCGACCCAATAGGCTCTTGCCATGTTGGCAATGATCATAAATCACATTTATGATCATAAGCAATGAGCGGTGTCTAGCAACACATCATTGCTACCCAAGTGACAAGATTGTCGGTGAATCGACTAAACCTTTATGATCATCACCGATATATGCCATTGTCCCTTTGTCCAAGATATCAAGACTAAGCACGAGACATGGAATGTGTCACTCTCGTATAGCCCAATCTTTGGTTTCTTGATTACCGAGTAGACCAAATTAAACTGACGACATTGATATCATATATCAACTCATCGGAGCATGGCCATGCATTTTCTAAGTCTCACTCTATCAAGGGGCCCAAAGATATCACTCCCGTTACATAGGAGGGACAAATCCCATCTTGATCATACAAATCCCTCCGCATGATATGTGACATACCCAATGACCTCCTTCAAGTTCACTCAGTTACGAGCAACAAAGGAAAGTATCAAAGTATGTGACTCACATGTAGGGAACCTTGATGATCTTAGGTCGAAGGACTACATATACCATGATCACTATGAGAATCACTTATGACACTCATATAACGATCCATGAAGTGTTCTCATGGTGGGTCGGTCCAGTACACAAGTTCTCCAACTTGTACCCATATGTAGACTACATATCTCATATTAGTCTCCACATATGCTAGTCATTATGTATTATTGCAACCCGCTCCACAATAATACTAGACTAGGGACGTTTAAGAATATCATTATTCTAGGGTTACAATTATGTTTATTATGTTACGCAGAAACAAAACAACAAACAAAATTGCTGGATTAATGCCTCAATAAAATATCATGACTCAATGTGAAAAAATACAATCATCTCATGATTGGCTTTTTTGGGCACAACACTAACAGCTCAAGGCTGCCATCGTCTTAGGACCATTCCGATGGCCCTAGGAGCAGCAACATCAGCGCCATTTTATAGAGGCTTGACTATATGGGACGGTGCATGAAGGCCCTTAAGCCACTAAAAATAAGACCTTTGCATTGCCATCAATGTGGAATACATGTGGCTCCAACTTTTCACAAATGAGATAATCAATGCTCCTACTCCTAAGGGGTTCCACATGCCCAAAATTGACTTATATGATGGCATCACCTACACAGTTGACCGTCTATAGAGGTGTGTCACCTCTGTGAAGCTTGATTCGGCCACTAAAGCAATTATGTGTAGAGCCTTCAGCTTTATGCTAACAAGAGCCGCTACCTCCTAGTTTGGGACAAATTAGAGGCGTCACTTCTCTTCCTTTATGATCTCTCTCAAACCTTCTTCCAACACTTTTTAGAGAGTAAACCAACCCTAAAAATGATGGCCTACCTGCTAAAAATTACATAAGGTCATGATGAATCTTTATGAGATTTCATCCAAATATTTAATGCCAAAGTCATACAGGTACAAGGGTTGTCTCTAGAACTACACCTGGTTGCCATCACCCAGGGGCTAGCATAAGACTCAGGGCTAGCCTGGGATTTCCATAAGAATCCTGTAAAGGATATTAAGGAATTTCTTGACTGAGCCACATGGTGCATGCATGCCGAAGAACTTAATCGGCCTATGGCCCAAAAAAGCAACCAAATGCCAAGGACAACGGGCCAAAGAAAAGGAGTAGGGGTGATCCGTGACCCAAAATTGTTCTCTCTCCTTTGAAGGAAACAAAGTCAAACGTCCTATACTTTTTAGAAAAGAATAACCAAGTTCCTCGATGGCCTCTCTTGATGCCACCTTGGGGAGAAAAGGATCTCAAGAAATGCTGCAGAGACCATACAAATAAGGGCCATGACACTAAAGAGTGTTGGTAGCTGAAAAAGTTTTTACGGAAATGATAAGGGTGGAAAGCTAAAGGAATACCTACTTAGATATATGTCCCCTTGCCGAAAATAGGAAGAAAGACCCGTAGGAGGGATGACATGAGGATCATGACCAGGGATAGAGATCTGAAAGGCAGTGATCCTCTTTGAAGGATCATAGGAATCCTGGACCCCTAGTAGGGGTTGTCCACGATTACTAAAGGAGAGAATTTTACGGCTTGAAAAAGACAAGGTTGGGAAATTGCCTAACTGGAGGTGACTAACCCTAGTAGGGTCCTAACAAGGGTAGACAAGTCTCGAATAGTCATCATTCACTTAGATCCGCTCGTATTCAAGGCCCAAATTAATAATTTCAATATTGAGAGAGTTTTATTTGGACACTGGGGCCAACATCAACATCATCTTTACCAATTTGTTAGAAAAAATAAAGATAAAAAAGTCTTTTCTATCCCCTGTGTCTAGACCTATCTTTAGGGTAGGCAAGGAAAAGGTCCTCATAATTGGGACCGTCAATGTACCTCTCACGCTGATGGGAACCAACCACCAAGTGAAGGTCACTTGTGACTCCCATGCCGCTGAATTTCTAGTCTTGGATGTTTCATCACCTTACAATGCCATACTTAGTAGGCCAACCCAGGTGCAATTCCATATCCGATCTGATGTCAGATGGCTAATGATGCTCTCCGCGACCCCTATTAGGGATGCCACTATCTTTATTAACCAAGCCTCAGTATGATGGAGCTACAAAGCCACCCTATAGAGGCCAAAAGAAAACGAGCTCGTGTTAGTAGAGGCAAAAATGAGAAGGGAGATGCCCCAAGAGAACAAGGTAGGCACAAATTAGCCTAAGGACATGAACTTGGTAGAGGTTACACCTAAAACAATGATAAAAATCGGCCAGGATCTTCCATCTGAGGTAAGACAATCATTCGTCCAATTTTTAAGAACAAATATAGATGTGTTTTCACGGTCTCCCAATGAAATGATTGGGATAGACCCGAAAATCATTACTCATATGTTGCAGAAAGACCCAACCAGTATAGTAGAAGAAATGCAATATGGCCCCTAAAAGATGAAACTTTGTCTAAGATAAAGTTGAAAGACTAATGAAGGTCGGCATTATCTGGGAGGTGCAATACCCCAAATGGCTCACCAATGTTGTATTAGTAAAAAAATGAAAACAGAGATCGACACTTGTGCATTGATTACAAAAACCTCAATGATACTCATGCTAAAGATCCATATCCCTTTTGATATGATCAAGGAAGGCACAACCTAGGATGGCAATGCCCCATTGAAGATAACTAGTGGACCATTGACAAGGAAGAAGGCTAAGGAGCTCAAAGTGCACATATAAGCCCTAATGATGCAAGTTCAAGCTCAACAATTCTATAGCCATTCAAAAGGAGCTATTTCAAGTCAATATGTCTTTCTTCAATTATTTCTTAGGTATCCAAGCCAAGAGAAGGTAGCATACTTGGAGGGAGGACTAATGCCCAAGTTTTTGTTTCATCATGCTCAAATGAAGCCTAAAGAGAGTCTGATTTATGTCAATTCATATCCATGGTGATAGCCAAGGTGCTAATCACCCTTCGAAGGCACGGGTTCAGGCAAAGCACCAACCTCGGAATAGAGATCACCCACTACAGAAGGAAGGATGTTCGACCTCGGGAAATCCAGTCTCGGCGTTTCTCCTTGCCGGGAAGCAACAATGCGGACCTCGGGGGATGGACAGGCTATCCCCGGAAATGGGGGTGTCCCCGGGAAAGGTCACCTTCGAGAGTTACATTCCTGCAATATCAAAAGTGACCTCGGGAGACAAGTTCTCCGAAAAGGTCTCTTCTACTGAATGAGACTTCGGTAGTACGGCAGGAGCATTTATGGAGCATTTATGGAGCATTTAAGGAGCCTCTGACGTATCCCCGATAATCCGCCCCCCAGCCGCATCCTGACACGCCGCCTGCAGGGACACCCCAGCACGCCACTTTCGGGTCATCTTAGAGCCTTAGCCTGGCAGCCTATGCCAACTAGAAGTCCTCTAATTACCCAAAAGACGTGGAACACATCTTGCCGAACACGTGTCATGATCTGGGCCGACCAACCGAGAAGGACTACTACTATTCGTCCCCTTATAAATACTTGGTAATTATTCCAGGTAAGAGGGGAACATCAATTGGAGATAAAATAAATCTCTGCTCTTTAATCGTCTGATTTCCTAAAAAATATTCACTTGAGCATCGGAGGCTCCTCCCCGGAAAAACACTCCGGGGACCTCCTAACCCTTGCTTCCTGTCATTTTCAGGTGATATTATCAGCTGCGTTCGTCCCGGGCCTCCCACCATTTCTACAGGTTCTTGCTGCCTTCACCATGACACACGAAGGAGATGCCGAAGGGCATCAGCTGGCGCCGTCTGTGGGAAACCACACCCAGGTCACCGTCGTTAAAACTCGGCGTTCTAAGGACAAGGGACTCCCGAGGTCCCCGTCCGTGCCAGAAGCTCAACCGGCAACCAAACAAACTGCGGCAGGGACTTCCTCGCCCGAGGACGAGCGTGTTAGTGTTGTGCCCAAAAGCCAATCATGAGATGATTGTATTTTTGCACAATTGAGTCATGATATTTTATTAAGGCATTAATCCAGCAATTATGTTTGTTGTTTTGTTCCTGCGTAACTTAACAAACATAATTGTAACCCTAGAATAATGATATTCTTAAAAGTCCCTGGTCTAGTATTATTGTGGAGCGGGTTGCAATAATACATAACGACTAGCATATGTGGAGACTAATATGAGATATGTAGTCTACATATGGGAACAAGTTGAAGAACTTGTGTACTGGACCGACCCACCATGAGAACACTACATGGATCGTTATATGAGTGTCATAAGTGATTCTCATAGTGATCAGGGCATATGTAGTCTTTCGACCTAAGATCATCAAGGTTCCCTACATGTGAGTCACATACTTTGATACTTTCCTTTGTTGCTCGTAACTGAGTGAACTTGAAGGAGGTCATTGGGTATGTCACATATCATGCGGAGGGATTTGTATGATCAAGATGGGATTTGTCCCTCCTATGTAACGGGAGCGATATCTTCGGGCCCCTTGATAGAGTGAGACTTAGAAAATGCATGGCCATGCTCGGATGAGTTGATATACGATATCAATGTCATCAGTTTAAGTTGGTCTACTCGGTAATCAAGAAACCAAAGATTGGGCTATACGAGAGTGACACATTCCATGTCTCGTGCTTAGTCTTGATATCTTGGACAAAGGGACAATGGCATATATCGGTGATGATCATAAAGGTTTAGTCGAATCATCGACAATCTTGTCACTTGGGTAGCAATGATGTGTTGCTAGACACCGCTCATTGCTTATGATCATAAATGTGATTTATGATCATTGCCAACATGGTAAGAGCCTATTGGGTCGCACACATAGAGCTATTTGGATCATTAGAGTGCATGGGCTAATTATTTGGGTTATGGTTTCACTTTAATTTCGTATTAATAATGGGCCCAAGAGTTGAGCCATTATTAAGCCCGAAATTAAAGCCTAATTGGATTAGGGCTTTGAAACCCATTAGGCCTGGAAGTTGAGTCTCACTATAAATACAACTTTTAAGTGAGAAATTCGCAGGTCTCCTTGCCCTAGCCTCCAAAAAGGACAGCCACACTCTTCTCTTGCAATTCCTTGGAGGACGCAAGCTAGCACTGCGAGCGCAAGAGAAACGCATCTACCGGGACGTGGTGGAAGCGTGGTGATCCCGAGAGGCTCGTGTGGATACCATAGAGAGCTTGAACACGTCAACTGTTCAGGTTTTGTGATTCAACTCTACAGTTGAGTGAGAGATCTCAACCGAAAATTAGGTATGAAAATTTTCAAACACCCGGTTTACCCCGTTTCACTTGGATCCTAGAGGGTTTCGGTTAAATTCCACTGCACTGTTTGGCTCCCGAAACCCATCAGTGGTATCAGAGCTACTGGTGAAACCCTAAATCGGGATTGAGTGTTGAATCGCATGATGCTATGTGTTCGGTTGCTTTTCGGCCATGATTAATTAGATTGATTCATGATGCATGAAACTGGAATTCGTAATGAACATATGAGATATATGAAGAAACGACACAAATTGGTTAATGAGATTAACCCGAAATTGAATGGTATGAGATACCTATATGGATTAGGATTCTTGCAATAGTTGCAAAAACCCTAGCTTTGTTCGGATTCGGCCTGTTCGGGCACCGAAAGTAAGGTATTTTTGGTGGCTCGAATGGAGGAGTCTCGGGTGCCTACTTGCTCGAAATAGAAGATTTCGGGCTAAGCAATTGTAAGACAATTTTTTGCGCAGGGGGGCGCTGCCCCCCACAACCCCCCGCAAGGGCGGCTCCCCTTGACCCCGTCCGCTGACCGGTCAGCGGAACCACCGCCCGCTGACCGGCCAGCGGGACCGCCGTATGCGAAGCGCCACATAAATAAAAACTGGTTAATCAACGCGCAAAAATTGGCATGCATCTTTGTTGAATGAGATTTGACATGATATGCTGATTGGTGTTTGAAGCATGGTGCATGGTTATAGCCCTTGATTGGTTGTACTTGTAAATACGACCTGCGAGTCGTGCCTTTTCTTATCACTCTCATTGTACATGCTCTTCTCACCTTACTCCCCTCGGATGTAACTCGAGGTTTCTATTATTGATGTAATAGTGCATTATGGGATCATCCAAGGTTGTATGTCTAAGGATCATCCAAGGAGGCATGTCCAAGGAGATGACAACAAAAGGGCAGCCAAGAAAGGAAGATAAGGAGCTTGTGAAGACTCTTTTCTTTTCTTAGGCTTTTATGATATTCTCATTGGCTTTAGAATATCGCATAGTTTGGGCTATAACCATGTCACATTTACTTTCTTGTACGCATGAGATGCATGTTTTATATTTGTATGTGATGCATGTATAAGACAACCGGAGATAACAAATTGGTGAGATCAAAATGAAAAAAATCCCTCAAACAAATATTAAGTCATTAAATGTGATGCCTTCCAAATGTTGGCACTCGTCAAGACTTTGATCAACATTAGGTGGGTTTGCCAAAGCAAAGCACCTATGTTCATCTTGGTAAGGCGCGATGGGATAATAGTGATATCCAAATTGCTAACTTTGGGTCTGACTTAACTAAGTCATCCTAATAGGATTAGGGACTTAGAGGCATAGAGTTGGGCTTAAGCTCATGAGATGAGCTTGGACAAGTGTTGTTCACCCAACTATCCAAGAGTTGCATAAGATGCAATTGGCAAGGAGTTGCCTACCTAAATAGCTGTAACTTGAGAGAAAAGCCAAAGCTGACTCAGGTTGTGGTCAAATATGGATCTTGGCCCACTAGAATACCTTAGCGCCGAGGTGTTCCGAAATAATATCGAGGGTTATTATTTTGAGGAAAATAGTGGGAGTATCGTTTAATAAAAGTCCTTATTAAATGAATTAAAATACATGACTCTTACACTGCATATTTACTGTTGTAGATAACCATGGCACAAAACACATCGACACTTTCGTTGCGATCGATCCTTGAGAAGGAAAAACTGAATGGGACCAACTTTCTCAAATGGTACCGAAACTTGAGGATAGTCCTCAAGCAAGAGAGAAAGGCTTATGTCCTAGAGCAGCCCATTCCGAATGAGCCTGCTGCCACTGCTCCAAGAGCTGAAAGGGATGCTCACAAGAGGCATTCTGATGATGCTTTGGATGTTGCATGCCTCATGCTTATTACCATGGAATCTGAGCTTCAGAAGCAACATGAGAACATGGGGGCGTTCGATATGATCGAACATCTCAAAATGCTTTTGCAAGAGCAAGCTAGGCATGAGAGGTTTGAGACCTCTAAGGCATTGTTTCAGTGCAAGATGTCTGAGGGAAGTCCCGTGGGTCCTCATGTGCTCAAGATGATTGGGTACATTGAGAATCTTGAGAATTTGGGATTTGCTCTTCAGAAAGAGTTGGCTATCGATGTAGTCTTGCAATCGTTGCCTGAAAGCTACAGTCAGTTCGTCATGAACTATAACATGAACGACCTTGACAAGTCCCTCCCTGAATTGCTCAACATGTTGAGAACTGCTGAGCAAAACCTTAAGAAGGCTAAGCCCATTTTGATGGTTCAAAAGGGCAAGGGAAAGGGAAAAGCCAACAAGAAGAAGGATAAAGCTAATGGAAAGTCCAATGCTAATTCTTCTTCAGCTGCACTGAAACCAAAGGGTGGTGTGGCAAAGGAAGGGGAGTGCTTCCATTGTAAGCAACCTGGACACTGGAAGCGCAACTGCAAGCTCTATCTTGAAGAACTTGCTAAGGAAAAGGGAAGTAAGACTTCCACTTCAGGTATTTTTGTTATAGAGGCTAACTTTTCTACTTCCTCATCTTGGGTATTGGATACTGGATGTGGATCTCACATTTGTGCAAATGTGCAGGATCTAAGTAGAAGTAGAAGATTGGCCCGAGGTGAAGTGGACCTACGTGTTGGAAATGGAGCAAGGGTTGCTGCCTTAGCCGTAGGGACTTATGTTCTCACTTTACCTAGTGGATTAGTTTTAGAATTAGACAACTGCTACTTTGTGCCTACTATTAGTAGAAATTTGATTTCTGTTTCTTGTTTGGACAAGAAAGGTTTTTCATTTATAATAAAGGACAAATGTTGTTCTATTTATTTGAATGAAATCTTTTATGGTAGTGCTCAACTTAGCAATGGGTTGTATGTTCTAGACCTCGAAGATCCAATCTATAATGTGAATACCAAGAAGGTCAGATTAAATGATTCAAACCCGACCTATCTCTGGCACTGTCGCTTGGGCCATATAAATGAGACCCGCATATCCAAGCTCCATAAGGATGGACTCTTGGACTCATTTGATTTTGAATCATATGAGACATGTGAGTCATGTTTGTTGGGCAAGATGACCAAAGCCCCATTCACAGGGCAAAGTGAAAGGGCTAATGACTTACTAGGACTCATACATAGTGATGTATGTGGCCCTATGTCTACACAAGCTAGAGGAGGTTTCCAATACTTCATTACTTTCACTGATGACTTTAGCAGATATGGCTATGTGTATCTTATGAGACACAAGTCAGAATCCTTTGAAAAGTTCAAAGAATTCAAGAATGAAGTAGAGAATCAACTCGGGAAGAGTATCAAAGTGCTTCGATCAGATCGAGGTGGAGAGTACTTGGATCGAGAATTCCTTGACTATCTGAAGGAGTGTGGTATAGTATCACAACTCACTCCACCAGGTACACCTCAATGGAATGGTGTATCTGAAAGGAGAAATCGAACTCTGTTAGACATGGTTCGCTCTATGATGAGTCAAGCTGACCTTCCAAACTCCTTTTGGGGACATGCTCTAGAGACAGCCGCTTTTACACTAAACCGAGTTCCATCTAAATCGGTTCAAAAGACACCATATGAGATATGGAGTGGGAGGCGTCCCAATTTGTCTTTTATGAAGATTTGGGGCTGTGACGCTTATGTGAAACGTCAATCCTCTGACAAACTAGGGCCCAAATCTCAAAAATGCCTTTTTGTTGGGTATCCCAAAGAAACAAAGGGTTACTATTTCTACAATCCTTCTGAGCAAAAAGTGTTTGTTGCTCGAACTGGTGTCTTTTTGGAGAAAGAGTTTATCTCTAAAGGAACTAGTGGGAGGAAAGTAGAACTTGAAGAAATTCAAGAACAACAAGGAGACATCGAACCTGAAATGGAACCTGAACAGACACCACAAGATGTTGTGGTTCAAGAGTCTATTCCTGTAGCACAGAGCCCGCGTAGGTCTAGTAGGATTCGGCATGAGCCCAAGAGATATGGATTTCTTGTGACTAACACCAGTGATGTGATGCTCATGGATCAGGATGAGCCCACAACCTACCAACAAGCTATGTCAGGGCCTGACTCTGAGAAGTGGCTAGTGGCCATGAAATCCGAGATGGAATCCATGTATGAAAACCAAGTATGGACTTTGGTTGACCCACCTGAAGGGGTAAAACCCATAGGGTGCAAATGGGTTTTCAAGAAGAAAACTGACATGGATGGTAATGTGATTACCTTTAAGGGACGATTGGTTGCAAAAGGTTTCAAGCAAATTCATGGTATTGACTATGATGAAACTTTTTCACCAGTTGCTATGCTTAAATTCATCCAAATTTTGTTTGCTATTGCTGCACACTATGATTATGAGATATGGCAAATGGATGTCAAAACTGCATTCCTAAATGGAAAGCTACTTGAGGATGTGTACGTGACACAACCTGAGGGTTTTGTCACTCCTGAGAATGCCAATAAAGTGTGCAAGTTGCAAAGGTCCATTTATGGACTGAAGCAAGCTTCTCGAAGTTGGAATCTTCATTTTGATGATGCAATCAAAGAGTTTGGTTTTATCAAAAATGAAGATGAACCTTGTGTCTACAAGAAGGTTAGTGGGAGCGCTATTGTCTTCTTGGTGTTGTATGTAGATGACATACTACTCATCGGGAATGACATTCCTGAGCTACAGTCTGTGAAGACTTGGCTAAGGAAATGTTTCTCTATGAAGGACTTGGGTGAAGCAGCCTATGTGTTAGGCATCAGGATCTATAGAGATAGATCTAGAAAGCTTCTTGGCCTAAGTCAAAGTACATATATTGACAAGGTGCTAAAGAGGTTTAGCATGCAAGATTCCAAGAAAGGATTCTTGCCCATGTCACATGGTATCACTCTTTCTAGATCTCAGTGTCCGAGTACAACTGAGGAGAGAGAGCGCATGAGTAAGATTCCATATGCCTCAGCAATTGGATCTATCATGTATGCCATGATATGTACTCATCCCGATGTCTCATATGCTTTGAGCATGACGAGTAGGTACCAATCGAACCCCGGTGAGAGTCACTGGACAGCTGTTAAGAACATCCTTAAGTACTTACGAAGGACTAAGGATGCATTCTTGGTCTTTGGAGGTGAAGATGAGCTCGTTGTAAGGGGTTACACCGATGCAAGCTTCCAATCCGATAAGGATGATTTTAGATCGCAATCTGGTTATGTGTTTTGTATTGGTGGTGGTGCTGTGAGCTGGAAGAGTTCAAAGCAAGAGACAGTAGCTGACTCTACAACAGAATCTGAGTACATTGCCGCCTCTGATGCTACGAAGGAGGCAGTTTGGATCAAGAAGTTCATCACTGAACTTGGAGTGGTTCCAAGCATTACCGACCCGATAGAGCTCTATTGTGACAACAATGGAGCAATCGCACAGGCTAAGGAACCTCGATCTCACCAGCGATCCAAACACATACTCCGACGCTATCATCTCATCAGGGAGATCATCGAGAGGGGTGATGTAAGGATATGCAGGACTTCGACAGATAGCAACATTGCTGATCCACTGACAAAGCCCCTTACGCAGCAAAAGCATGATAGCCATTCTAGGTCCATCGGTATTAGATACATGGATGATTGGCTTTAGTGCAAGTGGGAGATTGTTAGTGTTGTGCCCAAAAAGCCAATCATGAGATGATTGTATTTTTGCACATTGAGTCATGATATTTTATTAAGGCATTAATCCAGCAATTATGTTTGTTGTTTTGTTTCTGCGTAACTTAACAAACATAATTGTAACCCTAGAATAATGATATTCTTAAACGTCCCTGGTCTAGTATTATTGTGGAGCGGGTTGCAATAATACATAACGACTAGCATATGTGGAGACTAATATGAGATATGTAGTCTACATATGGGTACAAGTTGGAGAACTTGTGTACTGGACTGACCCACCATGAGAACACTACATGGATCGTTATATGAGTGTCATAAGTGATTCTCATAGTGATCATGGTATATGTAGTCCTTCGACCTAAGATCATCAAGGTTCCCTACATGTGAGTCACATACTTTGATACTTTCCTTTGTTGCTCGTAACTGAGTGAACTTGAAGGAGGTCATTGGGTATGTCACATATCATGCGGAGGGATTTGTATGATCAAGATGGGATTTGTCCCTCCTATGTAACGGGAGTGATATCTTCGGGCCCCTTGATAGAGTGAGACTTAGAAAATGCATGGCCATGCTCGGATGAGTTGATATACGATATCAATGTCATCAGTTTAAGTTGGTCTACTCGGTAATCAAGAAACCAAAGATTGGGCTATACGAGAGTGACACATTCCATGTCTCGTGCTTAGTCTTGATATCTTGGACAAAGGGACAATGGCATATATCGGTGATGATCATAAAGGTTTAGTCGAATCATCGACAATCTTGTCACTTGGGTAGCAATGATGTGTTGCTAGACACCGCTCATTGCTTATGATCATAAATGTGATTTATGATCATTGCCAACGTGATAAGAGCCTATTGGGTCGCACACATAGAGCTATTTGGATCATTAGAGTGCATGGGCTAATTATTTGGGTTATGGTTTCACTTTAATTTCATATTAATAATGGGCCCAAGAGTTGAGCCATTATTAAGCCCGAAATTAAATCCTAATTGGATTAGGGCTTTGAAACCCATTAGGCCTGGAAGTTGAGTCTCACTATAAATACAACTTTTAAGTGAGAAATTCACAGGTCTCCTTGCCCTAGCCTCCAAAAAGGACAGCCGCACTCTTCTCTTGCAATTCCTTGGAGGACACAAGCTAGCACTGCGAGCGCAAGAGAAACGCATCTACCGGGACGTGGTGGAAGTGTGGTGATCCCGAGAGGCTCGTGTGGATACCATAGAGAGCCTGAACACGTCAACTGTTCAGGTTTTGTGATTCGACTCTACAGTTGAGTGAGAGATCTCAATCGAAAATTAGGTATGAAAATTTTCGAACACCCGGTTTACCCCGTTTCACTTGGATCTTAGAGGGTTTCGGTTAAATTCCGCTGCGCTGTTTGGCTCCCGAAACCCAACAGAGCGTCCACTGACTATTACTATGGCTTTCCTGCGTGAATTTCAGCGCTCGGTTATGGCCGAAATGATGCAGCAGTTAGATCAAATGTGGCCACAACGAACCCCAGGGCAAAGGCCTTCATCACCAGCGCCTCGACGTGAGAAGAGCCCTCGATCAACTCATCGGAGCTCGGGAAGTGGGGATCAACGCGATGAATCCTCAACGGAAAACATACCCCTCAGGGCGCGACTTGTGGGAAAAACAGGGATAAAGCAACCCAAGGCCCCTCGCCAAAAGAGTTCCACCCCCGAGGTAAAGTCACCGTCTCCCCGGCATCGAAGCCATTCCCCAAAAAGAAGACGTCAGTCTCCATTGCCAGAAGCCTACCGGTAGCAAGAAGAAGAACCTAGTGCCTCACTCCTCATGGAGAAAATCCTAAAGAGGATAGAAAGAGTGGAGAGACAAGTAGCTCGAAAGCCCGTCTGGGCTAGATTGTCAGAAACCTTTGATGGAGACGAGTCACCATTCACCCGAACAGTAGTCGAGGCACCTATGCCAAGTGATTTTTGGGTACCTCGGCTGGAAACGTACGATGGCCAAATTGACCCCCAGGCTCATTTGACCAAGTATAAGCACAGTATGATACTGCACAGAGCTGATGATGCTACCTTGTGCAAATGCTTTGAGGTCACCCTTGCTGGGCCGGCCACGGCGTGGTACAACTCGCTGGCTCCCGGGGGCATCATGGAGTTCCAAGAACTGTCTGCTGCCTTCACGTAGCAGTTCATCGGGAGCCTCCCAACGACGAAAATGCCCGTCCAAATGTTGGATTTAGCGCAGAAAAATGGTGAAACCATACGCGACTACGTCGAAAGGTTCAACAGAGAAGCCTTGTGTGTCCCAGATTTCAAGCCGGAGATACGTATCTTGGCCATGACACGAGGACTTCGAAGAGACTCCCAGCTGTTCTACGAGTTCTCCAAAGATCCCCCTGACACGCTCGGTGAATTCTACCAAAGGGCGGAGCAGCACATGACCGCCAAAGAACTAAGAATGGGAGGCCCGAGGTCCGATCATGTCCGCACCGAGGGACCAAGTCAGCAAACTCGCTACCCAGCTGAAACAAGTGGGCGCCCTCGGAAGTTTAAGGGAAGGAAGCCCATCGCCTTTACTCCCCTGAACACCACGAGGACGAACATCCTGATGGCGATGGAAAGGCAAGGGACTCAGATTCAACGTCCGAAGGCCATGACCGCGGACAACAAGAAGAATATGAAAAAATTCTGCCAATTCCATCGAGACCACGGGCATGATACTGAAGATTGCTTCCAACTGAGGAAGTACATAGAGACACTGATAAAGCAAGGACAACTTCGGCGTTACCTGTGCATACCCTCCCCCAAAGGAAGGAGGGAAGAAGAAGGAAAGGTAGAGGACGAAGAATATGACTCCGACAGGCGTCGAAACCGAAGTCTGAAAAGGCGTCCCCCGCCCCCGGCAGGAGTAATACAAATGATCACCACAGGGCTGCCGTCGGCGGAAAGAAAAAGAAAAGCCAGAGAGATTTCGGTAATGGAGTACGGGAATCCATCAAAAAAGCTCACCCGAAAGGACGGATCCACCGTCATTTTTCCCCATGACGATCCTTTGCTAATTATGGCAAGGATAGGAAGCTGGGACGTCAAGAGAGTACTACTTGACGATGGCTCAAACGCAGACGTCCTATTCTCACACCTGCTACCAAGCTTGGGGATATCGAGAAGCGACCTCAAATCCGTCACTTCTCCTACTTTTGGAGTAGGGCCGTCCGAACTTCCCGTCCTTGGATGGGTAGATCTTCCTCTGATGCTGAAGGGAACTTCAGCAAACAACAGAAAGGAGCTGTTCGCCTCTGTAATGACAAGGTTCATCGTCATCGATGTCCCTTCGTCATACAACGCCATCCTTGGAAGGCAAACGCAAGGAAACCTCCACATTCGCCCGGATGTGAAGTACCTAACAGTTACCTTCGCCACCAAGGATGAAGATGCCGAGATCTTCATCGACCAGGGGGAGGTGCGAAAGGTGTTTGTAAAGGCAAGAAAAGCCCCAGCGACGAATTATGCGTAGACTACTGAAACAAAGGCTCTGCCCGCACAAGAGTCAGAAGAACAAGGAACAGAGGATCCCGAAAAAGTAGAAACGGAAGAGATAGAGCTCGTCCCAGGCCGAAACACCCGAATAGGAAAAAAATTGGCCAAAGGAGAAAAGGAAAAGCTTATATCTTTCCTACTAATGAATAAAGATCTGTTCGCCTACTTGCCGAAAGACATGCCCGGGGCAGACCCTCGCATAATACAGCATAGCCTCAAAGTAAACCCCGAGGCAAAGCCATTCAGGAAAAAGAAGTGAAGCCTCTCGGTGCACAAAAACAACTTCATCAAAACCGAAATACAACACCTGTTAGACGCGGGTGTAATCAGGGAAGTCAAGTACCCCGAATGGCTAAGCAATGTAGTCATCGCCACAAAAGAAGGGAGCAACAAGCTCCGAATGTGCGTTGACTTCCGAAATGTAAATGATGCTTGTCCTAAAGATTCATATCCTCTCCCACCGATAGATCAACTGGTGGACTCGACTGCCGAATATGGGCTCCTGAGCTTCCTAGATGCTTTTAACGGGTATCACCAAGTTAGGTTGAACCCCGAGGACGAGGAAAAAATCGCCTTCATCACCGAAGTCGGTACGTATTGTTACGTCAGAATGCCCTTCGGGCTTAAAAATGCAGGAGCTACCTACCAGAGGCTAATGAACAAGGTCTTCAGTCGACAAATAGGGAGAAACATGGAAGTCTACGTGGATGATATGATAGTCAAAAGCAGATTGCCTGGCAGCCACATTGCCGATTTGGAGGAAACTTTCCACCAACTTAGAGCATTTGGAATTCGTCTCAATCCCGAGAAGTGCATCTTCGGCGTAAGTTCGGGCAAGTTCCTCGGATTTATGGTATCGGAAAGGGGTATCGATGCCAACCCAGAAAAAGTCAAAGCTCTACTTGAATTTCAAACTCCTGTCACAACAAAAGATGTGCAAAGGCTTACGGGCAGAATAACCTCCCTTAGCAGGTTCATCTCCAGGTATGGAGATCGGTGCCGAGCATTCTTTAAGGTACTCACTAAGGCAGCAAAAAATAGTGGCAACCTCGAAAACAACGATCATCCTTGGAACGAGGATTGCCAAAAGGCCTGGGAAGAGCTCAAAGTTTATCTGGCCCGACTACCCACTATTCGGCAACCTCTAGAAGGAGAATCCTTTGTGCTATACCTTGCTGTTAGTGAAAAAGCACTGAGCTCGATTCTCGTAAAGGAAGAAGGAGCGGTTCAATGGCCAGTCTATTACGTGAGCAAATCTCTGCATGGAGCCGAAATCAGGTACCCCTTACTTCAAAAAGCTATTTATGCCTTAGTACTAGCAAGTAGGAGACTGTGTCCATATTTTCAGGCTCATCCCATCATTGTCCGAAGTAATCTACCCCTTCGGGATGTCATGAAGAGGGTAGATCATTCGGGAAGGCTTTCCAAATGGTGCATAGAGCTCAGAGAGTATGATATCACTTACGAACCAAGGAAAGCAATAAAAGCCCAAGCCCAGGCAAACTTCATTGCCAAAGTACCTTTCGCCGAAAGTGATCAGTTTGACCTTGGCAAAAGTGAGCTAGAATGGACCCTGTTCGTGGATGGGGCCTCCGGCTCTAAGCACCAGGGAGCTGGGGTAGTCATACGTGGCCCCGAAGGCATGGAAGTAATGAAAGCCATCAAATTCGGGTTTAGTGTCACCAACAACGCGGCAGAGTACGAGGCCCTCATAGCAGGGTTGCGCCTTGCTAGAAAGATTGGTGTGAGAAACCTGAAAGCCCATAGTGATTCTCAGCTGGTAGTCTGACAGATGGCAGGGGACTACAGTGCAAAAGATCCAACTTTGGCTAAATACCATGAGCTTGTGTCAAAGCTCATCCGGGAATTTGACGCGGTGCATATTGAAAATGTGCCTCGATGAAGCAACACCGAGGCAGATAGTCTGGCGAAGTCAAAAAACTTCACCGAAATATTGAGTCACCCCAGCATCGCGGTAATGAGCACAACAACCTCGGAGGAAGGATGGGAGAATCCTATAAAGAGGTATCTTA
>SMDT01001919.1:0-63184 GCA_005392925.1 Aquilaria sinensis
CTTGCGCTCGCAGTGCTAGCTTGTGTCCTCCAAGGAATTTCAAGAGAAGAGTGTGGTTGTCCTTTTGGGAGGCTAAGGCAAGGAGACCTGCGAATTTCATGCTAGAAGTTGTATTTATAGTGAGACTCAACTTCCAGGCCTAATGGGTTTCAAAGCCCTAATCCAATTAGGATTTAATTTCAGGGCTTAATAATGGCTCAACTTTGGGCCCATTATTAATACGAAATTAAAGTGAAACCATAACCCAAATAATTAGCCCATGCACTCTAATGATCCAAATAGCTCTATGTGTGCGACCCCAATAGGCTCTTGCCACGTTGGCAATGATCATAAATCACATTTATGATCATAAGCAATGAGCGGTGTCTAGCAACACATCATTGCTACCCAAGTGACAAGATTGTCGGTGAATCGACTAAACCTTTATGATCATCACCGATATATGCCATTGTCCCTTTGTCCAAGATATCAAGACTAAGCACGAGACATGGAATGTGTCACTCTCGTATAGCCCAATCTTTGGTTTCTTGATTACCGAGTAGACCAACTTAAACTGATGACATTGATATCGTATATCAACTCATCCGAGCATGGCCATGCATTTTCTAAGTCTCACTCTATCAAGGGCCGCAAAGATTCACTCCCCCCCGTTACATAGGAGGGACAAATCCCATCTTGATCATACAAATCCCTCCGCATGATATGGGACATACCCAATGACCTCCTTCAGTCCCTCAGGTTACGAGCAACAAAGGAAAGTACAAAGTATGTGACTCACATGTAGGAAACACCCCAACATTGTTGATCTTAGGTCGAAGGATTACATATACCATGATCATTATGGGAATCATTTATGACACTCATATCACGATCCATGAAGTGTTCTCATGGTTGGGTCGGTCCAGAACACAAGTTCTCCAACCTTGTACCTATGTGCAGACTACATATCTCATATTAGTCTCCACATATGCTAGTCATTATGTATTATTGCAACCCGCTCCACAATAATACTAGACTAGGGACGTTTAAGAATATCATTATTCTAGGGTTACAATTATGCTTATTACGTTACGCAGAAACAAAACAACAAACATAATTGCTGGATTAATGCCTCAATAAAATATCATGACTCAATGTGCAAAAATACAATCATCTCATGATTGGCTTTTGGGCACAATACTAACAGCAGGAATCACCAAAGCACACAAGTACACCCACACTCCACAGTGTAGCTCTCGGCCATAGAAACCATACATGTACCCATGTGCTTTTCTTGCACACAACCCTCCGACGCCCAAGTCAGTTTTCCATTTGGAGCTCCCAAAATGCCAAGCAAATAGTCCACATTCACTTGCTGTTCTAGTACATCTACCATAGTAAATTAGCTAATTGCCCAGTCCCACCAAGTATATACATTAAGCCCATCAAGCAACTAAGATCACATGGCAGATTTTAACCATCCCTTAGCCACTCTAAACACTTGAACCATGGCTCTCTTCAGATTCTATCCGTCTTTTGGTGACGAGCACCTCCTTCGGGATCTATCCCATAGTTCTGGGAGTTCCCTTGATGAACACCTTCTTCGGGACTTATACCCATAGTCCGGTGATTCCCTTGTTCAGGTGTTTCTTGTTCGGGGAAGATCCTTTTCGGGGCTTCTGCCTTCAGGGAGATTCTTCCTTGCTTTAGAGAGATGGCTTTCTTACCCGAAGACGGTCAGTTTGGCCCCTCGATGGAGACGGTGTTATCCTCGGAATTCCTGACGAGCTAACCGAAGTCTCGAGCTCATAGTGTTTGACTTCGCACCTTCCGAGGTCAGTAAAAAGATCCTCTCTTGGGTGACGTCAGACTCCTCGGCCAATATTCTGGCAGGGAGTTACTACCGAGGAGGCAATAGCCTTTGGCTATCACAGCTGTTGGTTTTTGGCGGCCGACTCCGCGAGTGCGATCCTCGCCTCATTCATGGTCTGAGTGGCCGAAGTTCGGAAGGCAACCTCCCTGGCCACCCGAAGTCGGAGAAAGCCGGCGTACCCCAGCAGCTGCAAGAAGATAAAACGCAAGGTCAGTAAGAGCCAAACACTTAGGAAAAAATTGAAGGGAAAGAGCTGTGAAGGATATACCTGAGCAGCGTGCTCGGTGATCTTTGCGGCGAGGGTGTTATCCCCCGGATGGGCCGCTGCTATAGCCTTGAAGGAGGCCTCAGTAAGCACCCCCTTCGAAATTTCCTTCGCCATTTGAGGACAGTCCTCGGAGTACAAATTCATGTCCTCCGTGAATGTCCAGAAAGGCTCCTTTGGTGTCTTCCCTTGCGGGATTTTGGCGTCCCGAAGAGCTCGCTTCCGAGCATGTTCGGCCGCCCAGTCAGGGGTAGTCAACTCCCCTGCGTGGCAAGAATGAGAAGGAGATTAAAGACAAAGAAGGCAATCCAGAAAAAACAAAGGAAGTACACTTTGTCTGGAAACAAACCTGGTGGAACCTCGGCAACGACGTCCTCGGAGTCCTCGGCCTCCTCGGTTGAAATGCCCTTGCCCTTCCGCCTGCGCCGCTCCTCGGCAGAAGGTACTTCTACCACTACATCAAGGAGGGCCTGCGACGCAGTAGGACTTTGAGGAGGGACGTCGGTTGAAGGGACCTCGGAAACAGCAGTCTCAGGCGCCGGAATCTCGGCTGTCCCAGGCTCCTCAGCAGTCTCCTCGGGAATTTCTTCTAGAGGAACCTGAGCAGACCTCGGCCGAATCATCAGGCGGCGAAGTGACAGCAACCTCGGCGTCCTCGTTTCCCTCCCTAATACTTTCCAAATGGGAAGAAATAACAGTCTTCTTCGCCCGTTTAGACGAGGGCCCCGCACCAACGGACTTCCGCCTTCGGGAAGCCGCCTTCTTCGTCTGATCGCCCTTCTCCACTTGGCCGGTGAAAAGGGACTTGTAATAGGCGGCAGTCCCGTCGCCCATCTCTGAAAAAGGAGAGAAACATCAGCGTAAGTCCGAGGAAAAAACAGCAAAGGAGTAGAAGATGACTCACTTTCGACAAACGTTTCGAAAGAAATCTCCTCCTTAAGAAGCTTGACCAACCAGGAATCCTTCCCGGCGATGGCAGGAGCTGGCATCTTGAGGTCAGTCTTGTGCTCCTTTACCACCTTTAAGTTCCCGAAGGACCTCTTCGGTCATCAACTTCCAGTTGATTGGAAAAGGGTAAAGGGCGCGCGGAGCGACCTCGGGATCCCAGTCAGAGACAGCCCGAATGCGGGCGTCGAAATCCGCGAACACGGGAGCCAACTCTGGGGTCAGCAGCATCCTCGGATCAACAACGTCCACATCCAGTGTTCCCTGAGCCCATTTGGTCGGAACGTACGACCAGGCCTCGTCCATCTTCAGGAAGAAGAACTTCTGTTGCCACCCCCGCCAGCTATCCTTAGTGGCGAAGGTGAACATGAATTTCTTGCTCCCGGATCCCCGAGGTAGCATGAAATAGAAGCCACCCTTCGGGACCACAGAGAGCTTGTAGTACTGCATAAAGATTATGAAATGGGGTTCTATCCCGAAGACGCCACACATGCAGAGGTAGGCGTTAAAATAGCAGAACGAGTTCGGGGGAAGCTGGTTCACAGCAATGCCATGAAATTTGCAGAACTCGCACACCATCTTCGGGGGAGGATACCGAAGACCGGCCTTCAGCTGGGCTCGGAAAATGGTAACCTCCTTACTATGGTTTGAAAAAGCATAATGGCTAGAACGAGGCAGCCTAGTAATGGCGTAAGAGGGAAGAAAGAATTTTTTCTTCCACCTCTCTAACTTTGCAGGGGTGGTGCAACAAGGATGGGCTAAAAGAGGCTGCCAGCTCTCAGGAATGGGCATTTTCGACATGAAAACGAGTTTGAAAACGGAAGAAAATAGTTTCCAGAGAAAAACTCAAAAGAACAGAGGGATCAAAACGCTCTGGAAAACAAAAACCCACCGAAAGATTTGCCAAAATCTGAGGACGCCGTCGTGAAAGTTGGCTGGAAAAAAGCTCTGATTAAGGTAGCTCCGCCACAGAAAGCAAGAAAGTGCAAGAACAGGGGCAAAGCAGAGAAAAGAGCAGAAGAAAAAGCAAAAGGAACTTATGATGGAATGGGCTATTTATAAGCCAGAGGTGGGTAACCGAAACATCGTCATAAGTACCCTTTGGAGGCGAACCGTCGCCGTAACTGCTCTCTGCACCTGAAAAGGCGCGCCCTCTGTAACCGACGCGACTCTCCTCCAATGGCAAAGCGCCACGTGTCAACCGCTGCGCAAAAATGGGGGACACGTCCTCCAAACGTCCCTTGAAAACTGGGACACGTCTTCTGACATCCCTGGAAAACTGGGACGCGCCGCTCAGACTGACACGCTTGGCCAAACAGACCTGCAGAAACAAAGAGCAGGCCAACTCGAGGACGCCAAGAGACAGGCTATGGCCGAACAGCCCATGACCTTCGGGCAAGAGGTGTATCTTCGGCACAGGCTCCGCCTCGAAGACACCAAAGAACAGGCCAAGGCCGAAGAGCCCATGATCTTCGGGCAAAAGGCGCATCCTCGGAACAGGTTAAGCTTCCAAAGAGACTCCCATACACAACCTCAGAAAGAGATGCAAAACCGAAGTTTTCACTTCGGCTTTCCAAAGGGGGGCATGTGATAACCAAATGCTATCGCCTCGATCTGGCCGACCTCCCTGCCACAAGAATGGCCAGAAGAACTGGCGCTACCCGAGAAAAGGTGTGATCATACATCTCGGGAGATAGCCTGGTAGGCACCTCCTAAGTGCTTGGCTTAGGCCAAGGAGAACCAAGGAAAAATGAGAGAAAACAGAAAGGGAAGAAAGAGGACTCGTGGAGACTGGCAAAGTGGCCTATGTGCAAAACAGGAGACTTTCAGGACTTAATTGCACATGGGAAATGTACATTTGGAATGCTGACAGAAAATTAAGAAAGAGGACCGAACTGTGCATCAATTTAAGTGGTATAAGTGAAACCACAAGTTTAAAGATGGTATTGAGAGCCATGCAAAATTCTATAATGGCTAGTGCAAAACTAGACCATTTGTGGGAGACAACAATGATTACTAGTCAAATTCTTGTCTACCACTAGGGTACTATTCACTAGTTACTAGTTAAACTAACTAGTCCTAATGTTGGTTATATGGCCGGTTATGCATGTGAGTTTACTTGAGGTAACCTTGATTTCCTTGAATCCATGGTAATTTCTTCCATGAACAAGGATATTGGATGCTCATTTCGTTGTTGAGCTTGGGAAAAATTAAGCATTGAAATGCTTGGTGCGAAACCTAGTATGGCCGAAAGTCTTGGATGTGTGTTCTTGGTGTTCTTCTTGGAATTCATGGAAATTAATCCATGTGTGATGCTTATTGATGAGTGTTTAACCTTGTGATAGGTTGGTTGGACGAAGAACACCAAGTGTGTGCAAGTTGTGCTTTGGCCGAAAGTGAGATTGGAGGTAACTCATGATCAATTGTTGTTTACATGGCATTGACGCCATGAACCATGCCTAATGATGCATTGGTGTGTGTATAAAGGAATGAAATGAATGAGGAACATGAGTATGTGAAATGGGTACTATGGCCGAGAGGATGAAATTGGGTGTTTACTTGGAATTTAGCTTATGTGCATGGTAATTGTGCCATGAGTGAGTTCACTAGTTGTTTGGGTATCCATTTAGTGAATTGGTATATTGAAAAAAATGCAGCTATGTGAAAATATGTGTTATGGCCGAAAGCTTGGATTGAAGTGAAATGGTATATTTCACTTGTTTACTTGGCATGTATGCCATGGATAGTGTTCATTGGTGTTTATGGTGAATTATAGTATGGTTAGTGTTTAGATTAATGGGCAGATTATGTTTTGGTATTTTGGCTTATATGGCCGAGAGCTTCCAAGTGTTAGTTAATGATGTCCTTCATTGAAAACATGGTATTTGGTCCATGGATTATGTTGTTAATGATTATGCCTTATTATGGTAGGCATTGTGGTTGAAGGGCACTTGGACACTTGAAGTTCTATTGGAGACCGAGAGCTTGAGGTAGGGTTCACTACACTTGAGTACGCTTGGTAATGTATGCCATGGTTCAAGTGTTAAGGCGGCTAAGTGATGGTTAAAAATCTGCCATGTGATCTTAGTTGCTTGATGGGCTTATTGGTTATATGTGGTTGCAATGTTGATTAGCTAATTGACTATAGAACATGTACTAAAAATGCAAGTGAATGTGGCCTATTTGCTTGGCATTTTGGGAGCTCCATATGGAATGATATTGGTAAGGTTATGTGCAAGGATTGCACACGGGTACATGTATGGCTTATATGGCCGAGAGCAACTTGGAGAAGTGTGTGTGAGTACTTGTGTGCTTTGGTGATTTCTTGTGCATGCTAACCCCCTTTTATGGTTAATTGTATATGGCTATACTTGCTTTTCTTGTCTTTGTGTTTGTTTTGCAGGTTGAGCTAATCAATTGGAGGTTAAGCCTTGAGTGTTTACTCGGCTTAACTAAATAAACTCTTTTAAGAGTTGGGTTTATATATATAAGTGAATCCTACTGAGTTAATCTCACTGCCCATTCTCCATTTATTTTTCAGGCAAGGATATTCAGCCTGAGTAGTGCTAAGCTGCCTTGTGTGTGCACTTAGTGTTTAATTGCTTTGTTGCTAAGGTATGTGCCAATGTGTGCTTGGCTTGACACTTTAGCATTATTTGCAAGTCTTATTGTGAGTTGGCCGAGACTTATGGTTTAAGCTTGCAGGCTGTAGAGTGGGAACTGTCTAGGAGAGCATGGATATCTGGACTTTAGCTCTGGTTTTGCTTTTCACCTTTATGACCATGAACATGGCCGTGGGTTTGGTGTTGCAGTGTGTGCTTTTGTATGGGATCCTTAAGGTGATGTTTGAGCATTAGGATTTGGGGTCTCGGTTTGTACTTAACTTGGCATGAACAACTTATGGGTGCTTGGCATTTTAGCCATGTTATTTGCTAGGTAGACTACACTTTTGGTTGTGTATATTGTAGTCTCGGATACCTAGATGTTGCTAATATTTTGGAGGATATTGTATGCCAAGTTATGTATGACTATGGATGTTTATGTGTATGGTTTGGTGTTATGAGTATTATGGGCCAAAGTTTGGCACTTAAGTGATATGGTTGGCCTTGACCTTGCAAATTTGAGGTGCACCTATGTATGTATGTTTGCTTGGCCGAGAGCTTCATGCATTATATCTTGTGGTTTTCAAATCCTAAACCAACTCTGTGGGCTTCTTGGTTGCCATATAGATAGCACACTTGATTGCACACCAAGTATGCACTGAAAGCTGCATTTTTGTTGCCTTGCTTGTAATGCAAGTAAAAGTGGTTTGGGCCTTACTTACGCTGCAAGTAGTTACTAGTTTGGTTTAAAGGCCACCTGGGCCACCTCCCAGGCCCTTTACCTTAAGAAAATAAGACTTAAAGTCAATCATGTTGGTTAGGCCGAGGGCTAGATGCCCAGTCCTTAGTTGGGCTTGTGAGATAAGTTGGGGACTCACAGGCCAGGGCCTGTGTGAGGTGTGACATAGCCGAAGAGCTCCGAGCCCGGCATGCCAGGAAAGCCCGAGGACACTACTCGGCCCCCCAAGGTTGTGAACAGATCACCTTCGGAAAAGCGGCACCAGACATAGTGAGCCGAACATGATATCCCCGAAGGCAGAACTCCCTGAAACTGGGAACCCCGAACTGAGGGCTTGTTTCCCGAAGAGGCTCTGTCCGTACCAAAGGACGACCTCACCCAGGGACCTCGGGAGTACGGCAGGAGCGTTTATGGAAGCATTTATGGAAGCCTCTGACACATCTATTCGCAGACGCCACAATCCGCCTCAAAAGGCGCACTGCCACGCTGACGCCATCAGAATCACATCATGGCCCGTCTCAGCACATGGCTCAAGGCAACCTGCTACCAGCTATCTGTCTCCTATGCCCAGAAATTCAGGAATATCCGACCGAACACGTGTCACGATCTGAACGGGCTAGGCGCTCCTATAAATACCAGGAATTAATACTTGGCAGGGGGCTGGTTGGCAAAACACTGCTCCCACACTCTGAGAAAATTACCAGGCGAGACTCCTCAGCCCTTTGTGCTATTTTCTCTGCCTTTCTCTCAGCCACCACTGACTTGGGCGTCGGAGGCTCCCCCCCCGGAAAAACACTCCGGGGGCCTCCTAACCCTTTGTTTCTGAGCTTTCAGGCACTCTCCTTTGGGCGATCCAATCCACCAGGCGTTCTTCCTTCCAGAAGTCTCTCCTCCAGTCATCATGACTCTGAACGATGAGGCCCCTGGCCATCACTTTGCTTGTACTTCATCAGGTGCACCTGAGGGTCACTTCGTCCGTCATACATTTCTAGGCGAGGTACTCTGAAATCGCTAGGCATGGGTGCCTCCACCACCTCGCGCACGAAAGGTGACTCTTCTCCGGTGTAAGAGTCAGACAGCCTGGACCAGACTGGTTTTTGGGAGATCTATCTTTCGACCTTCTCCAGTCTCCCTAGGATTTTTTCCATAAGGACAGCCGTGTTGACTTCTCCCTGCTGCCACGTGTTCACCGGTAATGGCGAATTCCTCCTTCTCCTTGGGGAGCGACTTCGGCGGGGAGGAGACGGGGACCTTCGGTAGGGGGACGCACTCCGTTGGTAGGAGGCCCTAGTCTCTTTTGGGGTTCCCCCCCTGGTAGGCCGTACCTCAACGGGTTCGTTTTCTATTGAGGAGGTGTCAAGGGAGTCCCCACTCCCTAAACTACGGTGGGTGGACTTCGAACTCCTTTCCCGACGAGCAATCGGGGGAGAGGCCCTTTGGACCAGAGGAGGTTGGGGCGACCTCTGATCAAGCTGTTGAGTCATTTTGGCGACAATGGAGCGTTGGAAGTCTCATATGAAGCCCATCGTCACCGTTACAGGGCGGTCATCCTCCAGAACAGAAGTCTCTGCCACAGGCGGAGTGGTCGCCGGCTGAGCCTCGGGCGTAGGGGGGATCTTGGAATCCCTTTGTCCTTTAAGCGCCGAGTCTCTACGACGGTGACATGGGAAAGAGTTCCAACAGACGGCGCCAAATGGTGCCCGGGAGCAGTTTCATCATGTGACATGGTAGGAGCGAGGGGGACTTCCAGTGGAGGAGAGCGCCTGAGGAGGAGATTTCCCAGGGGAGGGCACCTGAAATGTTTGGAAGACAGAGGTTAGGAGGTCCCCAGAGTGTGTTTCTGGGGAGGAGCCTCCGACGCCCAAGTCAGTACTTAGGAGATATAGAGGTGATAGAGAGTGGAGAAGTATGGTCTCTAATGCTCAACCCCTTTACCTGGGGTGTTTACCGAGTATTTATAGAGGAGCGAACAGTAGTAGTTCTCCTCATATGGCCGTCCTAGATCATGACACGTGTTTGGTGGGATGCGATCCACATCTTCGGGGAACAAGGGGACACCCAGCCGATCATAGGCCATCTGGCTAGGAGCCTAGGCAACCCGAAAGTGGCATACTAGGGTGTCTCTGCAAGCGGCGTGTCAGAACGTGTCTAGGGGCGGCGTGTCGGGGATGTGTCAGAGGCTCCTTAATTGCTCCTGTCGTACTTTTTGATGTTACTCTAGTATCACAAGAGTATGTTTCTCGAGGGTGGTCTTTTTTAGGGATACCCCCACTTCTGAGGATGGTTTAATCCTCCCCCCAAGGTTGGCACTGTCGTTTCTTGGAATGGAGGATTGCCAATGTTGGATTAGGGAGGTCAAACATCCTTCTTTCTGTGGCAGGTAGTTTCTCTGCCGAGGTTGGTACTTTGTTCGAGTCTGGGAGTCCGGAAGGTGATGGGCACTTCGGCTATCACATGCTTAGTCTTGATATCTTGGACAAAGGGACAATGGCATATATCGACGATGATCATAAAGGTTTACTCAAATCACCGATAGTCTTGTCACTTGGGTAGCAATGATGTGTTGCTAGACACCGCTCATTGCTTATG
Source organism: Aquilaria sinensis (assembly GCA_005392925.1). NCBI lineage: Eukaryota > Viridiplantae > Streptophyta > Magnoliopsida > Malvales > Thymelaeaceae > Aquilaria > Aquilaria sinensis. Next base: position 9,993 of record SMDT01001919.1, read on the forward strand.
ATCATAAATGTGATTTATGATCATTGCCAACGTGGTAAGAGCAGATTGGGTCGCACACATAGAGCTATTTCGATCATTAGAGTGCATGGGCTAAGTATTTGGGTTATGGTTTCACTTTAATTTTGTATTAATAATGAGCCCAAGAGTTGATCCATTATTAAGCCTGGAATTAAAGCCTAATTGGATTAAGGCTTTAAAACCCATTAGGCCTGGAAGTTGAGTCTCACTATAAATACAAATTTTAGTGAGAAATTCGCAGGTCTTCTTGCCCTAGCCTCCCAAAAGGACAGCCACACTCTTCTCTTGCAATTCCTTGGAGGATGCAAGCTAGCACTGTGAAAGCAAGAGAAACGCATCTGCCGGGACGTGGTGGAAGCGTGGTGATCCTGAGAGGCTTGTGTGGATACCATAGAGAGCTTGAACACATCAGCTGTTCAGGTTTTGTGATTTGACTCTACAGTTAAGTGAGAGATCTCAATCAAAAATTAGGTATGAATATTTTCACACACCCGGTTTACCCCGTTTCACTTGGATCCTGGAGGGTTTCGGTAAATTCCGTTGCGCTGTTTTGCTCCCGAAACCTAACACAGCATATCTATCTTTGGTGCTCCTCCACCATATCTCCGCACTACCTACCAGATTGTAGGTAGCTAGTGACACTCTTTTAGTGGAGCTAAGTGGCATCCTCTCAAACATTTTCTCAATGAAGATTAACCACTACTCAGCTCTCTCTAGCCCAGCTCTTCCATCAAACTATGGAGGTCTTAAGCCTTGGAATCTCTCCAATAGTCTGACCTCATCTACTCCTTCTAGATCTTCTGATCTATGTCTCTTGGATCTGTGAGAGTCCTCTGTATGGTGATGCTCTCAATGATCTCTCTGCCTCCTCTTGGAAATTCTATCATAGCCATCCTCAATCTCATTCCTAGTAGAGGAATGGTCATAGACTAAGGGGTTGGTCTTGGACACCTGACCAATCTGAGACCTTAGTCTTCTTCCTCTTAGATTTCTCCTATCATCATCTTCTTCCTCAACAGTTTCATCATTTGTGTCTTTCAAGCTTCCAGAAGGAACATATACAGATGTGTTCCTAATATCCTCTTCTGGTTGCTACTGTGCATCTTGAATTGGTTTTGTTTGAGCTACTTGGACTCCCTGCTGTTGTGCTTGAATCAACCTCATTAAGTTTTCATTGATTAGAGCTAAGTTCTTCTAAAGCTCTAACCAAACCTGAGGCACTCCAGGGTTTGGAACCCCCTGTTGCCCTTGATTCCCTCTATTTTGCCCATTTCTTTGTTGCCCAGAATCAGTAGGAGGCCTTCGGGGTGGTTCCCCTCTCCTTGTGGCAACCATGTTTACTTCCTGCATTGATGATCCATCATAGAGCACATGTAAAGATCATTGGTATTTCAGTGGTACTTGACACTGGCAGCTGACCAAGTTGAATTCATGTATGTAGATGCATGCAATGCACCTATGTGCTATGTACATGTACAAACCATGCTCTAATACCAAATTTTGTTACCCACTCTGGGGTAATCCAATTATGCTGCCAAAACTGTGCATTTAAACTCTCAGGATTGGTGTGTCCTGTTGGTCATCAGAATAACACCCCCAGTGTACATACTCAAGTCACCCTCTTGAGCACTATGTAAATACATGCATATTGGTCTTTTCGTAACACACATATTCACATTTATGCACACCATGGCAGCTAAGAAGAAAAACACTAGCACAAGTCTTAGTTTTGGCTTCCACACATTAAGCATTCTTACTAGGTTCAAACAATTCCAGCCACTGCACCCAAATTTCCTCTAATAAATTGTATCATTCCAGCCATGCACCCCCTATTTTATTTGCTCCATTATTAAGTAGAGACTTAGAGCAAACTAAGGAATTTCTTTTTACATCAATAGCCCACCTATGGACCAAGTTATGGATTTTTTAAGTTGCATACAAAATTCTGACCAAATGAACAGTAACTTAGCCAACTTTGCAACATTAGATCTTGGCTACAGGGCTCTAAAACCAGAAATTCCAAATCCCAGTTAAACCTATAGATGTCCTCTAGGTGTATTCAAACTTTCATAGAAAGATTCATTCTACACAAGGAGATATTCAAATTTAGGTACAGGGTCAAAATTCTGGCAACTTTTGGACCATTTTGCCCATACAAATTTTCCAAACTATTCAAACGCTTCATTCACAAAGATAAAGCCCTGCAAGGCTATCCCATATATGTCCAATACACATAGGAATTAAATTATCTTACATCTAGCAACTTTATGTGGCTAAAACAGAATTTACAGGTAAGCAGCCTATCATTCACGCTTAGGCAGCTTTGCACCACATCACATACATGGCCACAACATTACTCAGGATCACATACATGGCCACATACATCATTCACATACTTGTCTCATTTTTCATACACTACATGTACATGAATACATGCACTAAAAAATGGTCTTAACTCAGCTAGATACGCACCCTAAGTTACAGGAGTGCCTGAAATGCAACGGACCCCAGAACCAGGATGCTGGACAGCTGTTGCACAACACAATAAGTACCATCACTAAAAATACCAAATGTGCTCCTAAAATCACCAAAATTTCCAGATCATAACTAGACACATGGAAGTTAATGTACCTAAAATTCAAGATCAAAAATCAAATGATAAAGGTTAGTTTTAATGTGATCTTTCTGCTGGAGCTGAAATGGACTGAAAGGGGGTAAGTTTCTTGAATGAAACTTAGTAAGGGATTATCATTAGAAACTTGAATTCCCAGAAGACATACCTGAAATCCAAAGACATAAAAAAACAAAAAAAATACACATATACAAAAATATAGCCATCCAAATGCACAAACAAACAGAACACAATCAAATGCAATGCTGGCGGCAATACATCATTAGGGTTAGTCCATAAACAATCAAATAAACAATATGTAATCACTATGGAAGCCCTCCGCAAGCCACTGCTTGGTCTTAGGAGGTTAATTGGTCTTAGTTAGCAGTAACTTGGGCTCTAGAAACCCCTATAAAAACTGCCATGTTAGTGCATGAAAAACAGTAAGGCTGGAACCTTGTTCATGCACTCCCGCTTAACCCATACTTGGTTTCTTGAGCTTTTTTCTCTCTTCCAAGTATGGTCTTAGCCTCATGGATGCTTTATCATCATCTCAAGATAGTACACAACCATGAAACATGAAGATAAAACCCTTACCTAAGCTGTGAAAGATGAAATCTTCAAGAGATACACAACAAACCCGAAAATTAGCATTTCTCTTGTTCCTGGTGCATCCGATTGCCTTCCTTTTTTATTTATCGAGAGCTTGAGATGTGGTGTCAATGGAAGCCTATGGAGGAGCTAAGGAAGAAGGCTGTGGCTGGTTATGGCCGAAATGGCTAAGGAAAGGCAAGAAATCAATATATTTTGCTTGATTTAATTAGTTTAACCTTAACCTTCACTTAGGTCACCATAAGTATGCCTTAAGCAAGGACTTTTTGGCTAATCTTTAGCCCAAATTTTTGACCTTGGAACCTGGAAATAAAAGGCTGGGATAATCCTAGAAATGGCCATCTTTGACTCTTGTCAGAAGTTATCTCATCCTTAAGTTATTTTTGTGAACAATTGTACACCTAGTTGTCCTAGGTTCTTGAATCATAGCTTTTGTTTCCTTTATGTAATTGAGCCTCCAAAACTTGCTTCCATAACATTCAAATCCTTCCAAAATCTCCCTTTTAGAGTTGTACAATTGAGTACCCAAATCTTAAAATCTTGCAATATGATGGCCAGAGGCTTTATCGTTGGTAGTCATGGTTGATAGCCGAACGCTATCGCCTCTATCTGGCCGAACTCCCTGCCACAGTAATGGCCAGAAGAAGCTGGTGCTACCCGAGAAAAGGTGTGATCAGGCACCTCGGCAGATAGCCGAAGAGCCCCGAGCCCGGCACGCTAGGACACTACTCGCCCCCCCAGGGTCGTGAACAGATCGCCTTCGGAAAAGTGGCACCAAACATAGCGAGCCGAACACGGTATCCCCGAAGGCGGAACTCCCTGAAGCTGGGAACCCCCGAACTGAGGGCTTGTTTCCCGAAGAGGCTCTGTCCGTACCAAAGGACGACCTCACCCAGGGACCTCGGGAGTACGGCAGGGGTATTCATGGAAGCATTTAAGGAAGCCTCTGACACATCCATTCACAGACGCCACAAGCCGCCTCAAAAGGCGCTCTGCCACGCTGACGCCATCAAAATCACATCATGGCCCGTCTCAGCACATGGCTCAAGGTAACCTACTATCTGTCTCCTATGCCCAGAAAGTCAGGAACGTCCGACCGAACACGTGTCGCGATCTGAACGGGCTAGGCACTCCTATAAATACCAGGAGTTAATACCAGACAGGAGGTTGGTTGGCTGGCAAAATACGGCTCCCGTTACCAGGCAAAACTCCTCAGCCCTTTGTGCTATTTTCTCTGTCTTTCTCTCAGCCACCACTGACTTGGGCGTCGGAGGCTCCCCCCCCGGAAAAACACTCCGGGGGCCTCCTAACCTTTTGTTTCTGAGCTTTCAGGCACTCTCCTTTGGGCCGTCCAATCCACCAGGCATTCTTCCTCCCAGAAGTTCCTTCACCAGTCACTATGACTATAAACGATGAGGCCCCTGGCCATCAATGGTGACCGACGGAGGGACTCCCGGAGAGGAAGAACGCCTGGTGGCCGGTTTGCCCAAGGGAGAGTGCCTGAGATGTTCAGAAAAAGTAGGTTAGGAGGTCCCCGGAGCGATTTTCCGGGGAGGAGCCTCCGACGCCCAAGTCAGTGGTGCTGAGAGAAGGGGGAGGAAATAGCACTGAGGGGTTCAGTGAACTCGCCTGGTCGTATTTTCTCAGAGTGAGGAGTCAAGATATTTGCCAGCCAGCTAGCCAGCTAGCCAGCCAGCCATTTGCCAGGGTGTATTCCCTGGTATTTGTAGAGGTGTCCAGCCCGTTCATATCGTGACACGTGTTCGGTTGGATGTTCTCTGAATGTCTGGGCGTAGAGGACAAGTAGCTGGTGGCAGGTTTCCTTGAGCCCTGAGCCGAGACGGGCCATGATGTGACTTTGATGGGGTTGGCGTGTCAGAGCGCCGTTTGAGGCGGCTTGTGACGTCTACAGGTGACATGTCAGAGGCTTCCTTAAATGCTCCTGCCGTACGCCCGAGGTTCCTGGGTGAGGTCGTCCTCTAGTACGGACCGTGCCATTTCGGGAAACATGCCCCCAGTTCGGAGGTTCCCAGAGTCAGGGAGTTTCGCCTTTGGGAAGATCATGTTCGGCCCGCACTAGCTGGTGCCACTTTTCCGAAGGCGGTCTGTTTACTACCTCGGGGGGCTAATAGAATCCTCAAGTTCCCTGGTGTGCCGAGCTCGGGTTCTTCAGCTTTTCTCCGAGGTGTGTGATCCCACCTTTTTCCATGTAGCGCCAAATCTCCTGGCCATTCTGGTGGCAGGGAGTTCGGCCAGGTGGAGGCGATAGTCCTTCGGCTATCACAATAGGACCCATAGATTACTTGTAAAACAAGCAATCTTTTAGGGTTTCCTTTAGCACCAAGTAACCATTGTAATCTTTTAAGGAGGTGTAGATTATTCAGTTTGCCCCTCACATTTCATTCACTTTGTTGAAAATTACAGTATATAATGGTTTATAACCATTATGCCTTTATACTGTAATTTTCCCATTTGTTGAAGTGGTAACATTTCTCCCCCCTTAAAAATTTTGGTCCTCCAAAATTTCCCTTAGCTTAGGGTACTCGTTTGGATACCCTTCTAGAATTTCTTTCTCAGTTTCCTAGGTTGCCTCTCTTTCAGATGGTTTGACCATTGTACTTTAACCATGGGAATTAGTTTGTTTCTTAACCTTTTGGTATCCTAGGCTAAGATAGCTATAGGTTTCTCTTCATATGTCAAGTTAGGTTCCAACTGTATGTCTTCCACTACTATAGCATGCTTTGTGTCCAATAGACACTTCCTAAGCATACTGATATGAAAAACATTATGAACACTTGACATGCTAGGTGGTAGAGCTAACCTATATGGTACCTTGCCAACTCTGTCCAAGATCTCATAAAGACCTATATATCTTGGAGCTAACTTGGTTCTTCTGCCAAATCTGACAATGTCTTTGGTTGGTGCAACATTCAACCAAACATTGTCACCAACCTCAAACTCCAAGTTTCTCCTTCTTTTATTCACATAGGCCGTGGTCCTTTCATTGGATGCCTTTAATCTCTCTTGAATCTTCTTGATCTTGGCAGTAGTTTCCTCAATAATTTCGAGACCTAACTCTAGGCTATCTGAGGCTTCCACCCAACAGTGGGCTGTCATGCACCTTCTTCCATATAATGCTTCATAAGGTGCCATGCCAACGGTACTTTGGTAACTATTGTTATATGAGAATTCTACCAATGGCAAGTGTTGGTCCCATTCACCTCTGAAATCCAACACACAGCCCTTGAGCAAACGTGTTCGGGACAACAGAGAAAATCTGGTGAAAGACTGAGCCAAAATTTTTGGGCATAAGTTGAACAAATCAGGATTTCACGAAAGAGGTCACCATGATAAGCACAGACAAAGTTTTCCGAAGTCTCTTGAGCGAATAAAGTTCGGAGCAAAGGGAAACAAAGAATCTCACGAAAAGATTTAGCCAAATTTTCAAGGTCTTTATTGAGATAAGTGTGCTTACAAAAAAGATAGCCAGAACAAGAAGTACAAAAAAGAAAAGAAAGAAGGAAAAGGGCCCTAGAACAAACTAAGGGTTCTCGGCGTCCCGGGAGTCTTCGGCTCCTGCGTCCTTTTGCACCACCTTCGGCGCCGGAATAGAAGGAGGTAGGTTCAGATGATCAATCTTAGACCAGGACCACCGAGGTCCCTCGGGAATGTCCAGGGCCGCTAGGAAAGAGAAGTCCAGATCTGGGAACCTCTGAAGGACTTGGTGCCGAACAAGACAGAACCCGTCCTGAAAACCAACCTTGGTCATCTGGTCAGACTTGTCCTTCTCGACCTCAAGCTCCTCCAGGTCCTTCTTCAAATCTGAGACCTTCTTCTTCAGCTCTTTCACTCTCTTCTTTTCCGGCTCCTTCTTCATAGCATCGACCTCGGCTTGGAGCGCAGCCTTCTTAGCAAGCGCCTTCGCCAGGAGCCCTTCGGCCTCTGACTTCTCTTTCTGATGTGCCTCATTTGCCGAGATCAGCTCCGCCACTTAGGAGCTGAGGTCAGAAATTTTCTGGGAGGAGTCCCTCAAAAGTTCCTCTTTTTCTTTCTCGAACTCCTCCCGAAGGGTGGCAACTTCCTTCTCTGCAGCTTGAGCCAGCTGCAGGTTCTTGACAGCTAATTCCGAGCACATGGCCTTAGTTTTTTCTATGGCTTCTAAGGCCTTAGCTCGGAACTCCGTCTGCCTCGCCACCCGAACTCGGAGAAAGCCGGCGTATCCCAGAAGCTGCAAAAGGATAAAGGCGAGGTCATTAAGACAAAGAGAAAACCAAACACTTAGAAAAAAATTCAAGGGAGGAAGATAGACGCAAAGTATACCTGGGCGGCGTGTTCGGAAAGCTTCGCGGCGAGAGAATCGTCGCCCGGGTGAGCCGCGGCAATGGCCTTGAAGGAGGCATCGGTGAGGACCCCTTTCGAGATCTCTGTAGCCATTTGCTGGCAGTCTCCGGAGTACAAATTCATGTCCTCCGTAAACGTCCAGAAAGGCTCCTTCGGGACTTTTCCCTTCGGGATGCGGGCGTCCCGAAGGGCTCTCCTCTTTGCATGCTCAGCTACCCAACCCGGAGTGAGCGACTCTTCTGCACGACAAAACAGAAAATTGGTCAGGGCAAGAAAACCTCAAAGATCATCAAAAAGAGGAGCACCACAGTTTGTTAGAAGAACAAACCTGCTTGCACCTCGACGACGTCGTCGTCGGAAGCTCGAGCCTCTTCGGCAGAAATCCCCTTGCCTTTTCTTCGGCGCCGCTCTTCGGCAGAAGGGGCCTCTACCACGGCGCCCAGAAGAGCCTGCGACGGGGTAGGACTTTGAGGAGGGACCTCAGCAGCAACCTCGGACTGAGGGACAGTAGCAGCCTCGGGCTCCTCGCCCACCTCTTCGGAAATCTCCGGAAGAGGGGGGGCACATCCTTCTTCGCCCGTTTGGAAACAGACGGCCCAGCCCCGGACGTTTTCCGTCTTCGGGAGGCAGCTTTCTTCGTCTGCTCACCCTTCGCGGGCTGACCGGTGAAAAGGGCTTTGTAGAAGGCAGCAGTGTCCTCGCCCATTTCTGAAAAGGAAGAAAGACATCAGTGTGAGTCCGGAACGAAGTTATAACAAGGAGATTAGAAAGTAACTTACTCTCATAAAAAGTTTCGAAAGAAACTTCCTCCCGAAGGAGTTGCACTAGCCAGGAGTCCTTCCCGGCGATGGCAGGAGCCGGCATCCCGAGGTCCGTCTTGTGCTCCTTTACCACCCCGAGCTCCCGAAGGACCTCCTCGGTCATCAACCTCCAATTGATGGGGAAGGGGTAAAGAGGGCGCGAAAGGACCTCGGGACCCCAGTCGGCGACGGCTCGGATACGTCCGTCGAAATCCGTGAATACGGAAACCAACTCGGGAGTCAACAGTATCCTCGGATCTACGACGTCGTCCTCCAACCGTCCCTGAGCCCACTTGGTCGGAACATGCGACCAGGCCTCCTCCATCTTCAGAAAGAAAAACTTTTTTTGCCACCCTCGCCAGCTGTCCTTAGTGGCGAAGGTGAACATATACTTTTTGCTCCCGGATCCCCGAGGTAGCATGAAGTAAAAGCCACCCTTCGGGACCACGTAGAGCTTGTAGTACTGCATAAAAATGATGAAGTGGGGTTCTATTTTGAAAACGCCACACATACAGAGGAAGGCGTTGAAATAGCAGTACGAGTTCGGAGGAAGTTGATTTACGGCAATGCCATGAAATTGGCAAAAGTCGCAAATCAACTTCGGAGGGGGGAACCGAAGTCCGGCTTTCAGTTGAGCTCGGAAAATGGTGATCTCGTTACTATGGTTTGAAAAGCTGTAGTGGTCAGGACGTGGCAACCTCGTAACAGCGTACGAAGGAAGGAAAATTTTTTTCTTCCACTTCGCTAATTTTGCAGGAGTGGTGCAACAAGGGTGAGAAAGAAGAGGCTGCCAACTTTCAGGAATCGGCATTTTTGGCTGAAAAATGAGTTCGGAAAAGGCAAAAATGAACTTCGGGCAAACTTTGAAAAACAAAGAGTTCTGGAAATCAAAACCCACCAAATCTTTTGCCGTAATCTGGGTGTGAAGACGCCGTCGTGAAAGATGACCGGAAAAAAGCTCAGGTGAAAGAACCGCCGCGAAAAGCAGAAGAGAGCAGAAGGAAAACCAGAGCAAAAGCAAAAGCAAAAGAGACAAATGACGGAATGAGCATATATATAGGCCGAGGGGGGTAGGCGGACCGGCGTCATAAGTACTCTGCGAAGGCGAAACGCCGCCATAACTGCCCTTCTGCACCTAAAAAGGCGCGCCCGCGGTAACCGATGCAACCCCAGCCAACAAAAAGCCGACACGTGTCAGCCATCGCACCAAAAGAGGAACACGCCCTCTGACAGACGTCGCGCCGCTCCAGACTGACACGTCTGGTTACGAGACGCGACGTTTCACTAACCTACAAAAGTAAAGAAGTGGGTTACCTCGAGGACACCAAAAGACAGGCTATGGCCGAACAGTCCGTATCTTCGGACAAAAAGGTGTATCTTCGGCACAGGTTACACTCCCTAGAAACTCCCGAGAAGCATCCTCGGAAAGACAGCGAACCGAAGTCTCCACTTCGGCTTCTTCGAGGAAGGTCTAAAAAGCTGGAAAGTAGGTTACTTCGAAGACACCAACAGACAGGCTATGGAAGAAAACCCTACGTCTTCGGACAGAAGGTCCATCCTCGGAACAAGTACTGCACTCAAGGCCCAAAGAGGGGCCCTCAGGAAGTGAACAAATCGAAGTCTCCACTTCGGCTTTTTCGAGGGGGGGCCTGTGATAGCCAAAAGGCTATCGCCTGCCCCAGTATGAATTTCCCCGAAGGTTTGTCCGGGGAGCCTGACGTAGCTCGGAAAGAAGCATTGCCACAGACCTCAGCAGAAGCAAAATCGAGCATGACGAAGTAAGCACTTTGATGGCCGGGGGCCTCATCGTTTAGAGTCATGATGATTGGTGGAGAGACTTCTAGGAGGAAGAACGCCTGGAGGATGGATCGCCCAAGGGAGTGTGCCTGAAAGCTCAGAAACAAAGGGTTAGGAGGTCCCCGGAGTGTTTTTCCGGGGGGGGAGCCTCCGACGCCCAAGTCAGTGGTTGGCTGAGAAAAAGGCAAAGGTAATAGCACACAGGGCTGAAGAGTCTTGCCTGGTAATTTTCTCAGAGTCTGGGAGCAGATCTCTGCCAACCAACCTCCTGCCAAGTATTTATTTCCTGGTATTTATAGGAGTGCCTAGCCCGTTCAGATCGCGACACGTGTTCGGTCGGATGTTTCCTGAATTTCTGGGCGTAGGGGACAGATAGCTGGTAGCAGGTTGCCTTGAGCCTTGTGCTGAGATGGGCCATGATGTGATTCTGATGGCGTTAGCGTGTCAGAGCGCCTTTTGAGGCGGCTTATGACGTCTGTGAAAGGACGTGTCAGAGGCTTCCTTAAATGCTTCCATAAATGCTCCTGCCGTACTCCCGAGGTCCCTGGGTGAGGTCGTCCTTTGGTACGGACAGAGCCTCTTCGGGAAACAAGCCCTCAGTTCGGGGGTTCCCAGTTTCAGGGAGTTCCGCCTTCGGGGATATCATGTTCGGCTCGCTATGTCTGGTGCCGCTTTTCCGAAGGCGATCTGTTCACAACCTTGGGGGGGCAAGTAGTGTCCTCAGGTTTTCCTGGCGTGCCGGGCTCGGAGCTCTTCGGCTATCTCCCGAGGTGCATGATCATACCTTTTCTCGGGTAGCGCCAGCTTCTTTTGGCCATTCTTGTGGCAGGGAGTTCGGCCAGATAGAGGCGATAGCGTTTGGCTATCACATGCCCCCCTTTGGAAAGCCGAAGTGAAGACTTCGATTTTGCATCTCTTTCCGAGGTTGTTTATGGGAGTCTCTTTGGAAGCTCAACCTGTTCCGAGGATGCACCTTTTGCCCGAAGATCATCGGCTCTTCGGCCTTGGCCTGTTCTTTGGTGTCTTCGAGGCGGAGCCTGTGCCGAAGATACACCTCTTGCCCAAAGGTCATGAGCTGTTCGGCCATAGCCTGTCTCTTGGCGTCCTCGAGTTGGCCTGCTCTTTGTTTCTGCAGGTCTGTTTGGCCAAGCATGTCAGTCTGAGCGGCGCGTCCCAGTTTTCCAGGGATGTCAGAAGATGTGTCCCAGTTTTCAAGGGACGTTTGGAGGACGTGTCCCCCATTTTTGTGCAGCGGTTGACACATGGCGCTTTGCCATTGGAGGAGAGTCGCGTCGGTTACAGAGGGCGCGCCTTTTCAGGTGCAGAGAGCAGTTACGGCGACGGTTCGCCTCCAAAGGGTACTTATGACGATGTTTCGGTTACCCACCTCTGGCTTATAAATAGCCCATTCCATCATAAGTTCCTTTTGCTTTTTCTTCTGCTCTTTTCTCTGCTTTGCCCCTGTTCTTGCACTTTCTTGCTTTCTGTGGCGGAGCTACCTTAATCAGAGCTTTTTTCCAGCCAACTTTCACGACGGCGTCCTCAGATTTTGGCAAATCTTTCGGTGGGTTTTTGTTTTCCAGAGCGTTTTGATCCCTCTGTTCTTTTGAGTTTTTCTCTGGAAACTGTTTTCTTCCATTTTCAAACTCGTTTTCATGTCGAAAATGCCCATTCCTGAGAGCTGGCAGCCTCTTTTAGCCCATCCTTGTTGCACCACCCCTGCAAAGTTAGAGAGGTGGAAGAAAAAATTCTTTCTTCCCTCTTACGCCATTACTAGGCTGCCTCGTTCTAGCCATTATGCTTTTTCAAACCATAGTAAGGAGGTTACCGTTTTCCGAGCCCAGCTGAAGGCCGGTCTTCGGTATCCTCCCCCGAAGATGGTGTGCGAGTTCTGCAAATTTCATGGCATTGCTGTGAACCAGCTTCCCCCGAACTCGTTCTGCTATTTTAACGCCTACCTCTGCATGTGTGGCGTCTTCGGGATAGAACCCCATTTCATAATCTTTATGCAGTACTACAAGCTCTCTGTGGTCCCGAAGGGTGGCTTCTATTTCATGCTACCTCGGGGGTCCGGGAGCAAGAAATTCATGTTCACCTTCGCCACTAAGGATAGCTGGCGGGGGTGGCAACTGGCGGGGGTGGCAACAGAAGTTCTTCTTCCTGAAGATGGACGAGGCCTGGTCGTACGTTCTGACCAAATGGGCTCAGGGAACACTGGATGTGGACGTTGTTGATCCGAGGATGCTGCTGACCCCAGAGTTGGCTCCCGTGTTCGGGGATTTCGACGCCCGCATTCGGGCTGTCTCTGACTGGGATCCCGAGGTCGCTCCGCGCGCCCTTTACCCTTTTCCAATCAACTGGAAGTTGATGACCGAAGAGGTCCTTCTGGAATTAAAGGTGGTAAAGGAGCACAAGACTGACCTCAAGATGCCAGCTCCTGCCATCGCCGGGAAGGATTCCTGGTTGGTCAAGCTTCTTAAGGAGGAAATTTCTTTCGAAAAGCTTGTCGAAAGTGAGTCATCTTCTACTCCTTTGCTGTTTTTTCCTCGGACTTACGCTGATGTTTCTCTCCTTTTTCAGAGATGGGCGACGGGACTGCCGCCTATTACAAGTCCCTTTTCTCCGGCCAAGTGGAGAAGGGCGATCAGACGAAGAAGGCGGCTTCCCGAAGGCGGAAGTCTACTGGCGCGGGGCCTTCGGGGAAACGGGCAAAGAGAACTGCCCAGGTTCCTCTAGAAGAAATTCCCGAGGAGACTGCCGAGGAGCCTGGGACAGCCGAGATTCCGGCGTCTGAGGCTGCTGCCGAAGTCCCTGCCGCTACCGAGGTCCCTTCTGCCGACGTCCCTCCCCAGGGCCCCTCCGCGCCGCAGGCCCTTCTAGAGGCCGTGGTAGAGGCTCCTTCTGCCGAGGAGCGGCGCAGGAAGAAAGGCAAGGGGATTTCGACCGAGGAGTCTCAGGACTCCGAGGACGTCGTGGTCGAAGTGCCGCCAGGTTTGTTGTTTTCAGAACAAGTATGGCTCTTTTGTTTTTCTGAAATTTCCTTTGTCTCTGACCTGCTTCTCTTTTTCGCCCTGCAGGGGAGTTACTTACCCCGAACTGGGCGGCCGAACATGCGAAGGCGCGGGCCCTTCGCGACGCCAAAGTCCCGCAAGGGAAGATACCTAAAGAGCCTTTCTGGTCATTCACGGAGGACATGAACTTGTACTCCGAGGACTTGTCCTGAAATGGCAAAGCAGATTTCGAAGGGGATGCTTACAGAGGCCTCCTTCAAGGCTATTGCGGCGGCTCATCCGGGCGATGACACCCTCGCCGCGAAAGTCACCGAGCATGCTGCTCAGGTATGCTCTCCACACCCTTCTCCCTTCAATTTTGCCTAAGTGCCTGGCTCTTTTTTGACCTTGCTCTCATCTTTTCACAGCTGTTGGGGTACGCCGGCTTTCTCCGAGTTCGAGTAGCCAGGTAGATGGCATTCCGAGCTTCGGCCTTAGAGGCCCTAGAAAAGTCGAAAGCCACGTGCTCGGAATTGACCGCCAAGAACCAGCAGCTGGCAGATGCTGCGAAGGAGGAAGTTGCCACCCTTCGGGAGGAGTTCCGAAAGGAAAAGGCAGACTTTAAGGTGGACTCCTCCCCGAAGATTGCCGACCTCCGTGATCAAGTGGCGGGGCTGCGTGCTGTAAACCAAGACCTTATCCAAAACAAGTCAAAAAATGAGAATATCATAGTCACGCTCTTGTCTGAGAAGAGCGCCCTTCAAGCCGAGGTCCAGTCTTTGAAGAAGGAGTCTGAAACGAAGAAGATAAAGGATCTGAAGGAGGAGGTTGCGGATCTGCAGGACGAGCTCGACGACCTTGAGGTCGAGAAGGACAAGTCCGACCAAATGAACAAGGTCGCGTTCCAGGACGGATTCTGCCTAGCTCGGCATCAAGTCCTTGAGAGGTTCCCGGGTCTGGACCTCTCTTTTTTGGAGGCTCTGAACATTCCCGAGGGGCCTCGGTGGTCCTGGTCAAAAATCGAGCACCTGAATCTTCCTCCCTCACTTCCGGCGTCGAAGATGGTGGAAAAGGATGGCGGAGCGGGTGGCTCTCGGGACGCCGAGGACCCTTAGGCTGCTTTAGGGCTCCTTTTCCTTTTTCTTCTTTATTTTTGTACTCCTTCTTCGGGCGCTTTTTCCTTGTAAACTATCTTTCTTGTAAATGAAGATCTTTTTTGGCTAAGTGTTTTTGCAAGTTTCTTTATTTCCATTGCCCCGAACACATTTGCTCAAGAGACTTCGGAAAACCTGCGATCAAAGAAACTTGACTAAGTGTGAGAGATCTTTCCATTGGCCGAGCTTGTTCGCTCAAGAGGCTTTTTGGAAAGTCTGAAAAATTTGACTAAGTCTTTTTGCAGGTTTTTGCATTTCCATTTTGTCCCGAACACATTCGCTCGAGGGACTTCGGAAACCCCTTAGTCAAAAATTTTTCATTTCCCCTTGTCCCGAGCATGTTCGCTCAAAAGACTTAAGAAACCTTTTGCGAGATTTTTTATTTTCCATCCTTCCCGAGCTTGAAGGCTCAAGGGACTTTGGAAAACTGTCTCTGCGCTTATTACGGCGAGTACCGCTGAGAGATTTTTCCCATCTTTCCCGAGCGTGATGGCTCAAGGGACTTCGGAAAGTCATATCTGTGTTCGTCGCGAGCATCTTTGCGGAATTCTGTACAATTCTGCACTTAAGAAATTTTCTCAAGATACTTCTGTACTTAGAATATTTTTCGTACAGTATGATTCCTTCGCTCAAGCTTAGGCGTAGAATTTTTTCAAGGCGTCTGAATGCCAAGTGTTTTTCAATTCTACGCCTTCGGCATCGCCAAGTTTGTACACGCCTTTTCGTACTTCGGCGAGGACCAGATAAGGTCCTTCCCAGTTTGCGCGAAGTACTCCGTGGGATGGCCTTCGGGGCGCAAAGTCAGCCTTTCGGAGAACGAGGTCTCCTTTCTTGATTTCTTTTGGCCTGGCCCGTAAGTTTATAGCCGCGGCCACTCTTTGCTGAAAAGCTTTTCTTCTCAGCTCGGCTATTTCTCTGTGTTCGCCGACGAGGTCGAGCTTGGTTCTGAGGCCGAGGTCATTTCCACCTTCATCAAATACTTGCACCCGTACTGAAGGTTGAACTATCTCTATTGGGATAATAGCCTCTGTACCGAAGACGAGTGAGAAGGGAGTCTCCCCTGTGGCTCTTCGGGGCGTCGTTCGGTAACTCCATAATACGCTTTGGAGTTCTCCTGGCCATTTCCCTTTTGCTTCCCCCAGTCTCTTTTTCAGGCCATCTTTTATGGTCCTATTAGATACTTCCACCTGCCCGTTGCTTTGGGGGTGAGCTACTGGGGCGAAGTGCATTTTTATTCCGAGGTCGCTGATAAATTCCTGGAATCCTTTGTCTATGAATTGGGATCCATTATCAGCCACTAGTACCCTCGGTATGCCGAATCTGCATACTATGTTCCTCCACACAAACTTTTGCACTTCTTTTGCCCAGATAGTTGCTAGGGGTTCTGCCTCGACCCATTTGGAGAAATAGTCTACTGCTACCACGCAGAATTTCACGCCTCCGGGGGCTGAGGGGAGTGGCCCAATAAGGTCTATACCCCAGACAGCGAAGGGCCAAGGATAGTCTGCCGAGGTTACCATTTCCGAGGGTGCCCTCTGGATGTTCGCATGTCTCTAGCAACTTCCGCACTTTCGGACGAACTGCCTTGCATCCTTTCTCAGGGTAGGCCAGAAGTATCCTTGGCAAAGTATCACCGCCGCAAGGGCATCAGTTCCAATATGTGAACCACACATGCCTTCGTGGACCTCTTCAAGGACCATTTCAGTATCCTCTTCATCCACACATCTTTGCAGCGGGTTTGCATATCCCTGTCGGTATAACTCTTCGCCAATCAGGAAGAATCGGCCGGAGCGTCTTCACTCTATTGCTTGTGCGAAGTTATTTGTCAGTGCTTTTCGTGCTTTTACAAACACCTTCCTTACTTTGGCTTAATCTATGAAGATCTCCGCATCTCCATCCTTGGTGGCGAATGTGACAGTCAAGTATTTCACATCTGGGCGGATATGCAAGTTTCCCTGTGTTTGTCTTCCGAGGATGACGTTGTAGGCAGAAGGAACGTCCATGACGATGAACCTTGCCATTGTGGAGGCATACACGTCAGCTGCTCCATCTGTTGAAGTTCCTTTCAACATCAGGGGGAGATCGATCAATCCGAGGACGGGCAACTCGGACGGTCCAACCCCGAAAGTGGGCGAGGTGACAGGTTTAAGCTTACTGCCATGGATGCCTAAGTTCGGCAGTAAATGAGAAAATAGGACGTCAGCGTTTGATCCATCATCAAGCAGCACCCTTTTGACGTCCCAGTTCCCTATCCTTGCCATGATCAGCAGCGGATCGTCATGGGGGAAGATGACGGTGGATCCATCCTTGCGGGTCAGTTTCCTTGCTGGATTTTGATATTCCATGACCGCGATTTCTCTGACCTTCCGCTTTCTTTCCAAGGATGGGAGCCTTGTGGTGATTGTTTGTATTACCCCTGCCGGAGGTGGGGGGCACCTTTTCGGGCTTCGATTTCTTCGTCTATCGGAGTCATACTCCTCATCTTCGGCCCTTTCTTCCTCGTCTTTTTTCCTTTTCGGAGAAGGCATCCGCAGGTATTTCCGAAGTTGGCCTTGTTTGATTAGCGACTCAATGTACTTCCTCAACTGGAAGCAATCTTCGGTGTCGTGGCCGCGGTCACGGTGAAACTGGAAGAACTTCTTGATGTTTTTCTTGTTATCAGCGGTCATGGCCCTCGGTCGCCGAATCTGCGTCCCTTGCCTTTCCAATGCCATGAGGATGTTAGTCCGCGTGGTGCTGAGGGGTGTGAAGGTTGGGGGTTTCCTTCCCCGCGACCTCCGGGGTCGACCTGCTTGTTCAGTCTGGTGCCGTGCTTGTCGGTCGGGCCCTTCGGCGTGGGGATAATCGGACTTCGGGACAGCCATTCTTAGCTCTTCGGCGGTCATGTGCTGTTCGGCCCTTCGGTAGAATTCTCCGAGGGTGTCCGGGGGGTCCTTTGAGAACTCGTAAAACAGCTGTGAGTCTCGCCGAAGGCCCCGTGTCATGGCGAGAATGCGTATTTCTGGCCGGAAGTCTGGGACGCTCAGAGCTTCCCTGTTGAACCTTTCGACATAGTCTCGGATGGTTTCTCCGTTTCTCTGCTCTATGTCGAACATCTGAACAGGCATCTTCGCCGTTGGCCGGCTTCCAATGAATTGCTGTGTGAATGCCGTAGACAACTCCTGGAATTCAGTAATGGTTCCTGGAGGCAATGAGTTATACCATGCAGTTGCTGGCCCTGTGAGGGTGACTTCGAAGCATTTGCACATAGTGGCGTCGTCGGCGCCGTGCATTATCATGCTGCGCCGGTATTTGGTCAAATGGGCCTGTGGGTCCTTTCGACCATCATAAATCTCCAGCCGAGGTACTCTGAAGTCACCTGGCATGGCTGCCTCAACGACGGCCTGAGTGAATGGGGAGTCATCTTTACAGAAGGTCCCCGTCAATCTGGCCCAGACAGGTTTTCTGGCCACTTGTTTTTCCACCCTATCTAGCCGTGCTAGTATCCTCTCCATAAGGATCGTGGCGTTGGGGCCTTCTTCTGGGAAGGGAGATTGCCGGGGCCTTTTCGGGGAGCGAGTTCGGCGGTGAGGGGACTGAGACCTTGCCTCAGGCGACGAACTCCTTCGCTGTGAGATTTTCGGTTGCTTGCATCCCGCTAGTCCCAAAGGCCGTTTTTCGAGGGGTACGTCTTCAGTAGAAGATTCTTCACGCGGGTCTCCGCTTCCCGAACTGCGGTGGGCCGACTTGGGGCTTCTCTCCCGAGGGCGTGCTGGCGAGGGAGGTTTTTGGACCTGAGCCTGTTGCGGCCACCTTTGGTTCATCTGTTGCGTCATTTCAGCTATAACAGAACGTTGAAAGTCCTGTAGAAAGCCCATAGTGATTACTAGGGGTCGGTCTTCCTCGGGCACGGAAGTCCCTGGGGGTGTTTGCTCAGCAGCCGGTTGGTTCTCAGGCGCGGACGGGGACCTCGGGAGTCCCTTGTCCTTAGAACGCCGAGTTTCAACGACGGCGATCTCAGAGCGGGTTCCCACAGACGGCGCCAAATGATGCCCGGTGGCTTCATCGTTAAGGGTCATGTTGAATGGTGGAGAGACTTCCTGCGAGGAAGAACGCCTGGAAGCCAGATCGACGACGGGAGTGCGCCTGAAAAGCTCAGAAAAGGGGGTCAGGAGGTCCCCGGGGTGTTGTTCCGGGGAGGAGCCTCCGACGCCCAAGTCAGTGATGCTGAAAGAAGGCAGAGGAAATAGCACTAAGGGGCTTAGTGGACTCGCCTGGTAGTGTTTTCTCAGAGAGAGAGAGAGTCGGATTATTTGTCAACCCCCCCTGCCAAGGCTTGTTTCCTGGTATTTATAGTAATGTCCGGCCCATTCAGATCGTGACACGTGTTCGGTCGGAGGTTCTCTGAATTTCTGGACGTAGTGGACAAGTAGCCGGTGGCAGTCTCCTTGAGCCCTGAACCAAGACAAGCAGTGACGTGACCTGAATGGCGTCAGCGTGTCAGACCGCCGCTTGGGTGGTCTGTAGCGTTAGTGGGCGACATGTCAGAGGCTCCTTAAATGTTGTTGCCATACTCCCGAGGTCCCTGGGCGAGGCTGTACTCAGGTACGGACGATGCCTCTTCGGGAAACATGCTCGTAGTTCGGGGGTTCCATATTCAGGAGTTCAGGAGTTCCCATATTCAGGAGTTCCGCCTTCGGGGAGATCATGTCCGGCCCGCTACAGCTGTGCCTCTTTTCCGAAGGCGATCTGCTTAATACCTCGGGGGGTTAGTAGTATCCTCAAGTTTTCTATCGTGCCGAGCTCGAGTTCTTCGGCTTTGCTCCCGAGGTGTGTAATCCCACCTTTTCCCGGGCAGCGTTAGGTTTCCTGGCCGTTCTTTCGGCAGGGAGTTCGGCCAGATAGAGGCGGTAGCCCTTTGGCTATCAGTGATGCTCTTTATGATCTCTCTGCCTCCTCTCGGATCTTTTCTCATAGCCACCTCAATCTCATTCCTAATGGAGGAATGGTCATAGACTGAGGGATTGGTCCCGGACACCTGACCAATCTAAGACCTTGTCATCTTCCGGTTGGATTTCTCCAGTCATCATCTTCTGCCTCAAAAGTTTCATCATTTGTGTCTTTCAAGCTTCCAGAAAGAACATATGCAGATGTGTTCCTAGTATCCTCTTCTAGTTGTTGCTGTGCATCTTGAATTGGTTTTGTTTGAGCTGCTTGGACTCCCTACTGTTGTGCTTGAATCAACCTCATTAAGTTTTCATTGATTAGTGCTAAGTTCCTCTGAAGCTCTAACCAAACCTTAGGCACTTCAAAGTTTGGAACCCCCTGTTGCCCATGATTCCCTCTATTTTGCCCATTTCTTTGTTGCCCAGAATCAGTAGGAGTCCTTCGGGGTGGGTCCCCTCTCCTTGTGGCAACCATGTTTACTTCCTGCATTGATGATCCATCATAGAGCACATATAAAGATCATAGGTATTTCAATGGTACTTGACAGTAGCAGCTGACCAAGCTGAGTTCATGTATGTAGATGCATGCAATGCAACTATGTGCTATGTACATGTACAAACCATGTTCTGATACCAACTTCTATTACCCACTTTGGGGTAATCCAATTATGGTGCCAAAACTATGCATTTAAACTCCCAGGATTGGTGTGTCCAGTAGGTCATCAGAACAACACCCTTAGTGTACATACTCAAGTGACCCTCTTGAGCACTATGTAAATACATGCATATTGGTCTATTCATAACACACATATTCACATTTATGCACACCATGGCAGCAAAAAAGAAAAACACTAACACAAGTCTTAGTTTTGGCTTCCACACATTAAGCATTCTTACTAGGTTCAAAAAATTCCAACCACTGCACCCAAATTTCCTCTAATAAGCTGTATCACATGCACCCCCTATTTCATTTGCTCCATTATCAAGTAGAGACTTAGAGCAAACCAAGGATTTTTTTTTACATCAATAGCCCACCTATGGACCAAGTTATGGATTTTTTAAGTTGCTTACAAAATTCTAACCAAATGAACAGTAACTTAGCAAACTTTGCAATATCTGATCTTTGGCTATAGGGATCTAAATCTAGAAATTCTAAATCCCAGTTAAACCTCTAGATGTTCTCTAGGCATAGTCAAAATTTCATACCAATATTCATTCTACACAGGGATGATGCGGTTCGCGCAGAGCCAGCATCTGATGTAATCTAGTTAGGCGGAGCCAGCATCTCCACTGTGTGCAATGGTGTGGGCAGTAGGGGGTCCTGGATGTGCGAAAGGAAGGCGTCCAGGGAGGATTGCCTTAGAGGATGGCCGGCAGCTTCTTGGTCCTGTGGTAGGTAAGGACGGGAGGTACCTCCGGTGCAGGGGAGAGCCTGGAGCAGTGGTTCATCAGGGAGACCTGGCTGAAACACTCAGAAAACAAGGGTTAGAAGGCCCCCGGAGTGATTTTTCGGGGCGGAACCTCCGACGCCCAAATCAGTGCTTAGAGAGAGAATGGCGTAGTAATAAGCACAAGAGGCGCTTGCCTAGCGATGATCCTTCTGAGGGTTGGAGGGAAGAACATTCAGGCGGAGAGAGGAGAGCGTCCTCTATTTTCGAGCCTTTCTGTCCCTTTTTCTCCTCCAGAAGAGAGCCCAGCCCCCCTTTTCTGTGACCATTTTCTTTGTATAAAAGAAGGGGGTGACCCCTTTGGATTATGACACGTGTTTGACACATGTATGGTCAGATGGTGTACTTTTGGGCGCGGAGGACCCTAGCCACCTGTAGGCTCCTTGGGCCGCGAGCTGTAGCCCTTCGTGACAGGACATCAGACTATGACGGCGTGCCAGAGCGTGCCTGAAGGTGGTGTATCAGAGCGTGCCTGAAGGTGGCATATCAGAGCGTGCCTGAAGGTGGCGTATCAGAGACGTAAGTGACCGGAGTGTTAGAGACTCCTTAATTGCTCTTGCCGTACAACCGAGGTCCCTCTGGTCGATGTCTTACTTCAGGATGAGGGGCCTTCTCCCGGAGTCAGGCTGGTCCTTCGGCAGTTCCATCTTTGGGGGGCTTTCTCCCACGGAGGGTGGTCAGTCCTTCTCCCCCGAATCTGGTTTGGTCATCGTCCCTAAGGAGGCGATACGCTGGTTCCCAAAGCTGGTTTTGGCGAGCTATCGAGGTCGTATGCCACAGGTGTATGACTTCCTTTACTCTGGAGTCCTTTCCGAGGTCGCAGACCTCAGGTGTCTGGCTCCCTCTTTCATGTGGTTGGTAGGTAGTCAGGGTGATAGCACTTTGGCTATCAAGGGAGATATTCAACTTAGGTACAGGGTCAAAATTCTGCCAACTTTTGGACCATTTTGTCCATACAATTTTTTGAAACCATTCAAACGCTTCATTCACAAAGATAAAGCCCTGCAAGGCTATCCCATATATGTCCAATACACATAGGAATTACATTCTCTTACATCTAGCAACTTTATGTGGGCAAAACGGAATTTACAAGTAAGCAGCCTATCATTCACACTTAGGCAGCTTTGCACCACATCACATACATGGCCACAACATTACTCAAATGTTCACATACTTGTCTCATTTTACATACACTACATGTACATGCATACATGCACTAAAAAATGGTCTTAACGCAGCTAGATACGTGCCCTAAGTTACAGCAGTGCCTGAAATGCAATGGACCCCAGAAACAGGATGCTAGATGGCTACTGCACAACACAATAAGTGCCATCACTAAAAATATCAAATGTGCTCCTAAAATCACCAAAATTTCCAGATCATAACTACACACATGGAAGTTCATGTACCTAAAATTCTAGACAAAAACTCAAACAATAAAGGTTAGTTTTAATGTGATCTTTCTACTGGACCTGAAATGGACTGAAAGGGGGTAAGTTTCTTGAATGAAACTTAGTAAGGGCTTATCGTTAGAAACTTGAATTCCCAGAAAACATACCTAAAATCCAAAGACATAAAAACACAAAAACAATACACATATACAAAAATATAGCCATCCAAATGCACAAACAAACGGAACACAATCAAATGCAATGCTAGCAGCAATACATCATTAGGGTTAGTCCATAAACAATCAAATAAACAATATGTAATCACTATGGAAGCCCTCCTCAAGCCAATTCTTGGTCTTATGAGGTTAATTGGTCTTAGTTAGCACTAACTTGGGCTCTAGAAACCCTGTAAAAACTGCCATCTTAGTGCATGAAAAACAGTAAGGCTGGAACCTTATTCATGCACTCCCCCTTAACCCATACTTGGTTCCTTGAGCTTTTTGCTCTCTTCCAAGTATGGTCTTAGCTTCATGGATGCTTGATAATCTTCTTAGGACAGTAAACAACCATGAAACATGAAGATAAAACCCTTACCTAAGGTGTCAAAGCTTAAATCTTCAAGAGAAACACAACAAACCTGAAAATTAGGGTTTTTCTTGTTCCTGGTGCATCCGATTGCCTTCTTTTTTGATTCGTTGAGAGCTTGAGCTGTTATGTCAATGGAAGCCTATAGAGGAGCTAAGGAAGAAGGCTTTGGCTGGTTATGGCCGAAATGGCAAAGGAAAGGCAAGCAATCAAGATATTTTACTTGATTTAATTAGTTTAACCTTAACCTTCACTTAGGTCACTATAAGTACACCTTAAGCAAGGACTTTTTGGCTAATATTTAGCCCACATTTTTGACCTTAGAACCTAGAAATAAAAGGCTAGGATATTCCTAGAAATGGCCATCTTTGACTCTTGTCAAAACTTATCCCATCCTTACGTTATTTTTGGGAACAATTGTACACCTAGTTGTCCTAGGTTCTTGAATCATAGCTTTTGTTTCCTTTATGTAATTGAGCCTCCAAAAATTGCTTCCATAGCATTCAAATCCTTCCAAAATCTCTCTTTTAGAGTTGTCAATTGAGTACCCAAATCTTGAAATCTTGCAATAAGACCCATAGATTACTTGTAAAACAAGCAATCTTCTAGGGTTTCCTTTAGCACCAAGTAACCATTGTAATCTTTTAAGGAGGTGTAGATTATTCAGTTTTCCCTTCACATTGTGTTCACTATGGTGAAAATTACACTATATAATGGTTTATAACCATTATGCCTTTATACTGTAATTTTCCCATTTGTTTAGGTGGTAACATCAACTCTTTCTTAGTGAACAAGTACTTTAGGCTCTTATGGTCAGTGTAGATCACAAAAGAACTACCCGTCAAGCAATGTCTCCATTGCTTCAAAGCAAAAATCATTGCTGCCAGTTCTAGGTCATGGGTAAGATAATTTTTCTCATGGGGTGTTAACTGCTTTGACCCATAAACAATGACATTTCTGTCTTGCATAAGCAGACAACCTAACCCAGATCTAGATGCATCTGTATATATGATGTAGGGCTTACTTAGTGATAGCCAAAGGCTATTGCCTCCTCGGTAGTAACTCCCTGCCAGAATATTGGCCGAGGAGTCTGACGTCACCCAAGAGAGGGTCTTTTCACTGACCTCGGAAGGTGCGAAGTCAAACACTATGAGCTCGAGACTTTGGTTAGCTCGTCAGGAATTCCGAGGACAACACCGTCTCCATCGAGGGGCCAAACTGACTGCCCCGAAGAGGTCTTCCCCGAACAAGAAGCACCTGAACAAGGGAATCCCCGAACTATGGGTGTGAGTCCCGAAGAAGGTGTCCATCAAGGGAACTCTCAGAAATATGGGATAGATCCCGAAGGAGGTGCTCGCACCGAAGGACGGATAGAATCCGAATAGCGTGCACGCACCGAAGGGCGACTTCGCCCAGGGGACCTCGGGAGTACGATATGAGCATTTAAGGAGCCTCTGACATGTCGCCCACAAGCCCTACACGTCACATCAGAACGGCGAACTGACACGCCGCAGCCGCCCCAGTCCTGATACAACCTGTCCGGGTCCAGGGCTAAAGGAGGCTGCAAACGGCTGTCTGTCCCCTAGGTCCAAAAGCACAGATCAAATCCGACCGAACACGTGTCATGATCTGAACGGACCATCTACTCCTGTAAATACTAGGAAAAGGAACTGGGCAAAGGATGGGCATTTTCCTCCCCCTGAGAAAACACAAAACAGGCAAGACACTTGATCCCTTAGTGTTCTTCCTCCACCTTCACTCAGAAAACTGACTTGGGCGTCGGAGGGTCCTCCCCGGAAAAGCAAACCGGGGACCTCCTAACCTCTTCTTTGAGCTTTTCAGGCACACTCAGCTGGGAAACCAGAGCTCCAGGCGCTCGCCTCCTCAGGAAGTCTCTCCACCTGTCAACATGACAGCAAACGAAGATGCCTTGGGGCATCACTTAGATCAGGAAGAATCAACACTAGAGCTTCAATCAACCTCTACTTGAGCTCCTGGAGACTCTTTTCACACTTCTCAGTCCACTCAAATCTTTGACACTTCTTGGTCAGATGAGTAAGAACTAAGGCAATCATGGAAAAGCCTGATACAAATCTCCTGTAGTATCCAGCTAATCCTAGGAAACTTCTAATCTCCTTCACAGTCTTTGGTCTTTCCACTCTTGCATTGCCTTAACCTTTTCAGTGTCTACATTAAGGCCTTGTGCATCTATGATATGTCCTAGGAAAGGCCTTTCCCTTATCTAGAATTCACACTAGGATAACTTGGCATAAAGCTGATGTTCTAATAGAGTCTTTAAGAGAATCTTTAGATGATGTTCATGTTCACTTTCATCCTTGGAATACACTAGGAAGTCATCAATGAACACAACCACAAATTTGTCCAGATGTGGTCTAAACACCATATTCATCAGGTCCATGAAAGCAGTTGGGGCATTAGTGAAACTGAATGGCATGACTGTGTACTCATAATGCCCATATCTAGTCCTGAATGCAGTCTTAGAAATATCTTCTTCCTTTACTTTCAATTGGAAGTATCCAGATCTTCTTCACAGTGCAATTCATTCAATGCACAACAGTAATCATGCTCAGAAATCACAGGTATCTCATCTAGTACGTCTAGCTCCATGCCATGCATTTCATACACTAATTCCTTATACTTCACTAATGCATGCACTTCACCATTAGGCAATGTGATTTCCATCTTAGCGCAACCAATTCTTATGTTATGCAAAGCAAGCCAATTCATACCCAGCGCTGAATCATACTTAGGAATATCCAACACTAGCAGATTAGTCATAACCTTAGTCTTTCCTACTACTAGCTCACAATCCTTAGCTAGGTCATTAGTGAAAAGACATTAACTACCTCCTGTTTTCACTAAGGATATCCTAGGCATGATTTCAGTAGGCAATTTCATGGCATCAACAAATTTACTAGCCACTATAAACACAGATGCACCAGTATCAAACAGAATACTAACAAGCATACCATTAAGGTAAATGTTACCTCTTAGTGCACCTCCTTGCTCTGATGTCTCTGGCCTCTCCACTTGGAAGACTCTACCAGCTCTTTGCCCTGGACGCCGAGGCACTGGAGGAACTGGCCTCTACTATCCCACCCTTGGTGCTTCTCGTCTAGGTCCTGCCCTAATAGGTCTTATTGGACCTTGGTCTTTTAGCCTCCTTTGAGCCTATGGCAGTCTTTGATCCAATGATCCATGGATCCACATCTTAGAGACACTTGGGTGTCAAAATAGCAAGGTTTCTTTCCATGAAACTTCTTGCATTTAGGGCACCTTAGGCCAGGGAACTTCCCCTTAACCTTGGCCTCACCACCATGATGAGAATTCTTGCCAATTCCTTTGCCGTGTGGTGGCTTCTTCTACTTGCCTCCTGCTTGACTACTTTCCCTTGGTCCACTAGAAAGTACTTAGTCTCATACTCCTCTTGCTCCACTAATAGAGCTTTCTGCACTGCTTCATAGTATGTAACTGCTCCAAAAGGTCTAACAGCCTTTCTAATGTCTAACCTTAGCCTTCTAACAAATCTTTTGGCCTTCACCTCCTCCAGTCCATGATACTAAGGAGCATACCTCACCAACTGATTGAATTTGTGCTCATACTCTAAGACACTAAGGTTGTCCTGCCTTAGAGTATCAATTTTAGCTTGCTTCATATCCTTGATGGCATCACTGATGTACTGTTCCTAGAACAGCTGTGTGAACTCTAGCTAGCTCATTTCAATATCTTTTCCTGGCCTTCTGCCCTTCTGGAAAGCATACCTGTCTCTGGTGTTTCTCCACCACTTCTCTGCACTGCCTACCAAGTTGTAAGTAGCTAGTGACGCCTTCTTGGTAGAGCTGAGTGGCATCCTCTCAAACATTTTTTCTATGAAGATTAACCACTCTTAAGCTCTCTCTGGCCCAGCTCTTCCATCAAACTGTGGAGGTCTTAGGCCTTGGAACCTTTCCAACAGTCTGATTTCATCAATGCCTTCCAGAACCTCTGATCTATGTCTCTTGGATCTGTGAGAGCACTCAGTATGGTGATGCTCTCTATGATCTCTATGATCTCTCTGCCTTCTCCTGGATCTTCTCTCACGGCCATCCTCAATCTCATCCCTTACGGAGGAATGGTCATAGACTAAGGGATTGGTCTTGGATCCCTGACCAATCTCAGACCTTAGTCTTCTTCCTCTTGGATTTCTCCTATCTTCATCTTCCTCCTCAACAGTTTCATCATTTGTGTCTTCTAAGCTTCCAGAAGGAACATATTCAGACGTGTTCCTAGCATCGTCTTTTGGTTGCTGTTGTGCATCATAAACTACTTCTGCTGGAACTCCTTGGACTCCTTCCTATTGTACCAAGTTCCTCAGAAGCTCTAACCAAACTTGAGGCACTTCAGGGTTTGGTACCCTCTGTTGCCCTTAATTCCCTCTATTCTGTACATTTCATTGTTGCCCAAAATTAGTAGGAGGTCTTCAGGGTGGTTCCCATCTCCTTGTGGCTGGGACTCCAGAGGATGGAGCTAACTGCGAGCTCCAGTTGCAGGTCAACCTGGACCTCGGGTTAATCCTCGGCCAGCTCAACGCCTTCTGGAGGCAGGGGAATGGGGTCCTTTTTCACCTTCTTCACTGAAGACGGACCAGGCCCAGTTGCCTTTCGGCGTTTTGGGGCCCCCTTGTACGTCTGTTCCCCCTTCTTGGCTTGACTGAGGAAGAGGGATTTGTAGAATGCGGCCGACTAATCACCCATCTCTAAAAAAGCAGGAAAATATCAGTGTAAGTCCAAAAGGATACTAATGCTAAAAATGGGAAAGAAACTTACTCTCAAAAAGGGCTTTGTAAGAAAGCTCCCCCTACAGGAGCATCACCAGCCAGGACTTCTTCCCGTCAGCAGCAGGAGTTGGCATGCCGAGGTCCGTCTTCTGCTCCTTAAGCACCCCCAACTCTCAAAGGACCTCCTCATTCATGAGGTCCCACTTAATGGGGAAGGGATACAAGGAATGCGGTGGGACCTCGACATCCCAGTCGGCGATAGCCCGGATACGGCTGTCCAAGTCCTCAAACCTCGCTGCCAACTCAGGAGTTAGCAACTTTTTAGGGTCAACGACGTTCGTCTCCAGCTTCCCCCGAGTCCCCCTAGTCGGCATGCCCGACCATGCCTCCACCACCTTTCAGGAAGAAGAACTTCCTTTGCCACCCTCGCCAACTGTCTTTGGACCGAAGGTGAAGATAAATTTTTTGCTCCCAGATCCCCGAGGCAGCATGAAATATAAGCCACCCTTCGGGACCAAATAGAGCTTGTAGTGATGCATGAAAATGATGAAGTGGGGTTCTAAGTTCAAAGCCCCACACACGCAGAGAAAAGCATTGAAGTAACAGTAGGAGTTGGGAGGAAGCTGATTCACGGCTATGCCATGGAATTGGCAAAAGTCACAAATCATCTTCGGAGGGGGAAACCGAAGTCCAGCCTTCAATTGGGCATGGAAGACGGTAACCTCGTCCCTACTGTTCATAAAGCTAAAGTGACCAGGATGGGGTAGTCTGGTGGTGGCATAAGAGGGAAGAAAGAACTTGGTCGTCCACTTCGCTAATTTTTCCAAAGTGGAGCAACAGGGGTGAGACATGAGAGGTTGCCAGCTCTTGGGGATAGCTTGAACATACATAAGAGGAATAAGGGAAGACAAGTTAGGCAAAGAGAAAATGAGTTCGGAAAGGAGAATCAAAGGACTTCGGGAAAAAAGGAAGAAGTTTCGGCGACTAGAAAAAATAGAAACTGAAACATCCGAAGGACCTCTGAAAAATAAACCCACCGAAACATTTACCGAAGTCAGGATTCGAGGACGCCGTCGTAAATGGTTGCCGGAAATCGCTCCGCCACTTGCACCGCCGCAAAAAGAGGGAAGAGAAGGAAAAGCTCAAAGACGGATGAGAACAAGATAAGGATAAAGGAAAGAAAATGAGGGGAAGGAAGGGTTTATATAGGCCGAACAGAGGTAGCCGAATCATCGCCATAACTACCCTACGAAGGCAAATCATCACTATAATTGCCCCTCGAAGGTGAAATGATGCGGCTGGTGTAACCGACGTGATGCCCCCAATCATCGCGTGCCATGTGTCATCCAACGCGAGAAACTAGGATGCACTTTCTGACAACGCGAAAGCCTAGGCACGCCTATCTAAACTGACACGCTTGGTTCCAAGACGCGACAGTCCACTGACCTGCGACAGAAAAAGTACGAATAAAGACGGTGCACACCCTGAGATCTCCAGGAGACTAATCAGAGGGCAAATGATGATGCCTCGGCCAGGAAGGTACACCTTCTGCTGCCAAAGTGTCTCCTTGAGCAGCGTCCCGCTCGGAGTACGGTGAGATGTACCCAGAAAATGTAGAGCTAAAGTCTCCACTTCGACTTTTCTGAGGGGGGCATGTGATAGCCGAAGTGCTATCACCTTCAAAACCCGTAAGCTTGGGCAAAGTGCCACCCTCGGAAAAGTCGAGCATCAACCGTAAGGAACGTGAGCAACGACTTCAAAAAAAAAGGTGTCTAGCTCCTTTACATCCGACCACGGTGATTCTTCATCACTCTTGGAGACGACGGTACCGACCTCGGGAACACGGCGCATCACCATCCTCAGTAAGATGACCAAACCAGCTTCGGAAGGGAAAAACCCACCACCTTCGACAAGGAAGAACGCCCCTGAACAGGACCACCCTTGGCGAAGATGTTCCCGGATTACTGAAATGATCGTGGAAAGAAGTCTTCCTGTTCCAAAGAGCTCTCCTCTACCGAAGGGACCTCAGGAGTACGATAGAAACAATTAAGGAGCCTCTGACGCACTGTACTCGTATGCTCCCCGATATGCCACCCTCAGACACACTCTGACATGCCGCCCTCGTACGACCTAGGCTCCTGGCCAGGCGGCCTGTGGTCGGCTAGATGCTCCTCCTCTCCCCGAAGGTACGAATCGCATCTGTCAGAACACGTGTCATGATCTGGGCCGGCTATGTCAAACACACTTCTACTGTTCACCTCCCTATATATATTCGGGATGCACCTCAAGTAAAGGGATCCGACTCCAAGGGAAAAATCTCTCCATTCTTTACTCACTCTCCATTTCCAAACACTGACTTGGGCGTCGGAGGCTCCTCCCCGGAAAAATACTCCGGGGACCTCCTAACATTTGTTTTTCTAAGTCTTTGCAGTCCTTCTCCCATTGGAGTTTCCTCACCCAAGCGTTCTCTCACCAGAAGTCCTTGCTCCAGGCTCACCATGTTGCATAACAATGGTGTCGAAGGGCATCAACTATAAACTCCACCCGGTCTTAAAGGGTGGCTTCTACTTCTTGCTTCCCCGAGAGTCCAGGAGCAAGAAATTCACCTTCACCTCCGGTACGAAGGATAGCTAGCGGGGGTGGCAGAAAAAGTTCTTTTTTCTGTTAGTTCACGAAAGATGGAGCTACGTTCTGACCAAATGGGCTTCGGGGGTTTCAAAGACTAAGGTTGTTCACCCTCGGAAGCTGTTAACCTCGGGGTTCACCGCTGAATTTGAGAAGTTCAACTGGCACATTCGGGCGGTTGTGGATTGGGACCCCGAGGTCTCTCCGCGTTCCTTGTACCCCTTTCCCATTAAGTGGGACCTCATGACCGAAGAGGTCCTTCGGGAATTGGGGGTGACCAATCAACATAAGTTCGACCTGAACCTGCCCGTGCCTGCTCTCCCGGGGAAGAAGGCATGGCTGGTGATGCTTCTTCAGTGTGAGATCTCGTACGAGCCTTTTTCCGAGAGTAAGTTATCTTCCGGGTTTTGCTTACACATGTTCCTTTTGGACTTACACTGATGTTTTGTCCTTTTGCATAGATGGGCGATCAATCTGCGGAATTTTACAAGTCCCTTTTTCTCGGCCAGGCCAAGAAGGGGGAGCAGACGCTGAGGAAGGCACCTGCGAAGAGAAAGAAGACCAGTGGGGGACCGTCTAAGGTGAAGAAAGCCAAGGTGGACATCCTTCCTCCTCCCCACGAAGACGTCGTCGAAGTGCAGGACCAGTCGCCTGCCCGGTCTCCTGCCTATGCCGATCCACCTTCGGATCCTGCCGCCCTCGAGACTGCTCTAAGTCTAGATACAACTACTGAGACTTCGGTTGGAGGGACTTCGGCTCAAGAGCTCGATGAGAGCAGGAGAAGGAAAGGCAAGTACATTCCCGGCGAAGTCCGTGAAGTGGATGAGACCGAGGATGTCGTTACCGAGGTTCCACCAGGTTCATTCCTTAGCCATTTGTCTGTGAATCTTAGTGTTTTTGGTATCTACGATCTTATAGATGGATGGCTAAGCGACAACGTACTGATGGAACTTTGGCATGATCTTGCAGAGGAGGTGACACCTGCTCCCTGGGTGGAAGCTCATGCTCGAAAGAGGGCCCTTCGGGATGGCCATATCCCGAAGGACAAAGTACCGAGGGAGCCCTTTTGGACTTTCACGGAGGACATGAACTTGTTCTCCGAGGACAGCCAGTTGATGGCTCCCCAAATGGCGAGGGGTGTGCTGACGAATGCCACCTTCGAGTCGCTCCTCGCCGAATGCCCGAACGAGGAGATCCTCGCGGCGAGGATGAGTGAACACGCCGCCCAGGTAAATTTCTTCTCTCTTTCTTTGGGGACTTAGAAAATTTTCTTCTGAATTTTTGTTGTCCTTTGACCTTTACTCGTGACTTTCTTTTCTGCAGCTCCTGGCATATAGCGGATACTTCCGAGCTTGGGTGGCAAAGCAGACTGAGGCTCGTTCTCGGTCCGAGAATTCTCTGAGATGGGCGAAGGAGTTTTGCGCCAAATACATCCTCAAGTGCGGCAAACTGAGAAAAATTGCGAATGAGGACTTGGAGAATCTTCGGACCGAGCTTTGGGAGAGCAAGAAGGAGCTCCTTCTCGACTTTTCGGCCAAGGTTGAGGACCTCGGCACAAAGTGTGTTGTTCTCTCTTTGGAGAACGAAGCCCTTTGGAAGGAAAAGGCGGAAGACGCTGAGAACCTTGCGAAGGCGCTTACTTTGAACACCGACCTCCAAGCCGAGGTAGATTCGTTGAAGAAGGAGGCCAAGAAAAAGAAGAAGAAGAAACTCGAGAGGGAGGTTGCTGAGCTTACAGCCGAGCTGTCAACTCTTAGTGTCGAGAAGGACCATTCTGACCAATTGATGAAGGTGTCTTTTCAAGATGGTTTCTATTTGGCATGGCACTAGGTCCTTTCTCAGCGCCCCGAACTCGACCTTTCCTTCCTGGCTGCTTTGGATTTTCCTAAAGAGCCCAGGTGGACGTGGTCGAAGCTGGAGTTCCTCAACCTCCCTCCTATTGTGCCCATGCCTTCAGATGCTCCTGTCTAAGAGAAAGATACCAATGCCGAGGAGGTTCCGGACGCTTCGGCTCAATAGGCTTTTTCTTCTTTCTTTTTCTTGTAATCTGCTCTCTTGTAATGTTGCCTCAGAACTATGAATGAAAATTTTTTCCTAAGTTCCCGTTCTTTCCTTCGATCATGACTCTTCAGAAGTTTGTATAATTCTAAGTGTGTATTTTCGGCGAACATCCACGTCCGTAATCATGCCTTCGGGAAGCGTTGTACTGTTCTTCCTTTAGCGAGATCTTCCCGATATGTGGACTATTTTAACTTTTTTGAACGTATTCCGCCGAGTTTTAGGCTTTGCTAAGGAACTAGCACCTTCGAAAAAAAGTCAATGTGCTAGAAACCCATTTTAGCAATGTGACCATATTTGGTTTATAAACCACGTTTTTACTGGTGATTTCGGGGATGAGTAACTACAAGCTTTTCTTGGAAAAAATGTCTAAGTGTAGAATTTTTTCAAAGAATCTGAATGCCAAGTGTTTTTCAACTCTACTCCCTCGGCATCGCCTAATTTGTAGACCCCTGGGCGGACTTCGTCGAGGACCAGATAAGGTCCGCCCCAGTTTGCCCGAAGTACCCCATCTGATGGCCTTCGCGGCTCGAATTCAGCCTTTCGGAGGACGAGGTCCCCCTTCTTGATTTCTTTTTTCTTCACATGCAAATTAGTAGCGTCGGCTACTCTTTGTTGGAAAGCCTTCCTCCTGAGTTCGGCCATTTCACGGTGTTCTTCGGCGAGGTCTAGTTTTGCCCTCAAGCCAAGGTTATTTCCTCCTTCGTCGAACACCTGTATCCTTACTGAAGGCCGTATGACCTCAATGGGAATAATGGCTTCTGTCCCGAACACGAGCGAGAAAGGAGTTTCTCCTGTGGCCCTTCGGGGAGTTGTGCGATAGCTCCATAATACACTTGGGAGTTCCCCTGGCCATTTCCCCTTTGCCTCCCTTAGCCTCTTCTTCAAGCCATCTTTTATTGTCCTATTGGATACCTCGACTTGCCCATTACTTTGAGGATGGGCTACCGGGGCGAAATGTAGTTTTATGCCGAGGTTATCCACGAATTCTCGGAACCCTCTATCAGTAAACTGGGTACCATTGTCGGCCACTATTACCCTTGGTATGCCGAATCGGCATATGATGTTCTTCCAAATGAACTTTTGGGTATCCTTCGCCGAGATTGATGCCAAAGGTTCCACTTCGATCCACTTAGTGAAGTAGTCCACTGCAACTATGCAGAATTTCACCCCACCGGGGGCGCTTGGGAGAGGTCCGATGAGGTCAATACCCCAGACGGCGAAGGGGCAAGGGTAATTTGCCGAAGTTATCTTTTCCGAGGGTAACCTCTGGATGTTGGCGTGTCTTTGGCAATTGTCACATTTTCGAACAAATTGCCTTGCATCCTTTCTTAGGGTAGGCCAAAAGTAACCCTGGCGAAGTAGTACTCTGGCGAGGGCGTCTGTTCCTATGTGGGAACCACAGGCCCCCTCATGAACTTCTTCAAGGACTGTCCTGACATCCTTTTCACTTATGCACCTCTGCAGGGGACTTGCATACCCTTGTCTGTATAGTTCATCCCCGATGAGGAAATATCTCCCAGAGTGTTTTCGTACTTTTGTGGCCTCGGTAGGATCTTCGGGGAGTGCCGAAGTTGCCAGATATTTCTTGATGGAATCTTGCCATCCTTCACCCGAGGTTGCTACGCACATTAATTCTATGCTGGGTTGCTTTAGCACCTCGGTTGGTTCCTTGGATTTGGCCAAGGTATCAGCTTGACCATTATCTCTTCGAGGCACGTTTTCTATTTGTACCGAGTCAAACTCTTTAATGAGCTTCTTGATGAGGTCATGATACTTTGCCAAGGTTGGATCCTTTGCAGCGTAATCTCCTGTCATTTGTCGGACTACTAGCTGCGAGTCGCTGTGGGCCTTAAGGTTTCTCACACCAACTTTTCTGGCCAGTTTTAGTCCTGCTATGAGGGCCTTATATTCGGTGATGTTATTGGTGACATCAAAACCGAATTTGATGGCTTTGGTGGCTTCCATGCCTTCGGGTCCCCGAAGAACCACTCTAGCGCCTTGGTGTCCGACGCCTGAGGCTCCATCGACAAAGAGTTTCCACTCTAGTTCCATCCTTATCAGGTCTTCTGAGGTGATTTCGCCATTCTTGATTTCTGGAACTTCGGCAATGAAGTCTGCCAATGCTTGGGCTTTTATTGCCCTTCTTGGTTTGTAAGTGATGTCATATTCTCCGAGCTCGATGCACCATTTTGACAGCCTTCCTGAATGCTCTACCTTCTTCATTATGTCATGAAGAGGTAGGTTACTTCGGACAATGATGGCGTGTCCTTGAAAGTAGGGCCGTAGCCTCCTACCTACGAGTACTAAGGCATAAATGGCTTTTTGGAGCAATGGGTACCTGACCTCGACGCCGTGCAGGGACTTACTTACATAATATACTGGCCACTGCCTCCCACCCTCTTCTTTCACTAGGACTGTACTCACATCTTTTTCTATGACTGCGAGGTAGAGGATGAGAGGTTCCCCTTCCTGCGGTTGCCGAAGTGTTGGCAGACTGGTTAGGTAGCTTTTAAGCTCATCCCAAGCTTTTTAACATTCTGAGTTCCAAGGTTGCTCCTCGGCTCCGGAGTTGCCTTCGCTTTTGGCTGCTTTGGTGAGCACTTTAAAGAATGGTCGACATCGGTCGCCGTACCTGGAAATGAATCTACTGAGGGAAATGATTCTTCCGGTAAGCCTTTGTATATCTTTAGTGGTTGTGGGTGCTCAGAATCCTAACAAGGCTTTGACTTTTTCGGGGTTGGCGTCTATTCCCCTTTCTGACACCATAAACTCGAGGAACTTACCTGTGCACACTCCAAACACACACTTCTCGGGGTTAAGGCGAATGCCGAACTCCCGAAGTCGTTGGAAGGTTTCACTTAAGTCGATGATATGATTACTAGGCATTCTGCTCTTAACTATCATATCATCGACATACGCCTCCATGTTCCTCCCGATCTGAGAGTCAAACACTTTATTCATCAACCTCTGATAGGTAGCCCCTGCATTCTTAAGCCCGAAGGGCATTCTGATGTAGCAGTAGGTACCAACTTCGGTGATGAAGGCAGTTTTTTCTTCATCTTCGGGGTCCATCCGAATTTGATGATACCCGCTGAAGGCATCAAGGAAACTGAGAAGACCGTACTCGGCGGTTGAATCCACCAACTGGTCTATGGCTGGCAAAGGGTAGGAGTCCTTTGGATAGGCATCATTCAGGTTCCAAAAATTGATGCACATTCGGAGCTTTTCACTCCCTTCTTTTGTGGCGATAACCACGTTGCTGAGCCATTCGGGGTATTTAACTTCTCTTATTACCCCTGCCTCAATCAGGCGCTTAACCTCGGCTTTAACGAAGGAGTTCTTATGAGCCGATAGGTTCCATTTTTTCTGCCGAACCGGCCTAGCGTCAGGGCGTACTTTGAGACTATGGTGGATTATGCTGAGGTCGACCCCAGGCATGTCTTTCGGAGAGTAGGCGAATAGATCTTTGTTCATTAACAAGAAAGATACAAGCCTATCTTTGTCACCCTTGGCCAATTTTTTCCCCACTCGGGTGTTCCGGCCGGGGATCAGCTCTACATCTTCTGTTTCTACTTTTTCCAACTCTTCTATTCCCTCCCTTGCTGTCTCTTCGCCTATCATGACTGCTCTTTCAGTAGCCGAAGTCTGTACTTGGACCTTTGCCGGGCTTTGTCTAGCCTTGGTGAAGACCCTCCTGACTTCGGCTTGGTCAATGAAGATCTCTGCATCTCCTTCTTTAGTTGTGAAGGTGACTGTTAAGTACTTTACATCCGGGCGGATGTGGAGATTGCCTTGAGTTTGCCTTCCGAGGATGGCGTTGTATGATGAGGGAACATCAATGACAATGAATCTGGTCATAACGGAGGCGAACAGTTCCTCCTGACTCTGAGGTGAGGTCCCTTTCAGCATTAGGGGCAGATCGATGTATCCGAGGACTGGGAGCTCGGATGGCCCAACCCCAAAGGTGGGGGAATTGACTGTGTTGAGGTCACCTTTTGAGATGCCTAATTTAGGCAGTAGGTGCAAGAAGATGACGTCGGTGTTGGAGCTGTCGTCCAGGAGTACTCTTTTGACGTCCCAACTCCCTATCCTTGCCATGACAAGGAGTGGGTCATCGTGGGGGAACTTCACTGTGGATCTGTCTCTACGAACAAGTCTGTTTGGCGAGTTCCCATACTCCATTACGGAGATTTCTCTTATCTTTCTTTTCCTCTCAGCCGAGGGTATCCCTATAGTGATGGTTTGGATGACCCCTGCTGATGGCGGTGGATTTTTTTGAGGACTTCGATCCCGACGTCTGTCAGAATCATAGTCCTCCTCGTCCCCCTTCTTTGTTCTTCCTTTCTTCCTTTCGGAGAAGGCATCCGCAAGTACCGGAGAAGTTGGCCCTGCTTTATCAGAGACTCGATGTACTTCCTTAGCTGGAAGTAGTCTTCAGTGTCATGGCCATGATCTCAGTGGAATTGGCAGAACTTCTTCATGTTCTTCTTGTTTTTCGAAGTCATGGCCTTTGGCCTTGGAACTGTAGTCCCTTGCCTTTCTAAGGTCATGAGAATGTTGGCCCTAGTGGCGTTTAAGGGAGTAAATGTCATCGGCCTTTTACCCCTTTGTTTTTGGGGCATTCCTCCAAACTTATTCTGGTAACGAGGATGGTGGCTTGGTCCTTCGTGTCGAGGGTGTTCCACCTTTGGTCTTCCCATTCTGAGTTCCTCGGCCGTCATGTGCTATTCAGCACTTCGGTAGAATTCTCCCAGGGTGTCTGGGGGGTCCTTGGAGAACTCATAAAAGAGTTGGGAGTCCCTCTGAAGTCCTCTTATCATTGCGAGGATGCGGATCTCAGGCCGAAAGTCAAGTACACTTAGTGCTTCTCGGTTGAACCTTTCGACGTAGTCGTGAATGGTTTCCCCACTTCGCTGCGCTGTGTCGAACATCTGTACCAGCATCTTGGCTATTGGCCTGCTGCCAATGAACTGCTGGGTGAAGGTAGTAGACAGCTCTTGGAAACTTAGGAAGGTTCCGTGGACCAAGGAGTTATACCATGCCGTCGCTGGACCGGAGAGGGTTACCTCGAAGCATTTGCATAGAGTAACGTCATCTACGCTGTGGAGCACCATACTTCGCTTGTACTTTGTCAGGTGCGCCTGGGGGTCACTACGCCCTTCGTAGGTTTCCAAGCGTGGTACCCTGAAGTCACTAGGCATGGGCGCCTCGACCACTTCCAATACAAAGGGTGACTCTTATCCAGTATAAGCGTCGAATAATCTTGACCCGATTGGTTTTCGGGAGATCTGCTTCTCAACCTTTTCCAGTCTCCCAAGGATTTTTTCCATGAGGGCAGCTGTGTTAGCTTCTCCTTGCTGCCTGATAGTCTCCAGTAATGGCGAACTTCCCCTCTTTTTCGGAGAGTAACTTTGGCTGCGAGGAGACTGGGACCTCCGGTATGGGGACGGACTCCTCCTATAGAAGGTTCTAGTTTCTTTTTTGGGCTTTTCTTTGGTGGGTCATGCCCTAAGGGGCTGCACTACTTCACCTGCAAAGTCCCGCTGAAGTTCCATCAGTACGTTATCCCTTAGTCACTTGTCTACAAGATTTAAAACGCAAAAAATTCCCAAACTCATAGAAGAATGGCCAAGGAACAAACCTGGTAGAAGTTCCACATCATTGCCGTCGAAGTCACTCACTTCAAGGACCTCATCGGGGACATTTTTGCCTTTACTTTTTTCATGCTCAACCAGCTCCTCGCCCGAAAAGCCACCAACCGAGGTCCCCAAAGTCTTCACCGTGGTACTAAGACTAAGGGGAGTGGAATTGATGGCTGGTTTCGAGGGAGGATCCTCTCGAACATGAGTCTGGTCCTCAATCCCCGCGTCGCCTTTGGGAGGTGGAGGAATGAGGTCCGCGTTCATTTTCTGCAACCTCGGAGCCGAAGATGATGCCCTGGATGGCTTCTTTCTCTTCACCGCCATCTTCTTCCGGGTCTACCCCTCCTTCTCGGCTTGGTCGAGGAAGAGGGACTTGTAGAAGGGGTAGATTTGTCACCAATCTCTGAAAAAGAAGAATATCAGTGTAAGTATGCGCAAAGAAAGATGAAAAATTTGGAAAGGAACTTACTCTCTTTAAGGCCGAGTACTTGAGTTCGCGCTGAAGGAGCATTACCAACCACGACTTCTTCCCGTCAAAAGCAGGTTGCAGCATGTTTAGGTTGGTAATGTGCTCCTTGATCACCCCCAGTTCTTGAAGGACCTTTTCGGCCATTGAGTTCTATCTAATGGAAAAGGGGTACAAGGAACAGGGGAACCTTGAGGTCCCAGTCCACGACAGCCTGAATACAGCTATCGAACTCCTCGGACTGGGCCTCCAATTCTAGGGCTACTAGTTTACGGGGGTCAACTACATTTATAGGCAGTGTCTGATGGGTTTCGGGAGCCAAACAGCGTAGCAGAATTTAACCGAAACCCTCCAGGATCCAAGTGAAATGGGGTAAAC
This sequence comes from Aquilaria sinensis, assembly GCA_005392925.1. NCBI lineage: Eukaryota > Viridiplantae > Streptophyta > Magnoliopsida > Malvales > Thymelaeaceae > Aquilaria > Aquilaria sinensis. The sequence goes on from SMDT01001919.1 coordinate 48,614, forward strand.
CGGGTGTTCGAAAATTTTCATACTTAATTTTCGGTTGAGATCTCTCACTCAACTGTAGAGTCGAATCACAAAACCTGAACAGTTGACGTGTTCATTCTCTTTATGGTATCCACACGAACCTCTGGGATCACCATGCTTCCACCACGTCCCGGCAGATGCGTTTCTCTTGCGCTCGTAGTGCTAGCTTGCGTCCTCCAAGGAATTGCAAGAGAAGAGTGTGGCTGTCCTTTTTGCAGGCTAGGGCAAGGAGACCTACGAATTTCTCACTTAAAAGTTGTATTTATAGTGAGACTCAACTTCCAGGCCTAATGGGTTTCAAAGCCCTAATCCAATTAGGATTTAATTTCGGGCTTAATAATGGCTCAACTCTTGGGCCCATTATTAATACAAAATTAAAGTGAAACCATAACCCAAATAATTAGCCCATGCACTCTAATGATCCAAATAGCTCTATGTGTGCGACCCAATAGGCTCTTGCCATGTTGGCAATGATCATAAATCACATTTATGATCATAAGTAATGAGCGGTGTCTAGCAACACATCATTGCTACCTAAGTGACAAGATTGTCGATGATTCGAGTAAACCTTTATGATCATCACTGATATATGCCGTTGTCCCTTTGTCCAAGATATCAAGACTAATCACGATACATGGAATGTGTCACTCTCGTATAGCCCAATCTTTGGTTTCTTGATTACCGAGTAGACTAACTTAAGCTGATGACATTGATATCGTATATCAACTCATCCGAGCATGGCCATGCATTTTCTAAGTCTCACTCTATCAAGGGGCCCAAAGATATCACTCCCGTTACATAGGAGGGACAAATCCCATCTTGATCATACAAATCCCTCCGCATGATATGTGACACACCCAATGACCTCATTCAAGTTCACTCAGTTACGAGCAACAAAGGAAAGTATCAAAGTATATGACTCACATGTAGGGAACCTTGATGATCTTAGGTCGAAGGACTACATATACCATGATCACTATGAGAATCACTTATGACACTCATATAACGATCCATGTAGTGTTCTCATGGTGGGTCGGTCCAGTACACAAGTTCTCCAACTTGTACCCATATGTAGACTACATATCTCATATTAGTCTCCACATATGCTAGTCGTTATGTATTATTGCAACCCGCTCCACAATAATACTAGACCAGGGATGTTTAAGAATATCATTATTCTAGGGTTACGATTATGTTTGTTAAGTTAAGTAGAAACAAATCAACAAACATAATTATTGGATTAATGCCTTAATAAAATATCATGACTCTATGTGCAAAAATACAATCATCTCATGATTGGCTTTTGAGGACAACACTAACAGTGTCCCCCACGCCCAGTTGGTTGAAATGTGCCCCCATTGGTCAGCCACCTTCAGGAAGAAGAACTTCCTCTGCCACCCTCACCAATTGTCCTTCGTGTTGAAGGTAAATGTAAACTTCTTACACCTAGAACCCTGAGGAAGCAAAAAATAGAAGCCACCCTTTAGGACGGGGTGGAGTTTGTAGTATTGCATGAAAAAAATAAAGTGAGGTTCTATCTAAAAAATGCCACACATGCAAAGGAAAGCATTGAAGTAGGAGTAAGAGTTGGGAGGAAGCTGATTCACTGCTATGCCATGGAATTGGCAGAAGTCGCAAATCATCTTTAGTGGACGAAGCTGAAGTCCGACCATCAGTTGGGCCCGAAAAATGGTCACCTCATCCGGATTTTTCATGTAACTGAACAAGCCAGGAGTAGGTAGCCTGATAACTGAATAAGAAGGGAGAAAGAATTAAGTTGTCCACTTCGCCAACTTTGTTGAAGTGGTACAACTCGGATGAGAATTAAGAGGAAGCCAACCCTCAGGGACAGTCTAAATAGACATAAGCGGAATGAGGGAAGACATTTGGATGAGAGAAACCTAACTTCGGGAAGGCTAAAAGAAAAGAAGGAAACAATGCCAAAGAACGACTTCGAAAGAAGGAGATGAATTCAGAAAAGAAGAAAAGGCTACAGAAATAGAAAATTGAAGCACTTCAGGAAGGAAAACCCACCAAAACTTTTGCCGAAGTTGGGATTCCTGGATGCCGTCGTGAAAACTAGCCGGAAATTGCCTGCCGCTACAACCGCCGCAGGAAAAAGGGAGAAAATTTGAGAGTAGAAGAGAGCGGAAGATAGCAAGATAGCATAAGTGTGGAAAAAATAATGAGGAAGAGGGCATTTATAAGCCGAAGGAGGAAGGCGAGTGTTGCCATAATTGCCCCTCGAAGGCAAAGAGGCATCTTTGATGAAACGGATGACACCATTCCTTAGTGACCAAGTGACACATGTGACATAGTGCGGGAAACGAGGGCATGCCCCTGACAACTGTCAGACTTAGGCCCTTGCCAAGAAAGTGCATCAAGTAGACATGATGGTCCATTAACAGGCAATAAAAAGCCTGGAACACACACACTTTGACTAAAGAAATAACCTCAGGAACACCAGACACCTTTCCCGAAGGGATAAAATGCCATTATCCTAGCAAGAACAAATGTTCTGGATTAAAGAGACTATCATCCGAAGAGAGGTGACGATGACCATTTCGGGATCCAGATAGAACTCCGAAGGGCTCCATGATTGGGTCTCAAAAGCTCAAAAGCCGAAGACATATCTTCGGCTCTCTAACGAGGGCATGTGATAGCCAAAGGGCTATTACCCTCTGAACCCCTAAGGTCTGACGAGCACCACCCCCGGTAAAAGTCAAGCACCAACCTCGGATCGGACGAGTGGCAACCTCAAAAAAAGTGAGTACACAGTCCTTGACCTTCTAACCTCAGTAAACCACCATCCTTGGCGAAGTAGAGCTTCTCCTGAAGGTGCTCCGCCTCACCGAAGTACTCATCATGACAGCTCTCGGTGATGATATTTAGCCAAAGGGGTCTCTTACTTCGAAGGGGTCTCCTACTCTGAAGGGGTCTCATTTCTCGAGGGGGTCTTACAAAAATTAGAAAAAAATGGCTAAGGAGCCTCTGACACAGAGACCTCGCACGCGCCCCTAACACACGAGACCTCCCGCGGCCCTGTCTCCTGGACAGAACAGCCTATCACCAGCTAGAGGTCAAATCACATCCGACTGAACACGTGTCATGATCTGACCGAACACGTGTCATGATATGAGCGAACACATGTCATGATCTGAGCAAACTATGTCAAACGGACCCCTTCCAACGCTCCCCTATAAATACCTGGAGGATAACCTTAGTAGGGACAATTTTCTCCACTCCTTTACTCTCCACTCTCTACTCCTTCTCACCAATACTTACTTGGGCGTCGGAGGCTCCTCCCCTGGAAACACATTCCGGGGAGCTCTTAACCCATATTCTTTTGGGCATTTCAGGCACTCTCATATCGAAAGCTCCTACTTCAGGTCATCATGTTGTACAACGAAGATGTCGACAGGCATTAGGTTGTGAAGGGCTGCTGCATTTGGTTGCTATATCTTGTATATATGCATTGTGTTTCTTTGTGTTTTAGTGTCTTTGGATGCAAGTTTTAATGATGGTCACATTGTCTATTGAATTCAAGTGTTACCCTTACTAAGTTTCTCAATGAAACCTACTCCCCTTAATTCTGTCATTTCAGGTCCAGCAGAAAATATCACATTCAAATTAACCTTTTTCATTTGAGTTTTGATCTAAAATTTAAGGTACATGAACTTCCATGTGTCTAGTTATGATCTAGAAAGTTTAGTGATTTTAGGTTTGGTATTTTTGGTGATAGTACTTATTGTGTTGTGCAGCAGCTGTCCAGCATGCTGTTTCTAGAGTCCATTGTGTCTCGGGCACTCCTGTAACCTAGTGATGGGTTTCGGGAGCCAAACAATGCAGTGCAATTTAACTGAAACCCTCTAGGATCCAAGTGAAATGGGGTAAATCGGGTGTTCGAAAATTTTCATACCTAATTTTCGGTTGAGATCCCTCACTCAACTGTAGAGTCGAATCACAAAACTTGAACAGTTGATGTGTTCAGGCTCTCTATGGTATCCACACGAGCCTCTCGGGATCACCACTCTTCCACCACGTCCCAGTAGATGTGTTTCTCATGCACTCGCAGTGCTAGCTTGCGTCCTCCAAGGAATTGCAAGAGAAGAGTGTGGCTGTCCTTTTTGCAGGCTAGGGCAAGGAGACTTGCAAATTTCTCACATAAAAGTTGTATTTATAGTGAGGCTCAACTTCCAGGCCTAATGGGTTTCAAAGCCCTAATCCAATTAGGATTTAATTTCGGGCTTAATAATGGCTCAACTCTTTGGCCCATTATTAATACAAAATTAAAGTGAAACCATAACCCAAATAATTAGCCCATGCACTCTAATGATCCAAATAGCTCTATGTGTGTGACCCAATAGGCTCTTGCCATGTTGGCAATGATCATAAATCACATTTATGATCATAAGCAATGAGCGGTGTCTAGCAACACATCATTGCTACCCAAGTGACAAGATTGTCGATGATTCGACTAAACCTTTATGATCATCACTGATATATGCCATTGTCCCTTTGTCCAAGATATCAAGACTAAGCATGAGACATGGAATGTGTCACTCTCGTATAGCCCAATCTTTGGTTTCTTGATTACCGAGTAGACCAACTTAAACTGATGGCATTGATATCGTATATCAACTCATCCGAGCATGCCCATGCATTTTTCTAAGTCTCACTCTATCAAGGGGCCCGAAGATATCACTCCCGTTACATAGGAGGGACAAATCCCATCTTGATCATACAAATCCCTCCGCATGATATGTGACATACCCAATGACCTCCTTCAAGTTCACTCAGTTACGAGCAACAAAGGAAAGTATCAAAGTATGTGACTCACATGTAGGGAACCTTGATGATCTTAGGTTGAAGGACTACATATACCATGATCACTATGAGAATCACTTATGACACTCATATAATGATCCATGAAGTGTTCTCATGGTGGGTCGGTCCAGTACACAAGTTCTCCAACTTGTACCCATATGTAGACTACATATCTCATATTAGTCTCCACATATGCTAGTCATTATGTATTATTGCAACCCGCTCCACAATAATACTAGACTAGGGACGTTTAAGAATATCATTATTCTAGGGTTACAATTATGTTTATTACGTTACGCAGAAACAAAACAACAAACATAATTGCTGGATTAATGCCTTAATAAAATATCATGACTCAATGTGCAAAAAATACAATCATCTCATGATTGGCTTTTCGAGGTTCCTTAGCCTGTGCGATTGCTCCATTGTTATCACAATAGAGCTCTATCGGGTCGGCAATGCTTGGAACCACTCCAAGTTCAGTGATGAACTTCTTGATCTAAACTGCCTCCTTCGCAGCATCAGAGGTAGCAATGTACTCAAATTCTGTTGTAGAGTCGGTGTAACCCCTTACAACGAGCTCATCTTCAGCTCACAGCACCACGACCAATACAGAATGCATAACCTTAGTCCTTCGTAAGTACTTAAGGATGTTCTAAACAGCTGTCCAATGACTCTCACCAGGGTTCGATTGGTACCTACTCGTCATGCTGAAGGCATATGAGACATCGGGACGAGTACATATCATGGCATACATGATAGATCCAATTGCTGAGGCATATGGAATCTTACTCATGCGCTCTCTCTCCTCAGTTGTACTCGGACACTGAGATCTAGAAAGAGTGATACCATGTGACATGGGCAAGAATCCTTTCTTGGAATCTTGCATGCTAAACCTTTTTAGCACCTTGTCAATATATGTACTTTGACTTAGGCCAAGAAGCTTTCTAGATCTATCTCTATAGATCCTGATGCCTAACACATAGGCTGCTTCACCCAAGTCCTTCATAGAGAAACATTTCCCTAGCCAAGTCTTCACAGACTGTAGCTCAAGAATGTCATTCCCGATGAGTAGTATGTCATCTACATATAACACCAAGAAGACAATAACGCTCCCACTAACCTTCTTGTAGACACAAGGTTCATCTTCATTTTTGATAAAACCAAACTCTTTGATTGCTTCATCAAAATGAAGATTCCAACTTCGAGAAGCTTGCTTCAGTCCATAAATGGACCTTTGCAACTTGCACACTTTATTGGCATTCTCAGGAGTGACAAAACCCTCAGGTTGTGTCATGTACACATCCTCAAGTAGCTTTCCATTTAGGAATGCAGTTTTGACATCCATTTGCCATATCTCATAATCATAGTGTGCAGCAATAGCAAACAAAATTCGGATGGATTTAAGCATAGCAACTGGTGAAAAAGTTTCATCATAGTCAATACCATGAATTTGCTTGAAACCTTTTGCAACCAATCGTCCCTTAAAGGTAATCACATTACCATCCATGTCAGTTTTCTTCTTGAAAACCCATTTGCACCCTATGGGTTTTACCCCTTCAGGTGGGTCAACCAAAGTCCATACTTGGTTTTCATACATGGATTCCATCTCGGATTTCATGGCCACTAGCCACTTCTCAGAGTCAGGCCCCGACATAGCTTGTTGGTAGGTTGTGGGCTCATCCTGATCCATGAGCATCACATCACCAGTGTGAGTCATGAGAAATCCATATCTCTCGGGCTCACGCCGAATCCTACCAGACCTACGTGGGCTCTGTGCTACAGGAACAGACTCTTGAACCACAACATCTTGTGGTGTCTGTTCAGGTTCCATTTCAGGTTCGATGTCTCCTTGTTGTTCTTGAATTTCTTCAAGTTCTACTTTCCTCCCACTAGTTCCTTTAGAGATAAACTCTTTCTCTAAAAAGACACCAGTTCGAGCAACAAACACTTTTTGCTCAGAAGGATTGTAGAAATAGTAACCCTTTGTTTCTTTGGGATACCCAACAAAAAGGCATTTTTGAGATTTGGGCCCTAGTTTGTCAGAGGATTGACGTTTCACATAAGCGTCACAGCCCCAAATCTTCATAAAAGACAAATTGGGACGCCTCCCACTCCATATCTCATATGGTGTCTTTTGAACCGATTTAGATGGAACTCGGTTTAGTGTAAAAGCGGCTGTCTCTAGAGCATGTCCCCAAAAGGAGTTTGGAAGGTCAGCTTGACTCATCATAGAGCGAACCATGTCTAACAGAGTTCGATTTCTCCTTTCAGATACACCATTCCATTGAGGTGTACCTGGTGGAGTGAGTTGTGATACTATACCACACTCCTTCAGATAGTCAAGGAATTCTCGATCCAAGTACTCTCCACCTCGATCTGATCGAAGCACTTTGATACTCTTCCCGAGTTGATTCTCTACTTCATTCTTGAATTCTTTGAACTTTTCAAAGGATTCTGACTTGTGTCTCATAAGATACACATAGCCATATCTGCTGAAGTCATCAGTGAAAGTAATGAAGTATTGGAAACCTCCTCTAGCTTGTGTAGACATAGGGCCACATACATCACTATGTATGAGTCCTAGTAAGTCATTAGCCCTTTCACTTTGCCCTGTGAATGGGGCTTTGGTCATCTTGCCCAACAAACATGACTCACATGTCTCATATGATTCAAAATCAAATGAGTCCAAGAGTCCATCCTTATGGAGCTTGGATATGCGGGTCTCATTTATATGGCCCAAGCGACAGTGCCAGAGATAGGTCGGGTTTGAATCATTTAATCTGACCTTCTTGGTATTCACATTATAGATTGGATCTTCGAGGTCTAGAACATACAACCCATTGCTAAGTTGAGCACTACCATAAAAGATTTCATTCAAATAAATAGAACAACATTTGTCCTTTATTATAAATGAAAAACCTTTCTTGTCCAAACAAGAAACAGAAATCAAATTTCTACTAATAGTAGGCACAAAGTAGCAGTTGTCTAATTCTAAAACTAATCCACTAGGTAAAGTGAGAACATAAGTCCCTACGGCTAAGGCAGCAACCCTTGCTCCATTTCCAACACGTAGGTCCACTTCACCTCGGGCCAATCTTCTACTTCTACTTAGATCCTGCACATTTGCACAAATGTGAGATCCACATCCAGTATCCAATACCCAAGATGAGGAAGTAGAAAAGTTAGCCTCTATAACAAAAATACCTGAAGTGGAAGTCTTACTTCCCTTTTCCTTAGCAAGTTCTTCAAGATAGAGCTTGCAATTGCGCTTCCAGTGTCCAGGTTGCTTACAATGGAAGCACTCCCCTTCCTTTGCCACACCACCCTTTGGTTTCAGTGCAGCTGAAGAAGAACTTAGCATTGGACTTTCCATTAGCTTTATCCTTCTTCTTGTTGGCTTTTCCCTTTCCCTTGCCCTTTTGAACCATCAAAATGGGCTTAGCCTTCTTAAGGTTTTGCTCAGCAGTTCTCAACATGTTGAGCAATTCAGGGAGGGACTTGTCAAGGTCGTTCATGTTATAGTTCATGACGAACTGACTGTAGCTTTCAGGCAACGATTGCAAGACTACATCGATAGCCAACTCTTTCTGAAGAGCAAATCCCAAATTCTCAAGATTCTCAATGTACCCAATCATCTTGAGCACATGAGGACCCACGGGACTTCCCTCAGACATCTTGCACTGAAACAATGCCTTAGAGGTCTCAAACCTCTCATGCCTAGCTTGCTCTTGGAAAAGCATTTTGAGATGTTCGATCATATCGAACGCCCCCATGTTCTCATGTTGCTTCTGAAGCTCAGATTCCATGGTAATAAGCATGAGGCATGCAACATCCAAAGCATCATCAGAATGCCTCTTGTGAGCATCCCTTTCAGCTCTTGGAGCAGTGGCAGCAGGCTCATTCGGAATGGGCTGCTCTAGGACATAAGCCTTTCTCTCTTGCTTTGAGGACTATCCTCAAGTTTCGGTACCATTTGAGAAAGTTGGTCCCATTCAGTTTTTCCTTCTCAAGGATCGATCGCAACGAAAGTGTCGATGTGTTTTGTGCCATGGTTATCTACAACAGTAAATATGCAGTGTAAGAGTCATGTATTTTAATTCATTTAATAAGGACTTTTATTAAACGATACTCCCACTATTTTCCTCAAAATAATAACCCTCGATATTATTTCGGAACACCTCGGCGCTAAGGTATTCTAGTGGGCCAAGATCCATATTTGACCACAACCTGAGTCAGCTTTGGCTTTTCTCTCAAGTTACAGCTATTTAGGTAGGCAACTCCTTGCCAATTGCATCTTATGCAACTCTTGGATAGTTGGGTGAACAACACTTGTCCAAGCTCATCTCATGAGCTTAAGCCCAACTCTATGCCTCTAAGTCCCTAATCCTATTAGGATGACTTAGTTAAGTCGGACCCAAAGTTAGCAATTTGGATATCACTATTATCCCATCGCGCCTTACCAAGATGAACATAGGTGCTTTGCTTTGGCAAACCCACCTAATGTTGATCAAAGTCTTGACGAGTGCCAACATTTGGAAGGCATCACATTTAATGACTTAATATTTGTTTGAGGGATTTTTTTCTTTTGATCTCACCAATTTGTTATCTCCGGTTGTCTTATACATGCATCACATACAAATATAAAACATGCATCTCATGCTTACAAGAAAGTAAATGTGACATGGTTATAGCCCAAACTATGCGATATTCTCAAGCCAATGAGAATATCATAAAAGCCTAAGAAAAGAAAAGAGTCTTCACAAGCTCCTTCTCTTCCTTTCTTGGTTGCCCTTTTGTTGTCATCCTTGGACATACCTTTGGATGATCCTTAGACATACCACCTTGGATGATCCCATAATGCACCATTACATCAATAATAGAAACCTCGAGTTACATTCGAGGGGAGTAAGGTGAGAAGAGAATGTACAATGAGAGTGATAAGAAAAGGCACGACTCGCAGGCCGTATTTACAAGTACAACCAATCAAGGGCTATAACCATGCACCATGCTTCAAACACCAATCAGCATATCATGTCAAATCTCATTCAACAAAGATGCATGCCAATTTTCACGTGCGTTGATTAACCAGTTTTTATTTATGTGGCGCTTCGCATACGGCGGTCCCGCTGGCCGGTCAGTGGGCGGTGGTTCCGCTGACCGGTCAGCGGACGGGGTCAAGGGGAGCCGCCCTTGCGGGGGGCGTGGGGGGCAGCGCCCCCCGGCGCAAAAAATTGTCTTACAATTGCTTAGCCCGAAATCTTCTATTTCGAGCAAGTAGGCACCCGAGACTCCTCCATTCGAGCCACCAAAAATACCTTACTTTCGGTGCCCGAACAGGCCGAATCCGAACCAAGCTAGGGTTTTTGCAACTATTGCAAGAATCCTAATCCATATAGGTATCTCATACCTATCAATTTGAGGTTAATCTCATTAACCAATTTGTGTCGTTTCTTCATATATCTCATATGTTCATTACGAGTTCCAGGTTTCATGCATCATGAATCAATCTAATTAATCATGGCCGAAAAGCAACCGAACACATAGCATCATGCGATTCAACACTCAATCCCGATTTAGGGTTTCACCAGTAGCTCTGATACCACTGTTGGGTTTCGGGAGCCAAACAGCGCAGTGGAATTTAACCGAAACCCTCTAGGATCCAAGTGAAACGGGGTAAACCGGGTGTTCAAAAATTTTCATACCTAATTTTCGGTTGAGATCTCTCACTCAACTGTAGAGTTGAATCACAAAACCTTGAACAGTTGACGTGTTCAAGCTCTCTATGGTATCCACACGAGCCTCTCGGGATCACCACGCTTCCACCACGTCCCGGCAGATGCGTTTCTCTTGCGCTCGCAGTGCTAGCTTGCGTCCTCCAAGGAATTGCAAGAGAAGAGTGCGGCTGTCCTTTTTGGAGGCTAGGGCAAGGAGACCTGCGAATTTCTCACTTAAAAGTTGTATTTATAGTGAGACTCAACTTCCAGGCCTAATGGGTTTCAAAGCCCTAATCCAATTAGGATTTAATTTCGGGCTTAATAATGGCTCAACTCTTGGGCCCATTATTAATACGAAATTAAAGTGAAACCATAACCCAAATAATTAGCCCATGCACTCTAATGATCCAAATAGCTCTATGTGTGCGACCCAATAGGCTCTTGCCATGTTGGCAATGATCATAAATCACATTTATGATCATAAGCAATGAGCGGTGTCTAGCAACACATCATTGCTACCCAAGTGACAAGATTGTCGGTGAATTCGACTAAACCTTTATGATCATCACCGATATATGCCATTGTCCCTTTGTCCAAGATATCAAGACTAAGCACGAGACATGGAATGTGTCACTCTCGTATAGCCCAATCTTTGGTTTCTTGATTACCGAGTAGACCAACTTAAACTGAATGACATTGATATCATATATCAACTCATCCGAGCATGGCCATGCATTTTTCTATGTCTCACTCTATCAAGGGGCCCGAAGATATCACTCCCGTTACATAGGAGGGACAAATCCCATCTTGATCATACAAATCCCTCCGCATGATAAGTGACATACCCAATGACCTCCTTCAAGTTCACTCAGTTACGAGCAACAAAGGAAAGTATCAAAGTATGTGACTCACATGTAGGGAACCTTGATGATCTTAGGTCGAAGGACTACATATACCATGATCACTATGATAAACACTTATGACACTCACATAACGATCCATGAAGTGTTCTCATGGTGGGTCGGTCCAGTACACAAGTTCTCCAACTTGTACCCATATGTAGACTATATATCTCATATTAGTCTCTACATATGCTAGTCATTATGTATTATTGCAACCCGCTCCACAATAATACTAGACTAGGGATGTTTAAGAATATCATTATTCTAGGGTTACAATTATGTTTATTACGATACGCAGAAACAAAATAGCAAACAAAATTGCTGGATTAATGCCTAAATAAAATATCATGACTCAATGTGCAAAAATACAATCATCTCATGATTGGCTTTTTGGGCACAACACTAACAGTTACGGCCTTACTTCCAAGGACATCCAATCACTGTTTTAAGTAACTTACCTCTTATGGATGTCATAAAGAAGGTAGATCACTTGGGAAGATTGTCAAAGTAGTGGATCGAGCTAGGTGAATACGACATCACCTATGAACCAATAAGGACAATAAAGGCCCAAGCATTGGTGGATTTTATTGCCAAAGTACCAAAAACTGAAGATACCTGATGCCTCGAGGCATCTTCGTTTGTTGTTGTGTGGCAGGGGTTGGTGTTGACGGGTGGGGAGACTTCCTTAGGAAGCGAGCGCCTGGAGCTCTGTTTTCCCAGCTGAGTGTGCCTGAAAGCTCAAAGAAGAGGTTAGGAGATCCCCGGTTTGCTTCTTTTCCGGGGGGGGATCCTCCGACGCCCAAGTCAGTTTTTCTGAGTGAAAGTGAAGGAAGAACACTAAGGGATCAAGTGTCTTGCTGTTTTGTGTTTTCTCAGAAGGAGCAAAGAAAAGAAAAGAAAAAGAAAAATGCTCATTTCTCTTTGCCCAAGTCCATTTTCCTAGTATTTTTTTTTTTATTAAGGGAGTAGTGGTCCGTTCAGATTAAGACACGTGTTCGGTCGGATTTGATCTGAGCTTTTGGACCTAGGGGACAGGCAGCCGTTTGCAGCCTCCTTTAGCCCTGGACCCGGACAGGTTGTGTCAGGACTGGGGCGGCTGCGGCGTGTCAGTTCGCCGTTCTGATGGACGTGTAGGGCTTGTGGGCGAATGTCAGAGGCTCCTTAAATGCTTATACGTACTCCCGAGGTCCCCTGGCGAGGTCGCCCTTCGGTGCGTGCACCCTTTCGGATTCTATCCGTCTTTTGGTGGAGCACCTCCTTCGGGATCTATCCATAGTTCTGGGAGTTCCCTTGATGAACACCTTCTTCGGGACTTATAACCATAGTCCGGTGATTCCCTTGTTCAGGTGTTTCTTGTTCGGGGAAGATCCTCTTCGGGGCTTCTGCCTTCGGGGAGATTCTTCCTTGCTTCAGAGAGATGGCTTTCTTACCCGAAGACGGTCAGTTTGGCCCCTCGATGGAGATGGTGTTATCCTCGGAATTCCTGACGAGCTAACCGAAGTCTCGAGCTCATAGTGTTTGACTTCGCACCTTCCGAGGTCAGTAAAAAGATCCTCTCTTGGGTGACGTCAGACTCCTCGGCCAATATTCTGGCAGGGAGTTACTACCGAGGAGGCAATAGCCTTTGGCTATCACAGGCCCCCCTCCGAAAAACCGAAGTGAGAAACTTCGGTTCATCGGTTTTCGGGTCCTGTGGTTGTGATATCTGCGCCGAAGACGCCTTCTTCTGCCTGAAGCGATGGGCAGCCCTTTTTGCGTCCTCGAGGCGCGAGAGATAGGCGTCCCTGTGCCGAAGATACACCTTCTGCCCGAAGTCACAGGCTGTCTCTTGGTGTCCTCGTGGCGAGGGAAAATAGGATAACCTTGTACCGAAGATAGACCTTTTGCCCGAAGTCACAGGCTGTCTTTTGGTGTCTTCGAGGTAACCTACTTTTTTGCCTTTATAGGTCTGCTCATGCGTCGCGTCCTGTGTCCAGCAGAGTCAGTCTAGGGCGGCGCCTCTAGACCAAATGGTGTCAGAGGGCGTGCTCGACGTGATGGACGACACGTGGCACGTTTGCTGCGCGATGACCGACACATGGCACACTTTTATTGGGTGGGAATGCACTGAGTACGGCAGGCGCGACTTTTCAGGCGCATTTAGCAGTTATGGCAGTTATGGCGACGCTTCGCCTTCCGAGGGGTACTAATGACGACGGTTCACCTGGCCTTCTCGGCCTATATATACCAGCCCTGTCATAACCCTCTTTTTGCTTCTGCTTTTGCTTTCTTCTGCCTTCTAATTCTCTCCCGATTTTCCGCGGCGGTTCTCCTTTTTCAGGCATTTTTCCGACCACTTTTCACGACGGCTTCCAGAAATCCAGATTCCGGCAAGACCTTTGGTGGGTTTTAGTCCTTTTGCTTTTTTCAAAGCTTCTTCTTTGTTTTTCCCGAACTCGTTTTCCTTGTTTTTCCTGAACTCGTTTTCCTTGTTTTTCCTGAACTCGTTTTCATCATGCCTGTTCCCGAGAGTTGGCAACCTCTTCTTTCTCACCCCTGCTGCACTACTCCGGCAAAACTAGCGAAGTGGAAGAAAAAGTTTTTCTTACCCTCTTACTCTGTGACGAGGTTGCCCCGTCCTGACCAATTTCCTTTCTCCAACCGAAGTGATGAAATCACCGTTTTCCGAGCCCAACTGAAGGCCGGACTTCGGTATCCCCCCCGGAGATGGTTAGCGCGTTCTGCAACTTCCATGGCATTGCCGTTAACCAACTCCCACCGAACTCGTACTGCTATTTCAACGCCTTCCTCTGTATGTGCGGCGTTTTCAAAATAAAACCTCACTTTGTAGTTTTTCTTCAGTACTACAAGCTCTTCGTGGTCCCGAAGGGTGGCTTCTACTTTATGCTACCTCGGGGATCCGGGAGCAAAAAGTATACGTTCACCTTCGCCACCAAAGACAGCTGGCGAGGGTGGCAACAAAAATTCTTTTTCCTGAAGAAGTCGGAGACTTGGTCGCACGTCCCGACCAAGTGGGCTCAGGGGAGGCTCAAGATGGATGTTGTTGACCCGAAGATACTGCTAGACGCCGACGTAGCACCTATCTTTGAGGACTTCGACAGGCGCAT
>SMDT01001920.1:0-62072 GCA_005392925.1 Aquilaria sinensis
TTTGTGAACAAAGGTGGCTGGGCCACAGCAAGCACAGGCCCAGAGACCCCCCTCAGTGACACGCCCTCGGGAGAGGAGTCCCAAGTCTACACATCGCAGTTTGGGGAGTGGAGACCCTCGCGAAGAATCATCCACAGAAATTATAGCCCTCGGGAAACGTTCTGTGGGACAAACCAGGTCCAAGCGACTGAGAGTCTCACAGCGAAGCAGTTCGTCGCCTGAGGCGAGGTCCTTGTCCCCTCAGCGCCGAACTCGCCCCCCGAAGAGGCGCCGACGATCTTCATTCCCTGAAGAAGGCCCTAGCGCCACAGTGCTCATGGAGAAGATACTAGCACGGCTGGACAGAGTGGAAAAACAAGTGGCCAGAAAATCCGTTTGGGCCAGACCCTCGGGAACATCCTGCGAAGGTGACTCCCCTTTCACTCAGGCCGTCGTTAAGGCAGCCATGCCAGGCGAGTTCAGAGTACCTCGGTTGGAAATTTATGATGGTCGTACTGATCCGCAGGCCCACCTGACGAAGTACAGACGGAGCATGATAATACACGGTGCTGATGATGTTACCATGTGCAAGTGCTTCGAAGTCACCCTCACAGGGCCAGCAACTGCTTGGTACAATTCACTGCCCTCAGGGACCATTACTGAGTTCCATGAGTTGTCCAAGGCCTTCACACAGCAATTCATTGGGAGTCGACCTACTGCGAAGATGCCTGTCCAGATGTTCGACATAGAGCAGAGGAAGGGAGAAACCATCCGAGACTATGTCGAAAGATTCAATAGGGAAGCTCTGAGCATCCCAGACTTCCGGCCCGAAATCCGCATTCTTGCCATGACACGGGGCCTTCGGCGAGACTCACAGCTATTCTACGAGTTCTCAAAGGACCCCCCGGAGACCCTCAGAGAATTTTACCGAAGGGCAGAACAGCACATGACCGCCGAGGAACTAAGAATGGCAGGGCCGAAGCCCGATCACCACCGCGCCGATGGGTCCAATCAGCAAGCTCGGCATCCGACCGAACAAGCAGGACGACCTCGGAGGATGCGGGGAAGGAAACCCCAAAGTTTCACACCATTGAGCACTACACGGAGCAACATTCTCATGGCGCTGGAAAGGCAAGGGACGCAGATTCGGCGACCAAGGGCCATGACCGCCGATAATAAGAAGAATGCAAAAAAGTTCTGCCAGTTTCATCGCGACCACGGTCATGAGACCGAAGATTGCTTCCAGCTGAAGAAGTACATAGAGTCGCTGATAAAGCAGGGCCAACTTCGGAAATACCTGCGGATGCCATCCCCGAAAGGCAGAAAAGTGGAGGAAGAAAGGGCCGAAGATGAGGACTATGACTCCGACAGGCGGAGAAACCGAAGTCCAAAAAGGCGCCCTCCACCTCTAGCAGGGGTTATCCAAACCATCACCACGGGGCTCCCATCCTCGGAAAGAAAGCGGAAGGCCAGAGAAATTGCAGTCATGGAGTATCAAAGTCCATCAAAGAAACTGGCTCGCAAAGATGGCTCCACCGTCGTCTTCCCCCACGACGACCCGCTGCTGATAATGGCGAGAATAGGGAACTGGGACGTCAAGAGAGTGTTGCTTGATGATGGCTCAAATGCTGACGTCCTATTCTCGCACTTACTGCCGAGCTTGGGCATCTCCAGCAGCGAACTTAAGCCTGTCACCTCGCCCACCTTCGGGGTTGGACCATCCGAACTACCCGTCCTCGGATGGATCGACCTCCCACTGATGATGAGAGGGACTTCGGTAGACGGAGCAGCTGAGTTGTACGCCTCCACAATGGCGAGGTTCATCGTCATGGACGTCCCGTCCTCGTACAACGCCATCCTTGGAAGGCAGACACAGGGAAACCTGCACATTCGCCCTGATGTGAAGTACTTGACTGTCACATTCGCCACCAAGGATGGAGATGCAGAGGTCTTCCTAGACCAAGCCGAGGTAAGAAAGGTGTTTGTAAAAAAACGAAAAGCTCCGGCGAGCAACCTCGCGCAAACGATGGAGGCAAAGGCGCTAGAAAAAGGCAAAGAAGAAGATCTCGCCAAAGCAGAAACGGAAGCAGTAGAGCTTGTCCCAGGTCAATCTACCCGAATAGGGAAGAGCTTGGCCGAAGGTGACAAGGAAAATCTTGTATCCTTTCTGCTGGAAAATAAAGATCTGTTTGCCTACTCGCCGAAAGATATGCCAGGGGTAAACCCTGGCATAATACAGCATAGCCTCAAAGTAAGCCCGGAAGCAAAACCTGTCCGGCAAAAGAAACGAAGCATCTCAGCCCACAAAAGCAACTTTGTCAAAACCGAAGTCCAGCATCTCCTAGATGCTGAAGTTATCAGGGAGGTCAAGTACCCCGAATGGTTGAGCAACATGGTCATTGCCACGAAAGAAGGTAGCAGCAAAACTCCGGATGTGCATCGACTTCAGAAACTTGAACGATGCTTGCCCGAAAGACTCATACCCTCTGCCGCCAATAGATCAACTGGTAAATGCAACTGTTGAGTATGGGCTCCTAAGTTTCCTAGACGCCTTCAGTGGCTACCATCAGATAAGGATGAACCCCGAAGATGAAGAGAAGACTGCCTTCATCACCGAGGGAGGAACATATTACTATATCAGGATGCCCTTCGGGCTAAAAAATGCAGGAGCCACCTACCAGAGGTTGATGAACAAGGTCTTCAAAGACCAAATGGGGAGAAACATGGAGGTGTATGTTGATGATATGATAGTCAAGAGCAAGCTGCCTGGCTACCACGTTGCAGATTTAGAGGAAACCTTCCAAAAGCTCAGAGCCTTCGGGATCCGCCTTAATCCTGAGAAGTGCATCTTCGGGGTGACCTCGGGAAAATTCCTTGGGTACATGGTATCCGAAAGAGGCATCGATGCTAACCCCGAGAAGATTAAGGCTCTGCTTGAGTTCCGAACTCCTGCCACAGTCAAAGACGTGCAGAGACTCACCGGAAGAATAACCTCTCTGAGCAGGTTTATTTCCAGGTACGGAGATAGGTGTCGACCTTTCTTCAAAGTCCTCACAAAGGCAGCAAAAATGGAAGGCAACCTCGGAAGGAATGATCATCCTTGGGACGAAGATTGCCAAAAGGCCTGGGAAGAACTCAAAGTCTACTTGGCCAGCCTGCCGACTCTGCGACAACCTCGGGAGGAAGAGCCCCTCGTACTCTACCTCGCCGTCACAGAAAAAGCTGTGAGCTCGGTCCTTGTGAAAGAAGAAGGGCCAAAGCAATGGCCGGTCTACTATGTCAGCAAGTCCCTGCATGGCGCCGAAGTCAGGTACCCTTTGCTTCAAAAAGCTATATACGCCTTGGTGCTTGCAGGGAGAAGGCTGCGACCATACTTTCAGGCTCACCCCATCATCGTCCGAAGTAGTCTGCCACTACGGGATGTCATGAAGAGAGTTGATCATTCGGGAAGGCTCTCCAAGTGGTGCATAGAGCTGGGCGAACACGAAATCACGTATGAGCCTCGGAAGGCCATAAAAGCCCAAGCACTGGCAGATTTTATCGCCGAAATACCCACCACTGAGGAGAGCCATTCAGATCCAAAAGAGGGTGAGCCAGAATGGACCTTGCACGTAGACGGAGCCTCGGGGTCCGAACACCAGGGAGCTGGAGTAATTATCAGAGGACCCATCGCCGAAATACCCACCACTAAGGAAAGCCATTTGGATCCAAATGGAGGTGAGCCAGAGTGGACCTTGCATGTTGACAGAGCCTCAGGATCCGAACACCAGGGAGCTGGAGTAATTATCAGAGGACCCGAAGGCCTAGCGGTAATGAAGGCTATCAAGTTCAGCTTCAACGTCACCAACAATGTAGCTGAGTATGAAGCCCTCATAGCGGGATTACGCTTGGCCAGAAAGATTGGCGTGAGAAACTTAAAGGCTCACAGCGATTCCCAGCTGGTAGTTCGGCAGACGGCAGGAGATTATGGGGCGAAGGACCCAATCTTGGCAAAATACCACGAGCTGGTAGCAAAGCTCATCCAAGAGTTTGACGCCGTACGGATCGAAAATGTACCACGGCGGAATAACACTGAGGCAGATTGCTTGGCGAAGTCGAAAACATACACCGAGGTGCTAGACCATCCGAGCATCTCAGTGCTGAGCATAGCGACCTCGGGAAAAGGGTGGAAAGACCCAATAAAAAGATACCTTGCAGAGAATTTGCTCCCCGAAGACCCCGGTGATGCTGCAAGACTGCGAAGACGCTCCGGAAGATTCTTCCTGATTGGCGAAGAGTTATACCGGCAGGGATATGCGAATCCGCTGCAAAGATGTGTGGATGAAGAGGATACTGAAATGGTCCTTGAAGAAGTTCACGAAGGCATGTGTGGTTCACACATTGGAACTGATGCCCTTGCAGCAGTGATACTCCGCCAAGGATACTTCTGGCCTACCCTGAGAAAGGACGCAAGACAGTTCGTCCGGAAATGTGGTAGCTGCCAGAGACACGCGAAAATCCAGAGGACACCCTCGGAAATGGTAACTTCGGCAGACTATCCTTGGCCCTTCGCAGTCTGGGGTATAGACCTTATTGGGCCACTCCCCACAACACCCGGAGGCGTGAAATTCTGCGTGGTAGCAGTGGACTATTTCTCAAAATGGGTGGAGGCAGAACCACTAGCAACTATCTCGGCAAAAGAAGTGCAGAAGTTCGTATGGAAGAACATCGTATGCAGATTTGGCATACCGAGGGTACTAGTAGCTGATAATGGATCCCAATTCATAGACAAAGGATTCCAGGAATTTATCAGCGACCTCGGAATAAAGATGCACTTCGCCCCAGTAGCTCACCCCCAAAGTAACAGGCAGGTGGAAGTATCGAACAGGACCATAAAAGATGGCCTGAAAAAGAGACTGGGAGAAGCAAAAGGGAAATGGCCAGGAGAACTCCAAAGCGTATTATGGAGCTACCGAACGACGCCCCGAAGAGCCACAGGGGAAACTCCCTTTTCACTAGTCTTCGGGACAGAGGCCATTATCCCAGTCGAGATAGTCAGACCATCAGTACGGGTGCAAGTATTTGATGAAGGTGGAAACGACCTCGGCCTCAGAACCAAGCTCGACCTCGTCGGCGAACACAGAGAAATAGCCGAGCTGAGAAGAAAAGCTTTTCAGCAAAGAGTGGCCGCGGCTATAAACTTACGGGCCAGGCCAAAAGAAATCAAGAAGGGAGACCTCGTTCTCCGAAAGGCTGACTTTGCACCCCGAAGGCCGTCCCACGGAGTACTTCGCGCAAACTGGGAAGGACCTTATCTGGTTCTCGCCGAAGTACGAAAAGGCGTGTACAAACTTGGCGACGCCGAAGGCGTAGAATTGAAAAACACTTGGCACTCAGACGCCTTGAAAAAATTCTACGCCTAAGATGAAGCGGAGGAATTGTAAGTACAGAATGCTCTTAAGGAAAGTTCTTAAGTATCCAAAATTGTGCAAAGCAGAATTCCGCGAAGATGCTCGCCATGATAAAGCGTAGATATGACTTTCCGAAGTCTCTTGAGCCATCACGCTCGGGAAAGATGGAAAACAAAAATCTCGCAGAAGTACTCGCCATAGCCAGCGCAGAGATAATTTTCCGAACTCCTTTGAGCGAACGTGCTCGGGAAAATGGAAAGTGAACAATCTCGCGAAAGGATTTCCGAAGTCCCTTGAGCAAACATGCTCGGGACAACTGGAAAACAAAAATTTGACTAAAGGTTTTCCGAAGTCCCTTGAGCAATCATGTTCGGGACAAATTGGAAATGCAAAAGCCTGCAAAAAGATTTAGTCAAATTTTTTTAGACATTCCAGAAAGCCTCTGGAGCAAACAGGCTCGGCCAAAGGAAGGTAAAAGAGTTTCTTTGATCACAGGTTTTCCGAAGTCTCTTGAGCGAACGTGTTCGGGACAATGGAAATGAAGAAACTTGCAAGAAAAGACTTAGCCAAAAAAAATCTTCATTAAGAGCAAAGTTGCTTTACAGAAGAAGTGACCGAAGAAGGAGTACAAAGTAGAAGGGAAGGAAAAGGGGCCCTAAAAAATAGCCTAAGGGTTCGCGGCGTCCCGAAAGCCACTCGCTGGCCCGCCCTTTTCCACCACCTTTCGCGCCGGCATTGAAGGAGGAAGTTTCAGATGCTCGACCTTGGACCATTCCCACCGAGGTCCCTCAGGAATATATAGGGCCTCCAGAAAAGAGAGGTCTAAATCTGGGAACCTCTGGAGAACCTGGTGACGAGCAAGGCAGAAGCCGTCCTGAAAGGCAACCTTCGCCATTTGATCAGACTCGTTCTTATCAAGCTCGAGGTCGTCAAGCTCGTCCTCCAGTTCAGCGATCTCCTCCTTCAGCGCCTTTATCTCCAGCGTCCCCTTGGACCCCTTCTTCAAAGACTCGACCTCAGCCCGGAGAGTGTTATTCTCACTCGTCAACGACACTATAAGGCTGTCAGAACCAGCCTTGTGCTTGAGAAGATCTTCGTTGGCGGTGAGCATCCCCTTTATTTGATCACCGAGGTCAGCAATCTTCTGGGAGGAATCCTTTTGAAGTTCTTCTTTTTCCTTCCGGAACTCCTCCCGAAGGGCAGTCACTTCTTTCTCAGCAGCCTCTTTCAGCTGCTGGTTTTTGGCGGCCGACTCCGCGAGTGCGATCCTCGCCTCATTCATGGTCTGAGTGGCCGAAGTTCGGAAGGCAACCTCCCTGGCCACCCGAACTCGGAGAAAGCCGGCGTACCCCAGCAGCTGCAAAAAGATAAAACGCAAGGTCAGTAAGAGCCAAACACTTAGGAAAAAATTGAAGGGAAAGAGCTGTGAAGGATATACCTGAGCAGCATGCTCGGTGATCTTTGCGGCGAGAGTGTTATCCCCCGGATGGGCCGCCGCTATAGCCTTGAAGGAGGCCTCAGTAAGCACCCCCTTCGAAATTTCCTTCGCCATTTGAGGACAGTCCTCGGAGTACAAATTCATGTCCTCCGTGAACGTCCAGAAAGGCTCCTTTGGTATCTTCCCTTGCGGGATTTTGGCGTCCCGAAGAGCTCGCTTCCGAGCATGTTCGGCCGCCCAGTCAGGGGTAGTCAACTCCCCTGCGTGGCAAGAATGAGAAGGAGATTAAAGACAAAGAAGGCAATCCAGAAAAAACAAAGGAAGTACACTTTGTCTGGAAACAAACCTGGTGGAACCTCGACAACGACGTCCTCGGAGTCCTCGGCCTCCTCGGCCGAAATGCCCTTGCCCTTCCGCCTGCGCCGCTCCTCGGCAGAAGGTACTTCTACCACTACATCAAGGAGGGCCTGCGACGCAGTAGGACCTTGAGGAGGGACGTCGGTTGAAGGGACCTCGGAAACAGCAGTCTCAGGCGCCGGAATCTCGGCTGTCCCAGGCTCCTCAGCAGTCTCCTCGGGAATTTCTTCTAGAGGAACCTGAGCAGGGGACCTCGGCCGAATCATCAGGCGGCGAAGTGACAGCAACCTCGGCGTCCTCGTTTCCCTCCCTAATACTTTCCAAATGGGAAGAAATAACAGTCTTCTTCGCCCGTTTAGACGAGGGACCAGCACCAACGGACTTTCGCCTTCGGGAAGCCACCTTCTTTGTCTACTCCCCCTTCTCCACTTGGCCGGAGAAAAGGGACTTGTAATAGGCGGCAGTCCCGTCGCCCATCTCTGAAAAAGGAGAGAAACATCAGCGTAAGTCCGAGGAAAAAAACAGCAAAGGAGTAGAAGATGACTCACTTTCGACAAGCGTTTCGAAAGAAATCTCCTCCTTAAGAAGCTTGACCAACCAGGAATCCTTCCCGGCGATGGCAGGAGCTGGCATCTTGAGGTCAGTCTTGTGCTCCTTTACCACCTTTAATTCCCGAAGGACCTCTTCGGTCATCAACTTCCAGTTGATTGGAAAAGGGTAAAGGGCGCGCGGAGCGACCTCGGGATCCCAGTCAGAGACAGCCCGAATGCGGGCGTCGAAATCCGCGAACACGGGAGCCAACTCTGGGGTCAGCAGCATCCTCGGATCAACAACGTCCACATCCAGTGTTCCCTGAGCCCATTTGGTCGGAACGTACGACCAGGCCTCGTCCATCTTCAGGAAGAAGAACTTCTGTTGCCACCCCCGCCAGTTGCCACCCCCGCCAGCTATCCTTAGTGGCGAAGGTGAACATGAATTTCTTGCTCCCGGATCCCCGAGGTAGCATGAAATAGAAGCCACCCTTCGGGACCACAGAGAGCTTGTAGTACTGCATAAAGATTATGAAATGGGGTTCTATCCCGAAGACGCCACACATGCAGAGGTAGGCGTTAAAATAGCAGAACGAGTTCGGGGGAAGCTGGTTCACAGCAATGCCATGAAATTTGCAGAACTCGCACACCATCTTCGGGGGAGGATACCGAAGACCGGCCTTCAGCTGGGCTCGGAAAACGGTAACCTCCTTACTATGGTTTGAAAAAGCATAATGGCTAGAACGAGGCAGCCTAGTAATGGCGTAAGAGGGAAGAAAGAATTTTTTCTTCCACCTCTCTAACTTTGCAGGGGTGGTGCAACAAGGATGGGCTAAAAGAGGCTGCCAGCTCTCAGGAATGGGCATTTTCGACATGAAAACGAGTTTGAAAACGGAAGAAAACAGTTTCCAGAGAAAAACTCAAAAGAACAGAGGGATCAAAACGCTCTGGAAAACAAAAACCCACCGAAAGATTTGCCAAAATCTGAGGACGCCGTCGTGAAAGTTGGCTGGAAAAAAGCTCTGATTAAGGTAGCTCCGCCACAGAAAGCAAGAAAGTGCAAGAACAGGGGCAAAGCAGAGAAAAGAGCAGAAGAAAAAGCAAAGGGAACTTATGATGGAATGGGCTATTTATAAAGCCAGAGGTGGGTAACCGAAACATCGTCATAAGTACCCTTTGGAGGCGAACCGTCGCCGTAACTGCTCTCTGCACCTGAAAAGGCGCGCCCTCTGTAACCGACGTGACTCTCCTCCAATGGCAAAGCGCCACGTGTCAACCGCTGCGCAAAAATGGGGGACACGTCCTCCAAACGTCCCTTGAAAACTGGGACACGTCTTCTGACATCCCTGGAAAACTGGGACGCGCCGCTCAGACTGACACGCTTGGCCAAACAGACCTGCAGAAACAAAGAGCAGGCCAACTCGAGGACGCCAAGAGACAGGCTATGGCCGAACAGCCCATGACCTTCGGGCAAGAGGTGTATCTTCGGCACAGGCTCCGCCTCGAAGACACCAAAGAACAGGCCAAGGCCGAAGAGCCCATGATCTTCGGGCAAAAGGCGCATCCTCGGAACAGGTTAAGCTTCCAAAGAGACTCCCATAAACAACCTCGGAAAGAGATGCAAAACCGAAGTCTTCACTTCGGCTTTCCAAAGGGGGGCATGTGATAGCCAAACGCTATCGCCTCTATCTGGCCGAACTCCCTGCCACAAGAATGGCCAGAAGAAGCTGGCGCTACCCGAGAAAAGGTGTGATCATGCACCTCGGGAGATAGCCGAAGAGCTCCGAGCCCGGCACGCCAGGAAAACCTGAGGACACTACTTGCCCCCCCAAGGTTGTGAACAGATCGCCTTCGGAAAAGCGGCACCAGACATAGCGAGCCGAACATGATATCCCCGAAGGCGGAACTCCCTGAAACTGGGAACCCCCGAACTGAGGGCTTGTTTCCCGAAGAGGCTCTGTCCGTACCAAAGGACGACCTCACCCAGGGACCTCGGGAGTACGGCAGGAGCAGTTATGGAAGCATTTAAGGAAGCCTCTGACACATCCATTCATAGACGCCACAATCCACCTCAAAAGGCGCACTGCCACACTGACGCCATCAAAATCACATCATGGCCCGTCTCAGCACATGGCTCAAGGCAACCTGCTACCAGCTATCTGTCTCCTACGCCCAGAAATTCAGGAACATCCGACCGAACACGTGTCGCGATCTGAACGGGCTAGGCGCTCCTATAAATACCAGGAGTTAATACTTGGCAGGAGGCTGGTTGGCAAAACACTGCTCCCACACTCTGAGAAAATTACCAGGCGAGACTCCTCAGCCCTTTGTGCTATTTTCTCTGCCTTTCTCTCAGCCACCACTGACTTGGGCGTCGGAGGCTCCCCCCCCCGGAAAAACACTCCGGGGGCCTCCTAACCCTTTGTTTCTTAGCTTTCAGGCACTCTCCTTTGGGCGATCCAATCCACCAGGTGTTCTTCCTCCCAAAAGTCTCCCCTCCAGTCATCATGACTCTGAACGATGAGGCCCCTCGCCATCAGGTGTATTCGGGACATAATGAAGAAGGTAGAGCATTCGGGAAGGCTATCAAAATGGTGTATCGAGCTCAAAGAATATAACATCACTTACGAGCCAAGAAGGGCAATAAAAGCCCAAGCATTAGCAGACTTCAACGCCGAAGTTCTAGAAATCGAGAATGCCGAAGTTACCTCGGAAGACCTGATAAGGATTGAACCATAATGGAAACTCTTTGTCGATGGAGCTTCAGGCGCCGAACACCAAGGCGCTAGAGTGGTTCTTCGGGGGCCCGAAGGTATGGAAGCTACCAAGGCCATCAAATTCGGTTTTGATGTCACCAATAACATTGCCGAATATGAGGCCCCCATAGCAGGATTAAAACTGGCCAGAAAAGTTGGTGTGAGAAACCTCAAGGCCCACAGTGACTCACAGCTAGCAGTCCAACAAATGACAGGAGATTACGCTGCAAAGGATCCAACCCTGGCAAAATATCATGACCTTGTCAAGAAACTCATTAAAGAGTTTGACTCAGTACATATAGAAAATGTGCCTCATAGAGATAATGTTGAAGCTGACACCTTGGCCAAGTCCAAGGAACCCACCGAGGTGCTGAGCCAACCCAGCTCAGAGCTAATGTGCGTAGCAATCTCGGGAGAAGGATGGCAAGATTCCATCAAGAAATACCTTGCAACTTTGGCACTCCCCGAAGACCCTGCCGAGGCCGCAAAAGTGCGAAAACGCTCTAGGAGATACTTCTTCATCGGGGAAGAACTATACAGACAAGGGTATGCAAGTCCTTTGCAGAGGTGCATAAGTAAAAAGGATGTTAGAACAATCCTTGAAGAAGTTCATGAGCGGGCATGTGGTTCTTACGTAGGAACAGATGCCCTCGCTGGAGTACTACTTCTCCAAGGTTACTTTTGTCCCACCCTAAGAAAGGATGCAAGTCAGTTTGTTAAAAAATGTGCCAATTGCGAAAGACATGCCAACATCCAAAGGTTACCCTCAGAGAAGATAACTTCAGCAAATTACCCTTGCCCCTTCATCGTCTGGGGTAATGAGCTCATCGGACCTCTCTTAAGTGCCCCCGGTGGGGTGAAGTTCTGCATAGTTGTAGTAGACTACTTCACTAAGTGGATTGAAGCAGAGCCTTTGGCATCGATCTTGGTGAAGGATACCCAAAAGTTCATCTGGAAGAACATCATATGCCGATTTGGCATACCAAGGGTAATAGTGGCTGACAATGGTACATAGTTTACTAACAAAGGGTTGAGAGAATTCATGACTAACCTTGGCGTAAAACTACACTTTGCCCCTGGGAGCCCATCCTCAAAGTAATGGGCAAGTTGAGGTGTCCAATAGGACAATCAAAGATGGCTTGAAGAAATGGCTAATAGAGGCAAAGGGGAAATGGCCAGGGGAACTCCTAAGTGTACTATGGAGTTATCGCACAACTCCCCTGATGCCCCGAGGCATCTTCGTTTGTTGTCATGTTGACAGGTGGGGAGACTTCCTGATGAGGCGAGCGCCTGGAGCTCTGGTTTCCCAGCTGAGTGTGCCTAAAAAGCTTAAAGAAGAGGTTAGGAGGTCCCCGGTTTGCTTTTCCGGGGAGGACCCTCCGACGCCCAAGTCAGTTTTCTGAGTGAAAGTGGAGGAAGAACACTAAGGGATCAAGTGTCTTGCCTGTTTTGTGTTTTCTCAGAGGGAGGAAAATGCCCATCCTTTGCCCAGTCCCATTTCCTAGTATTTATAGGAGTAGCTGGTCCGTTCAGATCATGACACGTGTTCGGTCGGATTTGATCTGTACTTTTGGACCTAGGGGACAGGCAGCCGTTTGCAGCCTCCTTTAGCCCTGGACCCGGACAGGTTGTGTCAGGACTGGGGCGGCTGCGGCGTGTCAGTTCGCCGTTCTGATGTGACGTGTAGGGCTTGTGGGCGACATGTCAGAGGCTCCATAAATGCTCATATCATACTCCCGAGGTCCCCTGGGTGAGGTCGCCCATCGGTGCGTGCACCCTCTTCGGATTCTATCCGTCTTTTGGTGCGAGCACCTCCTTCGGGATCTATCCCATAGTTCTGGGAGTTCCCTTGATGAACACCTTCTTCGGGACTTATACCCATAGTTCGGTGATTCCCTTGTTCAGGTGTTTCTTGTTCGGGGAAGATCCTCTTTGGGGCTTCTGCCTTCGGGGAGATTCTTCCTTGCTTCAGAGAGATGGCTTTCTTACCCGAAGACGGTCAGTTTGGCCCCTCGATGGAGACGGTGTTATCCTCTGAATTCCTGACGAGCTAACCGAAGTCTCGAGCTCATAGTGTTTGACTTCGCACCTTCCGAGGTCAGTAAAAAGATCCTCTCTTGGGTGACGTCAGACTCCTCAGCCAATATTCTGGCAGGGAGTTACTACCGAGGAGGCAATAGCCTTTGGCTATCATCCCCGAAGGGCCACAGGAGAAACTCCTTTCTCGCTCGTGTTTGATACAGAAATCATTATTCCCATTGAGGTCATACAGCCATCAGTAAGAATACAGGTGTTCGACGAAGGAGGAAACAACCTTGGCTTGAAGGCAAAATTAAACCTCACTGAAGAACATCGGGAAATGGCCAAACTCAAAATGAAGGCTTTTCAACAAAGAGTAGCTGATGCTACTAACTTGCATGTGGAGAAAAAAGGAATCAAGAAGGGGGACGTCGTCCTCTGAAAGGCCAAATTCGAGCCGCGCAGGCCATCAGATGGGGCACTTCAGCATTAATCCAAACTGGGTTTTGTTTCTGCGTAACTTAACAAACATAATTGTACCTTAGAATAATGATATTCTTAAACGTCCCTGGTCTAGTATTATTGTGGAGCGGGTTGCAATAATACATAATGACTAGCATATGTGGAGACTAATATGAGATATCTAGTCTACATATGGGTACAAGTTGGAGAACTTGTGTACTGGACCGACCCACCATGAGAACACTACATGGATCGTTTATATGAGTGTCATAAGTGATTATCACAGTGATCATGGTATATGTAGTCCTTCGACCTAAGATCATCAAGGTTCCCTACATGTGAGTCACATACTTTGATACTTTCCTTTGTTGCTCGTAACTGAGTGAACTTGAAGGAGGTCATTGGGTATGTCACATATCATGCGGAGGGATTTGTATGATCAAGATGGGATTTGTCCCTCCTATGTAACGGGAGTGATATCTTCGGGCCCCTTGATAGAGTAAGACTTAGAGAATGCATGGCCATGCTCGGATGAGTTGATATATGAAGTCAATGTCATTAGTTTAAGTTGGTCCACTCAGTAATCAAGAAACCAAAGATTGGGCTATACGAGAGTGACACATTCCATGTCTCGTGCTTAGTCTTGATATCTTGGACAAAGGGACAATGGCATATATCGGTGATGATCATAAAGGTTTAGTCGATTCACCGACAATCTTGTCACTTGGGTAGCAATGATGTGTTGCTAGACACCGCTCATTGCTTATGATCATAAATGTGATTTATGATCATTGCCAACATGGCAAGAGCCTATTGGGTCGCACACATAGAGCTATTTGGATCATTAGCATGGGCTAATCATTAGGGTTATGGTTTCACTTTAATTTCGTATTAAAAATAGGCCCAAGAGTTGAGCCATTATTAAGCCTGAAATTAAATCCTAATTGGATTAGGGCTTTGAAACCCATTAGGCCTGGAAGTTGAGTCTCACTATAAATACAACTTTTAAGTGAGAAATTCGCAGGTCTCCTTGCCCTAGCCTCCAAAAAGGACAGCCACACTCTTCTCTTGCAATTCCTTGGAGGACGCAAGCTAGCACTGCGAGCGCAAGAGAAACGCATCTGCCGGGACGTGGTGGAAGCGTGGTGATCCCGAGAGGCTCGTATGGATACCATAGAGAGCCTGAACACGTCAACTGTTCAGGTTTTGTGATTCAACTCTACAGTTGAGTGAGAGATCTCAACCGAAAATTAGGTATGAAAATTTTCAAACACCCGGTTTACCCCGTTTCACTTGGATCCTGGAGGGTTTCGGTTAAATTCCGCTGCGCTGTTTGGCTCCCGAAACCCATCAGTGGTATCAGAGCTACTGGTGAAACCCTAAATCGGGATTGAGTGTTGAATCGCATGATGCTATGTGTTCGGTTGCTTTTCGGCCATGATTAATTAGATTGATTCAAGATGCATGAAACTGGAATTCGTAATGAACATATGAGATATATGAAGAAACGACACAAATTGGTTAATGAGATTAATCTCAAATTGAATGGTATGAGATACCTATATGGATTAGGATTCTTGCAATAGTTGCAAAAACCCTAGCTTTGTTCGGATTCGACCTGTTCGGGCACCGAAAGTAAGGTATTTTTGGTGGCTCGAATGGAGGAGTCTCGGGTGCCTACTTGCTCGAAATACAAGATTTCGGGCTAAGCAATTGTAAGAAAATTTTTTGCGCCGGGGGGCGCTGCCCCCCACGCCCCCTGCAAGGGCGGCTCCCCTTGACCTCGTCCGCTGACCGATCAGACCGAACCACCGCCTGCTAACCGGCCAGCGGGACCGCCGTATGCGAAGCGCCACATAAATAAAAACTGGTTAATCAACACACGAAAATTGGCATGCATCTTTGTTGAATGAGATTTGAAATGATATGCTGATTGGTGTTTGAAGCATGGTGCATGGTTATAGCCCTTGATTGGTTGTACTTGTAAATATGGCCTGCAAGTCGTGCCTTTTCTTTTCACTCTCATTGTACATTCTCTTCTCACCTTACTCCCCTCGAATGTAACTCGAGGTTTCTATTATTGATGTAATGGTGCATTATGGGATCATCCAAGGTTGGTATGTCTAAGGATCATCCAAGGAGGCATGTCCAAGGAGAGAAGGTGGTTTGTCCAAGGAGGTGACAACAAAAGGGCAACCAAGAAAGGAAGAGAAAGAGCTTGTGAAGACCCTTTTCTTTTCTTAGGCTTTTATGATATTCTCATTGGCTTAAAACTACACTTCACCCTTGAACGCATGAGATGCATGTTTTATATTTGTATGTGATGCATGTATAAAACAACCGGAGATAACAAATTGGTGAGATCAAAAGAAAAATCCCTCAAACAAATATTAAGTCATTAAATGTGATGCCTTCCAAATGTTGGCACTCGTCAAGACTTTGATCAACATTAGGTGGGTTTGCCAAAGCAAAGCACCTATGTTCATCTTGGTAAGGCGCGATGGGATAATAGTGATATCCAAACTGCTAACTTTGGGTTCGACTTAACTAAGTCATCCTAATAGGATTAGGGACTTAGAGGCATAGAGTTGGGCTTAAGCTTCATGAGATGAGCTTGGACAAGTGTTGTTCACCCAACTATCCAAGAGTTGCATAAGATGCAATTGGCAAGGAGTTGCCTACCTAAATAGCTGTAACTTGAGAGAAAAGCCAAAGCTGACTCAGGTTGTGGTCAAATATGGATCTTGGCCCACTAGAATACCTTAGCGCCGAGGTGTTCCGAAATAATATCGAGGGTTATTATTTTGAGGAAAATAGTGGGAGTATCGTTTAATAAAAGTCCTTATTAAATGAATTAAAATACATGACTCTTACACTGCATATTTACTGTTGTAGATAACCATGGCACAAAACACATCGACACTTTCGTTGCGATCGATCCTTGAGAATCCTTGGAAAAAAAACTGAATGGGACCAACTTTCTCAAATGGTACCGAAACTTGAGGATAGTCCTCAAACAAGAGAGAAAGGCTTATGTCCTAGAG
This sequence comes from Aquilaria sinensis, assembly GCA_005392925.1. Classification (NCBI taxonomy): domain Eukaryota; kingdom Viridiplantae; phylum Streptophyta; class Magnoliopsida; order Malvales; family Thymelaeaceae; genus Aquilaria; species Aquilaria sinensis. Next base: position 15,976 of record SMDT01001920.1, read on the forward strand.
CAGCCCATTCCGAATGAGCCTGCTGCCACTGCTCCAAGAGCTGAAAGGGATGCTCACAAGAGGCATTCTGATGATGCTTTGGATGTTGCATGCCTCATGCTTATTACCATGGAATCTGAGCTTCAGAAGCAACATGAGAACATGGGGGCGTTCGATATGATCGAACATCTCAAAATGCTTTTCCAAGAGCAAGCTAGGCATGAGAGGTTTGAGACCTCTAAGGCATTGTTTCAGTGCAAGATGTCTGAGGGAAGTCCCGTGGGTCCTCATGTGCTCAAGATGATTGGGTACATTGAGAATCTTGAGAATTTGGGATTTGCTCTTCAGAAAGAGTTGGCTATTGATGTAGTCTTGCAATCGTTGCCTGAAAGCTACAGTCAGTTCGTCATGAACTATAACATGAACGACCTTGACAAGTCCCTCCCTGAATTGCTCAACATGTTGAGAACTGCTGAGCAAAACCTTAAGAAGGCTAAGCCCATTTTGATGGTTCAAAAGGGCAAGGGAAAGGGAAAAGCCAACAAGAAGAAGGATAAAGCTAATGGAAAGTCCAATGCTAGTTCTTCTTCAGCTGCACTGAAACCAAAGGGTGGTGTGGCAAAGGAAGGGGAGTGCTTCCATTGTAAGCAACCTGGACACTGGAAGCGCAATTGCAAGCTCTATCTTGAAGAACTTGCTAAGGAAAAGGGAAGTAAGACTTCCACTTCAGGTATTTTTGTTATAGAGGCTAACTTTTCTACTTCCTCATCTTGGGTATTGGATACTGGATGTGGATCTCACATTTGTGCAAATGTGCAGGATCTAAGTAGAAGTAGAAGATTGGCCCGAGGTGAAGTGGACCTACGTGTTGGAAATGGAGCAAGGGTTGCTGCCTTAGCCGTAGGGACTTATGTTCTCACTTTACCTAGTGGATTAGTTTTAGAATTAGACAACTGCTACTTTGTGCCTACTATTAGTAGAAATTTGATTTCTGTTTCTTGTTTGGACAAGAAAGGTTTTTCATTTATAATAAAGGACAAATGTTGTTCTATTTATTTGAATGAAATCTTTTATGGTAGTGCTCAACTTAGCAATGGGTTGTATGTTCTAGACCTCGAAGATCCAATCTATAATGTGAATACCAAGAAGGTCAGATTAAATGATTCAAACCCGACCTATCTCTGGCACTGTCGCTTGGGCCATATAAATGAGACCCGCATATCCAAGCTCCATAAGGATGGACTCTTGGACTCATTTGATTTTGAATCATATGAGACATGTGAGTCATGTTTGTTGGGCAAGATGACCAAAGCCCCATTCACAGGGCAAAGTGAAAGGGCTAATGACTTACTAGGACTCATACATAGTGATGTATGTGGCCCTATGTCTACACAAGCTAGAGGAGGTTTCCAATACTTCATTACTTTCACTGATGACTTCAGCAGATATGGCTATGTGTATCTTATGAGACACAAGTCAGAATCCTTTGAAAAGTTCAAAGAATTCAAGAATGAAGTAGAGAATCAACTCGGGAAAAGTATTAAAGTGCTTCATCAGATCGAGGTGGAGAGTACTTGGATCGAGAATTCCTTGACTATCTGAAGGAGTGTGGTATAGTATCACAACTCACTCCACCAGGTACACCTCAATGGAATGGTGTATCTGAAAGGAGAAATCGAACTCTGTTAGACATGGTTCGCTCTATGATGAGTCAAGCTGAACTTCCAAACTCCTTTTGGGGACATGCTCTAGAGACAGCCGCTTTTACACTAAACCGAGTTCCATCTAAATCGGTTCAAAAGACACCATATGAGATATGGAGTGGGAGGCGTCCCAATTTGTCTTTTATGAAGATTTGGGGCTGTGACGCTTATGTGAAACGTCAATCCTCTGACAAACTAGGGCCCAAATCTCAAAAATGCCTTTTTGTTGGGTATCCCAAAGAAACAAAGGGTTACTATTTCTACAATCCTTCTGAGCAAAAAGTGTTTGTTGCTCGAACTGGTGTCTTTTTGGAGAAAGAGTTTATCTCTAAAGGAACTAGTGGGAGGAAAGTAGAACTTGAAGAAATTCAAGAACAACAAGGAGACATCGAACCTGAAATGGAACCTGAACAGACACCACAAGATGTTGTGGTTCAAGAGTCTGTTCCTGTAGCACAGAGCCCACGTAGGTCTGGTAGGATTCGGCATGAGCCCGAGAGATATGGATTTCTCGTGACTCACACTGGTGATGTGATGCTCATGGATCAGGATGAGCCCACAACCTACCAACAAGCTATGTCGGGGCCTGACTCTGAGAAGTGGCTAGTGGCCATGAAATCCGAGATGGAATCCATGTATGAAAACCAAGTATGGACTTTGGTTGACCCACCTGAAGGGGTAAAACCCATAGGGTGCAAATGGGTTTTCAAGAAGAAAACTGACATGGATGGTAATGTGATTACCTTTAAGGGACGATTGGTTGCAAAAGGTTTCAAGCAAATTCATGGTATTGACTATGATGAAACTTTTTCACCAGTTGCTATGCTTAAATCCATCCGAATTTTGTTTGCTATTGCTGCACACTATGATTATGAGATATGGCAAATGGATGTCAAAACTGCATTCCTAAATGGAAAGCTACTTGAGGATGTGTACATGACACAACCTGAGGGTTTTGTCACTCCTGAGAATGCCAATAAAGTGTGCAAGTTGCAAAGGTCCATTTATGGACTGAAGCAAGCTTCTCGAAGTTGGAATCTTCATTTTGATGAAGCAATCAAAGAGTTTGGTTTTATCAAAAATGAAGATGAACCTTGTGTCTACAAGAAGGTTAGTGGGAGCGCTATTGTCTTCTTGGTGTTGTATGTAGATGACATACTACTCATCGGGAATGACATTCCTGATGCTACAGTCTGTGAAGACTTGGCTAAGGGAAATGTTTCTCTATGAAGGACTTGGGTGAAGCAGCCTATGTGTTAGGCATCAGGATCTATAGAGATAGATCTAGAAAGCTTCTTGGCCTAAGTCAAAGTACATATATTGACAAGGTGCTAAAGAGGTTTAGCATGCAAGATTCCAAGAAAGGATTCTTGCCCATGTCACATGGTATCACTCTTTCTAGATCTCAGTGTCCGAGTACAACCGAGGAGAGAGAGCGCATGAGTAAGATTCCATATGCCTCAGCAATTGGATCTATCATGTATGCCATGATATGTACTCGTCCCGATGTCTCATATGCTTTGAGCATGACGAGTAGGTACCAATCGAACCCCGGTGAGAGTCACTGGACAGCTGTTAAGAACATCCTTAAGTACTTACGAAGGACTAAGGATGCATTCTTGGTCTTTGGAGGTGAAGATGAGCTCGTTGTAAGGGGTTACACCGATGCAAGCTTCCAATCCGATAAGGATGATTTTAGATCGCAATCTGGTTATGTGTTTTGTATTGGTGGTGGTGCTGTGAGCTGGAAGAGTTCAAAGCAAGAGACAGTAGCTGACTCTACAACAGAATCTGAGTACATTGCCGCCTCTGATGCTGCGAAGGAGGCAGTTTGGATCAAGAAGTTCATCACTGAACTTGGAGTGGTTCCAAGCATTACCGACCCGATAGAGCTCTATTGTGACAACAATGGAGCAATCGCACAGGCTAAGGAACCTCGATCTCACCAGCGATCCAAACACATACTCCGACGCTATCATCTCATCAGGGAGATCATCGAGAGGGGTGATGTAAGGATATGCAGGACTTCGACAGACAGCAACATTGCTGATCCACTGACAAAGCCCCTTACGCAGCAGAAGCATGATAGCCATTCTAGGTCCATCGGTATTAGATACATGGATGATTGGCTTTTAGTGCAAGTGGGAGATTGTTAGTGTTGTGCCCAAAAGCCAATCATGAGATGATTGTATTTTTGCACATTGAGTCATGATATTTTATTAAGGCATTAATCCAGCAATTATGTTTGTTGTTTTGTTTCTGCGTAACGTAATAAACATAATTGTAACCCTAGAATAATGATATTCTTAAACGTCCCTGGTCTAGTATTATTGTGGAGCGGGTTGCAATAATACATAATGACTAGCATATGTGGAGACTAATATGAGATATGTAGTCTACATATGGGTACAAGTTGGAGAACTTGTGTACTGGACCGACCCACCATGAGAACACTACATGGATCGTTATATGAGTGTCATAAGTGATTCTCATAGTGATCATGGTATATGTAGTCCTTCGACCTAAGATCATCAAGGTTCCCTACATGTGAGTCACATACGGACGGACCTTAGCTGGTCCTCGACGAAATCAGCCTAGGGGTCTACAAATTGGGCGACGCCGAAGGAGGAGAGTTGAGAAACATTTGGCATTCAGATTCTTTGAAAAAATTCTACACTTAGACATTTTTTCTGAAGAAAAGCTTGTGATTACCCCTCTCCGAAATCGCCAGTAAACAAAAGTATACTTGTCAACCAAATATGGTTTATAAACTGAATATGGTCACATTGCTAGAATGGGCTCCTAGCATATTGACTTTTAAAAAGTTTCCCGAAGGTGCTAGCTCCCTAGTAAAGCCTAAGACTTGGTGGAGCACGTTCGGGAAAGTGAAAATGGTCTCTCCTTATGTCACGGGAAAACGTTCCACATACTGGAAAAATTTTGCTAAGGGAAGAACAGTACGAAGCTTCCTGGAAGCATGATTTTGAACATGGATGTTCGCCGAAGACGCATACATAAAATCATACAAGCTTCCGAAGAATGATGATCAAAGAAAAGAATGGGAGCTTAGCTAAATCTTTGAAAGAATTTTCATTCATAGCTCTGGGTAATAGTACAAAGGAGTAGGTTACAAGAAAAGAGAAAGAAGAAAAAGCCTATTGCTGAGCCTGAGCATCCGATACCTCCTTGACGTTGGCATCCTTCTCTTGGATGGGAGTGTTTGAAGACACGGGCACAACAGGTGGGAGGTTGAGGTACTTTGACTTCGACCATGTCCACCTAGGATCTTTGGGGAGATCCAAAATGGCCAGGAAGGAGAGCTCGACTTCGGGGTGCCGAGAAAGGACTTGATGATGAGTCAGACAAAAACCGTCTTGATAAGATACTTTCATCATCTGGTCGTACTGGTCCTCCTCGGCCTAAGAGTCTCCAGTTCAAAGGCGAGCGCAGCAACCTCCCTCTCGAGCTTCTTCTTCTTCTTCTTCTTCTTCTTAGCCTCCTTCGTCAATAGATCGACCATGGCTTGGAGCTCAGTGTTCAAAACAAGCACCTTCATAAGGATTTCAGTGTCATCTGCCCTTTCTTTCCGAAGGGCATCGTTCTCCGAAGAGTGAATGACATACTTTGTGCCGAGGTCTTCAGCCTTGGCCGAAAAGTAGAGAAAGAGCTTTTTCTTACTCTCCCGAAGCTTCGCCCGAAAATTCTCCATGTCCTCCGTGGCGATTTTGTTTAATTCACCGTACTTATGGACGTATTGGGAACAAAAATCCTTCACCCTCTTCAAAGAATTCTCGGTCTGAGAGCGAACCTCAGTCTACTTTGCTGCCCAAGCTCGAAAATATCCGCTGTACGCCAGGAGCTGCAGAAAAGAAAGCCCCGAGTAAGGGTCAAAGGGCAACAAAAACTTAGAAGAAAATTTTTCTAAGTCCCCAAAAAAAGAAAGAAGAAATCTACCTGGGTGGCATGCTCGCTTATCCTCACTGTGAAGATCTCCACGTTCGGGCATTCGGCGATGAACAACTGAAAGGTGGCGTTCATCAGCACACCCTTCGCCATTTTGGGAGCCATCAACTGGCTGTCCTAAGAGAACAAAATCATGTCCTCCGTGAAAAAGCAGAAAGGCTCCCTCGGTACCTTGTTCTTCGGGATATGGCTATCCCAAAGCGCCCTCTTCTGGGCATGAGCCTCCACCCAAGGAACAGGTGTCATCTCCTCTGCAAGATCACGCTGAAGTTCCATTAGTACGTCATCCCCTCGCCATTCCTCTACAAGGTCGAAGATACCAAAAACCCCAAGATTCATAGAGGAACGGCTAAGGAACAAACCTGGTGGAACCTCGGTGACCGTATCTTTGGCCTCGTCTGTGTCACGGACTTCACCGGGAATTTTTTTGCATTTCCTTCTTCGGCTCTCCTTGAGCTCCTGAGCTGAAGTACCTTCGATTGAAGTCTTAGTCGCAGCTTACAGACTCAAAGGTGTCTCGAGGATGGCAAAATGCGAAGGTGGATCAGCGTGGGCAAGCGACTGGGCAGGCGACTGATCCTGCACCTCCACAATGTCTTTGAAGGGAAGGGAAAGGATGCCCACTTTGGCTTTCTTTGTCATTGATGGCCCCAGTAGTCTTCTTCCTCTTCCCAGACACCTTCCTCCGCGTCTGCTCCCCCTTCTCGGCCTAACCGAGAAAAAGGGACTTATTGAACTCCGCAGATTGATCACCCATCTCTGCAAAAGGAAAAAACATCAGTGTAAGTCAAAAAGGAATATAGGTAGCCGATAGCCAAAGTGCTATCGCCCCAAACACCTAAGGACCCCAGAAAGAAGGGAGCCAAACACCTGAGCCACGCGACCTCAGTAGCCCGCCAATACCAACCTCGGGAAACTACTGTATCGCCTCCATCGGGAGGGCGACCAAGTTAGCTTCGAGAAGAAGTGCCAGCCACCTTATGCAGGTGAAAGCCCCTCGAAGGGCTAACTTTTGAGCCAGGGAATACCCCGAAGAACCACTGCGACTTTGGGAAAAGGTCCCTCACTCCGAAGTAAGACATAAACCAAAGGGACCTCGGAAGTACGGCAGGAGCCATCAACGAGCCTCTGACGTTACGACCGTACACCCTAATGCCGTCCTTGCAGACACTCTGACACGCCGCTATTGCCTACGTCCTGTCATGTAGGGCTAGGATTATCGCAACTCGTGGCCCGAGGAGCCTGCAGACGGCTAGGGGCCCCCCACGCCCAGAACTACGGATGGTATCCGTCCATACACGTGCTGCAATCTGAAGGGCTCACCCCCTCCTATATATACCAGGGGAATGGACACAGGCAGGGGGAGTGTCTCTCCTCTCTCCACCTAAATACTCTGAGGCAAGGGGCTTCCCTCTCCTCTCCACTCAGCCCTCAAAAGAGAACACGACAGACGAGAACCCCTTGTGCTTACTACCCTTTCTCTACCTCTGCTAAGCACTGACTTGGGCGTCAGAGACTCCTCCCTTGAAAAAGACTCCAGGGACCTCCTAACCCCTATTTTCCGAGTGTTTCAGGCAGGCCCTCCTACCATGAGACAAAGACGCTGCCGGCCATCCCGGGTGATCCACACAGAGCACCCTCTCCCTGGGTTCATCTGCACCTCCAGAAGTCCCTGCTGCATTCACCATGACACACAGTGGAGATCCTAATGGCTCCCATCGCCATCATTAGCAAAGCCTCGGCAAAAGCCTCGTATGAAATCTCGGCCCGGAGAAGCATCACCAACCACGCCTTCTTTCCTGGGAGAACAGGCACGGGCAGGTTCAGGTCGAACTTATGCCCATGGATTACCCCCAATTCCCGAAGTACCTCTTCAGACATAATGTTACCCACTCCGAGGTAGTCCATTTATGGTGCCAAAACTGTGCATTTAGACTCCCAGGATTGGTAACGTTCTGTAGGCCATCAGAACACTACCCTTACTGTGCATACCCAAGTGGCCCTCTTGGGAACTATGTAAATACATGAATATTGGTCCAACCATCACACACATATTCACATTCCATGCACACCATGGCAGCAAAGAAGGAAAACACTAGCACAAATATTAGTTTTGGCTTCCACACATTAGGCAATCTTGTTAAGTTCTAGTGACCAGCTACTGCACCTGTAACTTCCACTAATAAACTGTATCATTCTAGCCACATAGTCCCCTATTTTATTTGATCCATTATCAATTAGAGACTTATAGAAAACCAAGGAATTTTATTTTAAATCAATAGCCCACCTATGGACCAAGTTATGGATATTTTAAGTTGGTTACAAAATTCTGACCAAATGAACAGTAACTCAGCCAACTTTGAAACGTCATATTTTTGTCTACAAGGCTCTAAATCCAAAAATTCCAAATCCCAGTTAACCCGCTGGATGTCCTCTAGGTGTGGTCAAATTTTCATATCAACATTCATTCCACACAGGGAGATATTCAACTTTAGGTCCAGAGTCAAAATTCTGGCAACTTTTGGACCATTTTGCCCATACAATTTTTCCAAACCATGCAAACACTTCATTCACAAGGGAAAATCCCTCCAAGGCTATCCCATATATGCCCATTACACATAGGAATTACATTCCCTTTCTTTTAACAACTTTATGTGGCCAAAACAGAATTTACAAGTAAGCAGCCCATCATTCACACTTAGGCAGCTTTGCACCACATCACTTACATAGCCAAAACATTACTCAAATGTTCACATACTTGTCTCATTTTACATACAATACATGTACATGCATACATGCACTACAACATGGTCTTAACTTAACTAAATACCCTCCTAGGTTACAGGAGGTCCTGAGATACAATGGACTCCAAAAACAGGATGCTGGTCAGCTGCTGCACAACACAGTAAGTACCACCATTAAAAATACCAAATGTGCTCCTAAAATCACCAAACTTCCCTGATCATAACTAGACATATGGAAGTTCATGTACCTGAAATTTCAGATCAAAACTCAAACCAAAAAGGTCAGTTTGAAGGTGATGTTTCTGCTGGACCTGAAATTACAGAATTGAGGGGAGTAAGTTTCATTGAGAAACTTATTAAGGGTAACACTTGGTTTCTTAAGGTAATGTGATCCTCATTAAAACCTGAATCCAAAGACACTAAAAAAAAACTGCAATACATATATACAAGATATAGCAACCAAATGCAGCAGCCAAACACAACCAACAAACACATGAAATGTGGCAGCAACATATACCATAGGTTAGTCCATAAAACACATAATAAACATAACCAAATCACTATGGCAGCCCTCCTCAAGCTAATGCTTGGTCTTAGGAGGATTTTAACAGTAGTTAGTACTAACTTTGGGCTCTAGAAACCCTCACTTTACTGCCATCATTGTGCACTTCACACTAGGTCACAAAACCTTCAGTAAGTGTACTCCCCACACTAAGCTTGGTCCATCAAGCACATGGCTCTCTTCCAAGCTTAGCCCTAGCTCCATGGCAGTTTGAAAATTGCATAAAATAGTCCATGAGAGCAAGAGAACCCTTACCAAAGTGGGTAGGCTGAAAATCAAGCTTGATCCTTGAAGTATGCAAGAAATAGCTCTAGTTTGCTTCCAATTGCTTCCTTTTGCCTTCAATTTCCATCAATTGCAAGTTTGAAGGTGTGGTGGCTATGGAGGAAGTATGGCTATGTTCTTGGGCTGGGGGAGGACGAAAATGAGAGTGCGATAAGTGATTTGGCCACTTAAATGGCCTTAAATGAGCTTAAGGGCACCAAAACACACTTAACAAGCTTAACCTTGCTTTATGTCATTTTCCTTCCCACTAATTATGGTTTGTTTGTCTTAAAATCATTGGTACACATGTGCCCAACATTTTTGACAAATTATCAAGTCTTGGCTGCCTCCCTCAAGATGGGATAACCCCAAAATTCCACCCTTAGACTTAAGTCAAAAGCTTTAACACCTTAAGATTTACACTAGGACATTTAGGTCCTTATTGCCTTTAGTGTTTCCTTTTTCCAAACTTGTCTTCCATGAGTAATTGGGTCCTCCAATAGCACTTTCATACCATTTATATCCTTCCCATAACTCTCCAAGTCTCTTTCTTGAGAGTTTTGCAATTGAGTACCCGAATTTCCAAAACCTTACAAAAAAGTCCATAGGTTGCTTGACAAACAAGCAATCCTTAAGGCTTTTCTTGGGAGCCAACTTACCAACTTGGAAGACTTTTAAGGAGGTGTTGATCATGCATTTTATCCCCACAATTTAATCACTATAGTGAGAATTACACAATATAATGGTTTTTAGCCATTATGACATACTTGTAATTCTCCCATTTTGTGAGGTGGTAACACATAAGGTCCCACTTAATGGGAAAGGGGTATAAGGAACGCGGAGGGACCTTAGAGTCCCAATCCGCAATGGCCCGAATGCGCCTGTCAAGCTTGTCAAAATCTGCGGCCAGCCCAGTGGTCAACAGCTTCCGAGCGTCAACCACGACAGTCTTCAACACCCCTGAAGCCCATTTGGTCGGAACGTAGCACCATCTTTCTGGAACTAACAGGAAAAAGAACTTTTTTTGCCACCCCTGCCAACTGTCCTTCATCCCGAAGGTAAAGGTGAACTTCTTGCTCCTGGATCCTAGAGGAACCAAGAAGTAGAAGCCACCCTTCGGGACCGGGTGGAGCTTATAGTATTACATGAAGAAAAAAAAAGGGTCTTATCTTAAAGACCCCACACATGCAAAGAAAGGCTTTCAAATAAGAATAGGAGTTTGGAGGAAGCTGGTTCACGGCAATCCCATGGAACCTGCAAAACTCACACACCACGCACGGGGGAGGATACCGAAGACCGGCCTTCAGTTGGGCTCGATAAATGGTGATCTCATCAGAATTGCCCATGTAACCATTCATGCCCGAGGTAGGTAATCTCAGGACAGCATAAGTAGGGAGATAGAATTTTGCTACCCACTTCTTCATTTTCTCTGAAGTAGTGCAACATGGATGAGATTCAAGGGGGAGAAAACTATCGGGAATAGGACCAACGATCATCAATGGAGTAGGGTTTGACATTTCTCAAAGAGAAGAGAGGTAGCTTCGAGAAAACTGAAGAAAGAGAACCGAAGGACGTCAAAAAAAAGCAAAACTTCGGAACAAATGACTTCAAAAAGAAAGACCCACCGAAAGTTTTGCCGAAGTCTGGATTCCTGGACATCATCGTGAAGGGTTGCCGAAAATTGCTCCGCCGCTAGAACCGCTGCCGGAAGGAGAAAAAAGATGAGAGAGAGTTCTAGAGCAAACAAGAGCAAAGGGAAAGAGTGTGAAGGTTTGGGGCAAGAGGGGTTTATATAGGCCAAATGGGGCAGGCGAAACGTCATCATTATTGCTCCTCGAAGGTGAATAGATGCAATTGATGTAACTGACGTAACCGTTCGCCACTCATCAACTGCCACGTGTAAATTGACACGAGAAACAAGGGCACAACCTGACAACTGGCAGACGTACATAGCCCTATCTGAAGTGACGTGCCCATCTGTATGGGAACACGAAATGATTCACTGATAGAAAGGTTAGTGGAAGTACACACCTCAGACGATGGCCTCAGTGGAAGAGCTAGGGACACCACTCAAACACTAGAGGAATTACCTTAGTAGAGCACCTTAGTTCACCTGAGTTCTCTCCTCGGAAGAATAAGACTTCGGATGGAAGCCCATCATGGCAACAAGACCAAGCATTGATGGCCACAAAAAGGCTCCTAAAACTCCCCAAACTGAACAAACATCTTCAATTTTTTGAGGGGGCATGTGATAGCAGAAGGGCTATCGCCCCCTGAATGACTTCGCATGTGCGCACCACCCTTGGCCAGCGCACCACCTACGGTCAAAAGAGACACGACAAAAGCCCAGCAAAGAAAGGGCCTCAGCACCCTCGAACAAGCCGGATAGGCACTACCCTTACGAAACCCACGGGACCAACTTCGGTTACAAAGGGTCACCACCCTTCCTGAGGGTGACCTCACGCCGACCTCACGTGCCCAAAACCACCTTCGGATACTCTTTGGGCCACCCTCGGAGTGCGCTGATGAAGTGCCATCATCAGGTACCCGAGCCTGACCTCGGGAGAGCCCAACTGAAGGTGCCTTGAACAAACAAGGGACCTCCCTTCAAAGGAGCTCACATCCCCGAATAAGCTCTGTACTCTGAAGGAGTTCGGTCCCTCGAAAAGGCCACGTCAACATACGACAAAACAGCTGAGGAGCCTCTAACACAAAATCCTAACACACACCCCTGACACGGGGACCCCTGTCATAGCACCCCCGCCGGTACCCTTGGTCAGAATGGCCTAAGGCTAGCTGGAAGAGCGCTCTGCAAAGGTACGGACTAAATCGGGCCGAACATGTGTCACCATCTTAGCAGGTTATGTCAAACGGCCTTCTCCCTGTGCCCTCCTATAAATACTTACACAGTGCTTTCATAAGGACCAATATGAGGTAATAGGGAATTCTTGCTATACTCTGCTCACTATTCCCTTTCTCTACTCTCACAAAGTACCGAATTGGTCGTCGGAGGCTCCTCCCCCAGAAAATACTCTGGGGAGCTCTTAACCCTTGCTTTTCTGAGTCCTTTTAGTTCTTCTCCCACCAGAGGCCCCTCATCTAGGCGTTCCCTCACTAGAAGTTCCTCCTCTAGGCTCACCGTGTTGCGCAACGAAGATGCGGAATGGCATCAGAAAGGAAAGCATTGAAGTAGGAGTAAAAGTTGGGAGGAAGCTGATTCACAGCTATGCCATGGAATTGGCAGAAGTTGCAAATCATCTTCAGCGGAGGAAACCGAAGTCCGGCCTTTAGTTGGGCCTGAAAAATTGTCTCCTCATCCTAATTATTCATGTATCTGAACAGGCCGGGAGTAGGTAGCCTAATAATCGAGTAAGAAGGGAAAAAGAATTTAGTTGGCCACTTCGCTAACTTTTCCGAAGTGGTACAACTTAGATGAGAATTAAGAGGAAGCCATCTCTTGGGGACAGTCTGAATAGACATGAGCAGAATGGGGGAAGACATTTGGAAGAGAGAAACTTAACTCTGGAAAGCTGAAAGAAAAGAAGGAAACATTGCTGAAGAACGACTTCGAAAGATGGAGATGACTTCAGAAAAGAGGAAAAGGCTATAAAAATAGAAAATCGAAGGACTTTGGGAGGGAAAACCCAACAAAAAATTTGCCAAAGTCGGGATTTCTGGACATCGTCGTGCAAACTTTCCAAAAATCGCACCATCGCTAGCGCCGCCGTAGGAAAAACCGAGAAAATTTGAGAGCAGAAGAGAGCAAGAGAATGTAAGTGTGAAAAAACTAATAAGGAAGGGGGGATTTACAGGCCAAGGGAAGGAGGCGAAGCATCACCATAATTGCCCCTTGAAGGCGAAGAGGCATGCCTGACGAAATGGATGCGACCATTCCCCAGTGACTTGGTGACACATGTCACCCAGTGCAGGAAACGAGGGCATGCCCTTGACAACTGCCAGACTTAGGCCCTTCCAAAGGAAACACGTCAAGTAGACATGACGGTCCACTGACAGGCATTAAAAAGCCTAGAACGGACACACTCTAACTAAAAAGACAAGCTCAGGAACCCCAGACATCTCTCCCAAAAAAATGAATGCCATTATCTTAGCAAGAACAGATGTTATGGATCAAAGAAGACTCTCATCCGAAAAGGGTGACCCTGGCCATTTTGAGGTCCGGACAGGCCTGCAAAGGGCTCCACGATCGGTTCTCGAAAGCTCAAAACCCGAAGACATACCTTCGGCTCTCCAAGGGGGCATGTGATAGCCAAAGGGCTATTACCCTCTGAACTCCTAAGCTCTGACGGGCACCAACCTCAGTAAAAGTTGAGCACCACCCTCGGTAAAGGTCAAGCATCACCCTCGGATCAGATGAGCGGCAACCTCAGAAAAAGAGGGTACGCAATCCTTGACCCTCTAAACTTGGTAAACCACCATCCTCGGTGAACTAGAGCTTCTCTCGAAGGTGCCCCGGTCCACCGAAGAACTCATCCTGATAGACCTCGATGATGATATCTAGTCGAAGGGGGCGTCCTATTCCGAATGGGTTTCATACCCTGAAGGGGTCTTACGGAAATAAGACAAAAATGGTTAAGAAGCCTCTGACACAGAGACCTTGTACACGCCCCTGACACACAGACCTCCCACAGCCCTAACTCCTTGACAGAACAGCCTATGGCCAGCTGGAGGTCCCGCATCCCTGAAGATACGGATCACACCCGACCGAACATGTGTCATGATCTGAGCGAGATATGTCAAACGGACTTCTCCCAACGCTCTCCTATTAATACTTGGAGAATAACCTTGGTAAAATGGGACATATATAGAACTCTCTCCACTCTTTTACTCTTCACTCTCTACTCCTTACTTACGAAATACTGACTTGGGTGTCGGAGGCTCCTCCCCCGGAAACACATTTCGGGGAGCTCCTAACGCTTGTTCTGCTGAGCATTTCTGGTACTCTCACACCTGAAGTCCCTACTTCAGGCCATCATGTCGTAGAATGAAGATGCTCGCGGGCATCAGGCAATACCTTGGTGCAAGTAGTCAGGATGTAACCACCATTATAGGAAGTTGTTTTGGACAACATTCATGAGGTAGGCTATCTAGAAATATATGGATTTTTTCAAGGATTCCTGGATGCCATCGTGAAGGGTTGCCAGAAATTGATCCACCGCTAGAACCGCCGTCGGAAGAGGAAAGAAGACAAGAGAGAGTTCTAGAGCAAACGAAAGCAAAGGAAAAGGGTGTGAAGGTCTTAGTCAAAGGGTGCTTATATAGGCCGAATGGGGCAGGTGAAACATCGTCAATATTGCTCCTCGAAGGTGAAGAGACGCAATTGATGGAACCGATGTAACCGTTTGCCACTCATCAGCAGCCACGTGTAAGCGAATGCGGGAAACGAGGGCACGACCCTGACAACTAGCAGACCTATATAACCCTACCCAAAGTAACGACCCCATATATAAGGGAAGACAAAATGGTTCACTGACAGAAAAGTCAGTGGAAGTACATGATAGCCGAAGTGCTATCGCCCTTCAAACCCATAAGCTCGGGCGAAGCACCACCCTCGGAAAGTCGAGCGTCACCCACAAGGAATGCGAGCACCAACCTCAAAAAAATGCGGTATGACACCTCGAACATCCGATCTCGGTTATCCATCATTGCCATTAGGAACGACAGTACCAACCTCAATAATACGATGAATCGCCATCCTTAGTAAGGTGATCGAACCGGCTTCGAAAAAGACTCACCACCTTCGGCAGGGGAGAACGTCCCCGAAGGGGACCATCCGTGGTGAGGGGACTCCCAGATTACTGAAACGATCTCGAAAGAAAGCCCTCCTGTTCCGAAGAGCTCTCTTTTACCGAAGGGATCTCAGGTGTACAGAAGAAACAATTAAGGAGCCTCTGACATGCCGCCCTTATACCCAACACGCCGCCCTCATACATGTTCTAACACGCCGCCCTCATACACGTTCTGACACGTCACCGCCACACACATCTTGAAACACAAACCTATCCTGGCCTTGACCTTTGGCCAGAACGGTCTGTAGCCGGCTAGAGGCCACCACGCTCGAAGGTACGGATTGCATCCAACCGAACACGTGTCATAATCTGAGTGGGCTACGCCAGGCAGATTTATTCATTCACACCCTCCTATATATATGTGGGAAATGGCCCCGGTAGAAAAAAGAATGCATTTTTCATATTCTTACTACTTTCAGCCTTTCAAAATACTGACTTGGGCATCGGAGGCTCCTCCCCGGAAAGATACTCCAGGGACCTCCTAACCTTTATTCTTTAAGTGTTCCTAGCAATCTCTCCCCGGGAGTCTCTCGTTCAGGCATTCATCCCTCACCGGAAGTCCCTCCCAGTCTCACTATGTCGTACAATGAAGATACCAATGGGCATTAGTACGCGGCTCAGACAGTGACCTCGGCGGAAGAGCCAGGGACACCACTCAAGCACCAAGGGAACTACGTCGGTAGGGCACCTTAGTTTGCCATAGTTCTCTCCTAAGAAGAAGGAGACTTTGGATGGAAGCCCATCATGGCAACAAGACCAAGCATCGCTTGCCACAAGAAGGGCTCTCGGAACTCCCCCAACCTAGGGGCTATCACCCCCAAAGAACTTTGCATGTGCGCGCCACCTCCGGTCGAAGCAAACATGATAAAACCCTGGCAAACAGAAGGCCGCAGCACCCTCGGACAAGCCGGATAGGCGCTACCACTCAGGAAACCCATGGGACCAACTTCGGTCAGAAGGAGTCACCGCCCTTCCTGAGGGTGACCTTGCGCCGACATCATATGGCCAAAACCACCTCCGGATACTCTCTAGGCCACCCTCAGGGCACGCTCATGAAGTGCTACGTTAGGTACCAGAGCCTAACCTTGGGAAAGCCCAACTGAAGGTGCCTCGTACAAACAAAGGACCTCCCTCTAGAGGAGCTCACCTCCCTGAATAGCTCTATACCCTGAAGGAGTTTGGTCCCCCGAAAGGGTCACGTGGGCATACAATGACACGGCTGAGGAGTCTCTGACACACCGTACTCATACAGGCCCCGACACGCCACCCTCAGACACGCTCTGACATGCCGGCCTCAGACACGCTCTGACACGCCACCCTTGTACGAGCTCGGCTCCTGGCCAGGCAACCTATGGTCAGGTAGAAGCTCCCCTTCTCCCCGAAAGTATGAACTGGATCTGACTGAACACGTGTCACAATCTGGGCAAACTGTGGCAAACGAACTTCTCCTATTCATCTCCCTATAAATATTCGGGAAGTGCCCTAGGTAAGGGGATCCCCCCCATTCCAAGGAAGAATCTCTCTGCTCCTTATTTACTTTCCACCTTCAAACATTGACTTGGGAATCGGAGACTTCTCCCCCGAAAAAACACTCCAAGGAGCTCCTAACCCTTGCTTTTCTGAGTCCTTGCAGTCTTTCTCCCACTGGAGGTTCCTCATCTAGGCGTCGTCTCACCGAAAGTTCCTACTCCAGGCTTACCATGTTGCACAATGATGATGCCGGAGGGCAATAGTTTGTAATCAAAGTGCCAAGTATAGTATTGGTACAATTGTGCTCAAGCATCTGTTTTATGGCTCTGGTAGTTGTCGTGTTTACAGGAGTAGAGAGACATCAACAGTTTGAATCCTAGTTGGTGAGGATATTGATTGAGCTAGTTAAAGCCTAGAGTTAGAGCATTTCACATAACCTTAGTACCTTTAAGAGGAAGAGCTTGTGATCTACGAGATTGGTTAAGGGCTAGTAGGTACACTAAGCAAATTTACCATGGATGAGCCACCCGAGAGAGTTTACATAGCTAACCACAATTCATTTGTGAAGTTAATTCAGGGTGAAGTTGGTTATCCCTGCAAGAAGGCATATTGCTGTGGAAAAAGCCATGAGTGCATTGTTTTGACACATGGGTGGCATAGTGTAGTCATGGTATGATAGTTGAGTATTGAAGGTGGAGATGGTTGTTTGTAAACATAGTTAACTGATCAAGAAGTCGAGTAAGAATGGAAGGCACGTTGGAGCTTAGCGAATGGCCCAAAATGTCTAATCGATCACCAACCCGAGGAGACACCTGAGAAACTACTCCTGTGTGAGTAGGGTGATCGGTTCCATGTCGGAGGAAGTACAAAGACTTAGTGTGTAGGCTTTAGGCACCCAGGATACCCCGAGTAGAGCACTTTTATGTTGGGTTTTGGTAGCCAAATAGCGTAGCGGAATTTAACCAAAACCCTCCAGGATCCAAGTGAAACGGGGTAAATTAGGTGTTCAAAAATTTTCATACCTAATTTTCGGTTAAGATCTCTCAATCAACTGTAAAGTCGAATCACAAAACCTGAACAGTTGATGTGTTCAGGCTCTCTATGGTATCCACATGAGCCTCTCAGGATCACCACGCTTCCATCGCATCCCGGCAGATGCGTTTCTCTTGCACTCGCAGTGCTAGCTTCCATCCTCCAAAGAATTCCAAGAGAATAGTGCGGCTGCCCTTTTGGGAGGCTAGGGTAAGGAGACCTATAAAAGTTGTATTTATTGTGAAACTCAACTTCCAGGCCTAATCGGTTTCAAAGCCCTAATCCAATTATGCTTTAATTTTAGGCTTAATAATGGCTCAACTATTGGGCCCATTATTAATACGAAATTATTGTGAAACCAAAACCCAAATTATTAGCCCATGCACTCTAATGATCCAAATAACTTTATGTGTGCGACCCAATAGGCTCTTACCACATTGGCAATGATCATAAATCACATTTATGATCATAAGCAATGAGCGGTGTCTAGCAACACATCATTGCTACCCAAGTGACAAGATTGTCGATCATTCGACTAAACCTTTATGATCATCACCGACGTATGCTATTGTCCCTTTGTCCAAGATATCAAGACTAAGCACGAGACATGGAATGTGTCACTCTCGTATAGCCCAATCTTTGGTTTCTTGATTACCAAGTAGACCAACTTAAACTGAGGACATTGATATCGTATATCAACTCATCCGAGCATGGCCATGCATTTTTCTAAGTCTCACTCTATCAAGGGCCCCGAAGATATTACTCCCGTTACATAGGAGGGACAGATCCCATCTTGATCATACAAATCCCTCCACATGATATGTGGCATACCCAATGACCTCCATCAAGTTCACTCAGTTACAAGCAACAAAGGAAAGTATCAAAGTATATGACTCACATGTAGGGAACCTTGATGATCTTAGGTCGAAGGACTATATATACCATGATCACTAAGAGAATCACTTATGACACTCATATAATGATCCATGTAGTGTTCTGATGGTGGGTCGATCCAGTACAAAAGTTCTCCTACTTGTACCCATATGTAGACTACATATCTCATATTAGTCTCCACATATGCTAGTCGTTATGTATTATTGCATCCTGCTCCACAATAATACTATACCAGGGACATTTGAGAATATCATTATTCTAGGGTTAGAAATATGTTTATTACGTTACACAGAAACAAAACAACAAACATAATTGTTGGATTAATGCCTTAATAAAATATCATGACTCAATGTGCAAAAAATACAATCATCTCATGATTGGCTTTTTGGGCATAACACTAACAATCTCCCACTTACACTAAAAGCCAATCATCCATTTATCTAATATCGATGGACCTAGAATGGCTATCATGCTTCTGCTACATAAGGGGCTTTGTCAGTGGATCAGCAATGTTGCTGTCTGTCGAACTCCTGCATATCCTTACATCACCTCTCTCGTTGATCTCCCTGATGAGATGATAGCATCAGAGTATGTGTTTTAATTACTGGTGAGATTGGGGTTCCTTAGGCTGTGCGATTGCTCCATTGTTGTCACAATAGAGCTCTATTGGGTTGGCAATGCTTGGAACCACTCCAAGTTCAGTGATGAACTTTTTGATCCAAACTGTGTCCTTTGTAGCATCAGAGGTGGCAATGTACTCAGATTCTGTTGTAGAGTCAGCTACTGTCTCTTACTTTGAACTCTTCCAGCTCACAGCACCACCACCAATACAAAACACATAACCAGATTGTGATCTAAAATCATCCTTATCGGATTGGAAGCTTGCATTGGTGTAACCCCTTACAACAAGCTCATCTTCACCTCCAAAGACCAAGAATGCATCCTTAGTCCTTCGTAAGCACTTAAGGATGTTCTTAATAGCTGTCCAGTGAGTCTCACCAGGGTTCGATTGGTACCTACTCGTCATGCTTAAGGCATATGAGACATTAGGATGAGTACATATCATGGCATACATGATAGATCCAATTGCCGAGGCATATGGAATCTTACTCATGCGCTCTCTCTCCTTTGGGTGTACTCGGACACTGAGATCTAGAAAGAGTTATACCATGTGACATGGGCAAGAATACTTTCTTGGAATCTTGCATTCTAAACCTCTTTAGCACCTTGTCAATGTATGTACTTTGGCTTAGGCCAAGAAGCTTTCTAGATCTATCTTTATAGATCCTGATGCCTAATACATAGGCTGCTTCACCCAAGTCCTTCATAGAGAAACATTTCCCTAGCCAAGTCTTCACAGACTGTAGTCAGGAATGTCATTCCCGATGAGTAGTATGTCGTCTACATACAACACCAAGAAGACAATAGTGCTCCCACTAACCCTCTTGTAGACACAAGGTTCATCTTCATTTTTGATAAAACCAAACTCTTTGATTGCTTCATCAAAATGAAGATTCCAACTTCAAGAAGCTTGCTTCAGTCCATAAATGGACCTTTGCAACTTGCACACATTATTGGCATTCTTAGGAGTGACAAAACCCTCAGGTTGTGTCATGTACACATCCTCAAGTAGCTTTCCATTTAGGAATGCAGTTTTGACATCCATTTTCCATATCTCATAATCATGTTGTGCAGTAATAGCGAACAAAATTTGGATGGATTTAAGCATAGCAACTGGTGAAAAAGTTTCATCATAGTCAATACCATGAATTTGCTTAAAACCTTTTGCAACCAATCGTCCCTTAAAGGTAATCACATTACCATCCATGTCAGTTTTCTTCTTGAAAACCCATTTGCACCCTATGGGTTTTACCCCTTCAGGTGGGTCAACCAAAGTCCATACTTGGTTTTCATACATGGATCCCATCTCGGATTTCATGGCCACTAGCCACTTCTCAGAGTCAGGCCCCGACATAGCTTGTTGGTAGGTTGTGGGCTCATCCAGATCCATAAGCATCACATCACCAGTGTAAGTCATGAGAAATCCATATCTCTCAGGCTCATACCGAATCCTACCAGACCTACGTGAGCTCTGTGCTACAGGAACAGACTCTTGAACCACAACATCTTGTGGTGTCTGTTCAGGTTCCATTTCAGGTTCGATGTCTCCTTGTTGTTCTTAAATTTCTTTGAGTTCTCCTTTCCTCCCACTAGTTCCTTTAGAGATAAACTCTTCATCTAAAAACACACTAGTTCGAGCAACAAACACTTTTTGCTCAGAAGGATTGTAAAAATAGTAACCCTTTGTTTGTTTGGGATACCCAACAAAAAGGCATTTCTGAGATTTTGGCCCTAGTTTGTCAGAGGATTGACATTTCACATAAGTGTCACAGCCCCAAATCTTCATAAAAGACAAATTGGGATGCCTCCCACTCCATATCTCATATGGTTTCTTTTGAACCGATTTAGATGGAACTCGGTTTAGTGTAAAAGCGGCTATCTCTAGAGCATGTCCCCAAAAGGAGCTTAGATGGTTAGCTTGACTCCTCATGGAGCAAACCATGTCTAACAGAGTTTGATTTCTCCTTTAAGATACACCATTCCATTGAGGTGTACCAGGTGGAGTGAGTTGTGATACTATACCACACTTCTTCAGATGTCAAGGAATTCTTGATCCAAGTACTCTTCACCTCGATCTGATTGAAGCACTTTGATACTTTTCCCGAGTTGATTCTCTACTTTATTCTTGAATTCTTTGAACTTTTCAAAGGATTCTGACTTGTGTCTTATAGATACACATAGCCATATCTACTGAAGTCATCAGTGAAAGTAATGAAGTATTGAAAACCTCTTCTAGCTTGTGTAGACATAGGGCCACATACATCACTATGTATGAGTCCTAGTAAGTCATTAGCCCTTTCACTTTGCCCTGTGAATGGGGTTTGGTCATCTTGCCCAACAAACATGACTCACATGTCTCATATGATTCAAAATCAAATGAGTCCAAAAGTCCATCCTTATGGAGCTTGGATATGCGGGTCTTATTTATATGGCCCAACCAACAGTGCTAGAGATAGGTCAGGTTTGAATCATTTAGTTTGACCTTCTTGGTATTCACATTATAGATTGGATCTTCGAGGTCTAGAACATACAACCCATTGCTAAGTTGAGCACTGCCATAAAAGATTTCATTCAAATAAATGGAACAACATTTGTCCTTTATTATAAATGAAAACCTTTCTTGTCCAAACAAGAAACAAAAATCAAGTTTTTACTAATAGTAGGCACAAAGTAGCAGTTGTCTAATTCTAAAACTAATCCACTAGGTAAAGTGAGAACATAAGTCCCTACGGCTAAGGCAGCTACCCTTGCTCCATTTCCAACACGTAGGTCCACTTTACCTCGGGCCAATCTTCTACTTCTCCTTAGATCCTACACATTTGCCCAAATATGAGATCCACATCTAGTATGCAATACCCAAGATATGGAAGTAGAAAAGTTAGCCTCTATAACAAAAATACCTGAAGTCGAAGTCTTACTTCCTTTTTCCTTAGTAACTTCTTCAAGATAGAGCTTGCAGTTGCGCTTCCAATGTCCAGGTTGCTTACAATGGAAGCACTCCCCTTTCTTTGCCACACCACCCATTGGCTCAGTGCAGCTAAAAAAGAGTTGGCATTGGACTTTCCATTAGCTTTATCCTTCTTTTTGTTGGCTTTTCCTTTTCCCTTGCCCTTTTGAACCATCAAAATGGGATTAGCCTTCTTAAGGTTTTGCTCAGTAGTTCTCAACATGTTGAGCAATTCAGGGAGGGACTTGTCAAGGTCGTTCATGTTATAGTTCATGACGAACTGATTGTAGCTTTCAGGCAATGATTGCAAGACTACATCAATAGCCAACTCTTTCTAAAGAGCAAATCCCAAATTCTCAAGATTCTCAATGTACCCAATCATCTTGAGCACATGAGGACCCATGGGACTTCCCTCATACATCTTGCACTGAAACAATGCCTTAGAGGTCTCAAACCTCTCATGCCTAGCTTGCTCTTGGAAAAGCAGTTTGAGATATTTGATCATATCGAACGCCCCCATGTTCTCATGTTGCTTCTGAAGCTCAGATTCCATGGTAATAAGCATAAGGTATGCAACATCCAAAGCATCATCAGAATGCCTTTTGTGAGCATCCCTTTCAGCTGTTGGAGCAGTGGCAGTATGCTCATTCGGAATGGGCTGCTTTAGGAGATAAGCCTTTCTCTCTTGCTTGAGGACTATCCTCAAGTTTCAATACCATTTGAGAAAGTTGGTCCCATTCAGTTTTTCCTTCTCAAGGATCGATCGCAATGAAAGTGTTAATGTGTTTAGTGCCATGGTTATCTACAACAATAAATATGCAGTGTAAGAGCCATGTATTTTAATTCATTTAATAAGAAATTTTATTAAATGATACTCCCATTATTTTCCTCAAAATAATAACCCTCGATATTATTTCGGAACACCTCAGCGTTAAGGTATTCTAGTGGGCCAAGATCCATATTTGACCATAACATGAGTCAGCTTTGGCTTTTCTCTCAAGTTACAGCTATTTAGGTAGGCAACTCCTTGCCAATTGCATCTTATGCAACTCTTGGATAGTTGGGTGAATCAACACTTGTCCAAGCTCATCCTATGAACTTAAGCCCAACTCAATGCCTCTAAGTCCCTAATCCTCTTAGGATGACTTAGTTAAGTCGAGCCTAAAGTTAGCAATTTGGATATTACTATTATCCCATCGTGCCTTACAAAGATGAACATAGGTGCTTTACTTTGGCAAACCCACCTAATGTTGATCAAAGTCTTGATGAGTGCCAACATTTGGAAGGCATCACATTCAATGACTTAATATTTGTTTGAGGGATTTTTGTTTTGATCTCACCAATTTGTTATCTCCGGTTGTCTTATACATGCATCACATAAAAACATAAAACATGCATCTCTTGCTTACAAGAAAGTAAACGTGATATGGTTATAGCCGAAACTATGTGATATTCTCAAGTCAATGAGAATATCATAAAAGCCTAAGAAAAGAAAAGGGTCTTCACAAGCTCCTTCTCTTCCTTTCTTAGTTGCTCTTTTGTTGTCAACTCCTTGGACATACCACCTTGGATGATCATTAGACATACCACCTTGGATGATCCCATAATGTATGCGTTTCTCGTGCGCTCGCAGTGGTAGCTTGCATCCTCCAAGGAACTGCAAGAGAAGAGAGCGGCTGTCCTTTTGGGATGCTAGGGCAAGGAGACTACATATACCATGATCACTAAGAGAATCACTTATGACACTTATATAACAATCCATGTAGTGTTCTCATGGTGGGTCGGTCCAGTACACAAGTTCTCCAACTTGTACCCATATGTAGACTGCATATCTTATATTAGTCTCCACATATGCTAGTCGTTATGTATTATTGTAACCCGCTCCATAATAATACTAGACCAGGGACATTTGAAAATATTATTATTCTAGGGTTACAATTATGTTTATTACGTTACGCAGAAATAAAACAACAAACATAATTGCTGGATTAATGCCTTAATAAAATATCACGAGTCAATCTGTAAAAAATACAATCATTTCATGATTGGTTTTCTGGGCACAACACTAACACATGAAGCATCAAGACCTTCGACTTGGGTAGCCTCTCATTATCTAAATTGCTGAGAACTAGTTGGCGTAAGCCAAAGGGGTACGGATAAGGGCCAAAGGCTACTAGCTGCGTGGAGGTCTTAGCACTCATGTTAGAGAGGTTTTCTCTTGTCAACATGTGGGTGTAAGAGGCTCCAGAGTAGTGAAAATAGTAAAGTGATGATGCTCGAGTGGCATATGGGTATTCTTCCTAGTGCACCGGTAGGGGAGAATATAAAGACTCACACCGAAGGATGGGCCGGGACTTTTAACTTTCGATTGTTCACTCATTCAAAAAGTCCTAGAGTATAGTGGGGCTTGGATTAGAGTATGCCTGAAGGCTACTAGTGGAGTTTATGGCAAGGTTAAATGAACACTAGTGGCACACATAGTCTAGTAAAGGTTAGGGGTTTTTAGGTACCAGACGTAGAGGAAGGAATTGGTTGTGTAAGGGTTAGTGGACAAGTTTTAAACTTGTTAAGCTATCTTACACTAAGGGGTTTGGTATCTGGCATTGGGTGTTGAAGCTAGAATGCAATTTTTTCTAGTGTCAGTGTTAACTGACAAGTTTGACTTGTTAAGTTAGCTTACACTAGTGGGTTTTGGCATAAAGGAATGGGTGAAGGAGGTTTTTTGTGTTGAACTTTCAACAAGATCCTATTAGTGTAAAGGTAGTGGACAAGCTTCTAAAAACCTGTTAAGCTATCGCACACTATAGAACTTAGGATAAAGTTTAATGTAGAGAATTCATAATCTTGAAGTAGTCTGTTGTCCATTAGTAGTACAGTGTGCTAAAGTTACAAAGAGGCCATACCATAGACTTCAAAGAGCAACAATGTATTAATGTGTTTCAGACCAAGTAAGGTCAAACCATGGTTGAGAGAATAGTGAACAGCATTTAGACTACCGCTGGGAATGAGGACAAAGAATTGCATTAACCATAGTACCTATATGAGACAGGGCCCAACTGAAGTGCCCGTTGGGCATTAGTTGAATGGGTCAACCAGTTTGGCACCAAGTGGGCTGTTGTGATAGACATCCATGGGTAGATCTGGTTGGAATACGTTGGCACCGTATGCTAGTAGAGTGCTTAAGGTGGGGAGATTGAATTTGAAGGATTAAATTCTCCAAGGTGGGGAGAATGTTATGGCTCTCCTAGTGGAAAGCTAATTTGAAACCTTATTTCAAGTTCACATGGCAAGAATAGGTATCCTTGGCAAAGTTTAACAAGTTTTGAGAAATTTGAGGCACTAGATGAGGTTTGAGGGGAAAATTGTAGTTTTGCATTGTAAAGAGTTAGGTTGAGTCCTGAGAGTTAAAAATGAGTTTTTAAATTTTAACCTCTACTTTTAACTTAAGTTTGGTCCAAATAAACAAGATTTGACCAAGTTTCATTAATGTTATCTGAAGGAGGGGACTTATTTGTAACTTTTTAAGTAGTTTGGCGGCTTGAAGTTTAAATGAGTATAGAAGTTGGTAAAGGTGATGGATGGCTGCCATTTGCTTCTTAAACCTGAGCTCATCCTTCTTTCTACCAATTCTTCTTCAATCTAAGCTTAAAACCAAGAGATTTTGGTGAAAGTGAAAGCAACCAAGGGTGTTTATGCCAAATGGAGCTTGTTCTGAGTGGAATTTCAAGTTTTTGAGGCTTGGAACAAGTCCAAGCCATCCCTTGTTTTTTATGGAAGGTAACTTGTGATTTCTTGGTTGTTTCTTGTTTAGGAAGTGATTAGATGCTTAGGTTTTTGTTAGAAGTTAGTAATTTGGTGTTTTAGGCCTTTGTTTGCTTGGAACTTGCAAAGACTTTTAGGAACCTAGTTCTTCATGGAAGGTGATGCCCGGTGGCTTCATCGTTAAGGGTCATGTTGAATGGTGGAGAGACTTCCTGCGAGGAAGAACGCCTGGAAGCCAGATCGACGACGGGAGTGCGCCTGAAAAGCTCAGAAAAGGGGGTCAGGAGGTCCTCGGGGAGGAGCCTCCGACGCCCAAGTTAGTGATACTGAAAGAAGGCAGAGGAAATAGCACTAAGGGGATTAGTGGACTCACCTGGTAGTGTTTTCTCAGAGAGAGAGAGAGTCGGATTATTTGTCAACCCCCTTGCCAAGGCTTGTTTCCTGGTTTTTATAGTAATGTCCGGCCCGTTCAGATCGTGACACGTGTTCGGTCGGATGTTCTCTGAATTTTTGGACGTAGGGGACAAGTAGCCGGTGGCAGTCTTCTTGAGCCCTGAACCAAGACAGGCAGTGACGTGACCTGAATGGCGTCAGCGTGTCAGACCGCCGCTTGGGTTGTCTGTAGCGTTAGTCGGCGACATGTCAGAGGCTCCTTAAATGTTCCTGTCGTACTCCTGCGGTCCCTGGGTGTAGTCGTACTCAGGTACGGATGATGCCTCTTCAGGAAACATGCTCGTAGATCGGGGGTTCCCATATTCAGGAGTTCGAGAGTTCCCATATTCAGGACTTCCCCCTTCAGGGAGATTGTGTCCGGCCCGCTATAGCTGGTGCCTCTTTTCCGAAGGCAATCTGTTTAATACCTCGGGGGGTTAGTAGTATCCTCAAGTTTTCTGTCGTGCCGAGCTCCAGTTCTTCGGCTTTGCTCCCGAAGTGTGTAATCCCACCTTTTCCCGGGCAGCGTTAGGTTTCCTGGCCGTTCTTTCATCGGGGAGTTCGGCCAGATAGAGGCGATAGCCTTTTGGCTATCATATGCCCCCCTTTGGAAAGCCGAAGTGACGACTTCAGTTTTGCACTCTTTCCGAGGATGCTCATTGGGAGTCCCTAGGGAATAACACCTGTTCTGAAGATACACCTCTTGCCCGAAGTCATGGGCTGTTCGGCCATAGGCTGTCTTTTGGTGTCTTCGAGACAACCTACTTCTTACCTTGCACAGGTTTGCGCAGCGTCGCACCTCATGACCAGACGTGTTAGTCTGAGCGGCGCGTCCCAACTTTTTTTAGGGATGTCAGGCGACGTGTCCCCTATTTTCGAGAGGAGGCTGGCACGTGGCATGCTGTCATTGGAGGAGAGTCACGTCGGTTTTAGGGAGCACGTCTTTTTGGGTTCCGGGAGCAGTTATGGCGATGGTTCGCCTTCAAAGGGTACTTATGACGACGTTTCGGTTACCCACCCTCGTCCTATAAATAGGCGTTTTCACCATAAGTCCCTTTTGTTTTTGCTTCTGCTCTCTTCCCTGTTCTACCACTGTTTTCACGCTTTTTCTTGCTTTTTGCGGCGGGGCTTTTTTAATCAGAGCTTTTTCCGGCAACCTTTCACGACGGCGTCCTCCGATTTTGGCAAGTCGTTTGGTGGGTTTTCTGTTTTTCTAGAATTTTCTTGATTCCTCAAGTTTTTTCTGGAAGTTGGTTTCTTGCCTTTCTTCAAACTCGTTTTTCTGTCCAAAAAATGCCTATCCCTGAGAGTTGGCAGCCTCTTTTATCTCATCCCTGTTGCACCACCCCCGAAAAACTAGAGAAGTGGAAGAAAAAATTCTTTCTTCCCTCATATGCCATCACCAGGCTACCACGGGCTGACCACTATGCTTTTTCAAACCATAGTAATGAGGTTACCATTTTCTGAGCCCAGCTGAAGGCCGGACTTCGATACCCTCCTCCGAAGATGGTTTGCGACTTTTGCCAATTTCATGGTATTGGCGTGAACCAGCTTCCACCGAACTCGTACTGCTACTTTAACGCCTTTCTCTGTATGTGTGGCGTGTTCGGGATAAAACCCCATTTTGTGATTTTTATGCAGTACTATAAGCTCTTTGTGGTCCCGAAGGGTGGCTTCTATTTCATGCTACCTCGGGGATCCGGGAGCAAAAAATATATGTTCACCTTTGCCACAAAGGACAGTTGGCGAGGGTGGCAACAGAAATTTTTCTTCCTGAAGATGGATGAGGCCTGGTCGCATGTTCCGACCAAGTGGGCTCGGGGGAGGCTAGATGTGGACGTCGTTGATCCGAGGATACTGCTGACTCCAGAGTTGGCTCCCGTATTCGCGGACTTCGACGGGCGTATTCGCGCCGTCTCCGACTGGGGTCCCGAGGTCTCCTCGCGTTCTCTCTATCCCTTCCCCATTAACTGGAGGTTGATGACCGAAGAGGTCCTTCGGGAGTTAGGGGTGGTGAAGGAGCACGAGACAGACCTCGAGATGCCGGCTCCTGCCATCGCCGGGGAGGATTCCTGGTTGGTGCAGCTCCTTCGGGAGGAAATCTCTTTTGAAACGTTTTTCGAAAGTAAGTTATCTTCTACTCCCTTATAGTTTTTTCCTCGGACTTACGCTGATGTCTTTTTTGTTTTTCAGATATGGGCGACGGGACTGCTGCATTCTACAAGTCCTTTTTTTCCGGCCAGGTGGAGAAGGCCGAACAGACAAAGAAAGCAGTTTCCCAAAGACGGAAGTCCACTAGTGCTGGGCCTTCGGCTAAAAGGGCGAAGAAGACCAATCTTCCTCCTCAATTGGAAACTCTTGAGGAGGTAAGTGAGGAGCCCGAGGTTGCCAAAATTCCGGTGCCTGAAGTCCCTACCGAGGTCCCTGCCGAAGTGCCCCCTCAGAGCCCTACCGCCTCGCAGGCCCCTCCTGATGCCGCGGTAGAGGTTCCTTCTGCCGAGGAGCGGCGTAAAAGGAAAGGCAAGGATATTTCCACCGAGGAGCCCCAGGACTCCGAGGACACAGTGGCCAAGGTACCGCCAGGTTCGTTTCTTTCAGACGAAGTGTAATAATGCTTCTTACTTTGCCAAAATTTTCCTTGTTTTGACCAACTTCTCATTTTTCGTTTAGGGGATTTACTTACCCCCTATTGGGCGGCTGAACACGCCCGGAGGCGATCCCTCCGCGATGCCAAAGTCCCACAAGGGAAAATCCCCAAAGAGCCTTTCTGGACGTTCACGGAGGACATGAACTTGTTCTCCGAGGACTGTCCTCAAATGGCGAAGGAGATCTCGAAGGGGGTGCTTACTGATGTGTCCTTCAGGGCTATTGCGGCAGCCCAGCCGAGTGATGACACCCTTGCTGCGAAAGTTACCGAGCATGCTGCTCAGGTATGCTTAACACCTTTTCCCCATTATTCCTGAGTGTTTTTGACTCTTACTGATCTTACGTTTACCTTTCTGCAGCTGCTGGGGTATGCCGGTTACCTCCGAGTTCGGGTGGCCAGGCAGTCATCTTTCCGAGCTTCGGCCTTAGAGGCCTTAGAAAAAACAAAGGCCATGTGCTCGGAGTTGGCCCTCAGAAACCAGCAGCTGGCAGATGCTGCAGAGAGAGAAGTTGCTGCCCTTCGGGAGGAGTTCCGAAAGGAAAAGGAAGATCTTTCAAGGGACTCCTCCCAGAAGATTTCTAAGCTCGGTGAGCAGGTGGCGGGAACGCTTGCTGCCAATGAAGCGCTTCTACAAGATAAGTCAAAATCTGACAGTCTTATCCTGTCGTTGGTGGCTGAGAAAAGTGCACTGCTTGCCGAGATAGAGTCTTTGAAGAAGGAGCCTGAGAAGAAGAAAACGCAGAAGGCGCTGAAGAAGGAGGTTGCGGATCTGAGGGACGAGCTCGAGGATCTTGAGATCAAGAAAAATGAATCTGATCAAATGTCGAAGGTCGCCTTCCAGGACGGCTTTTGCCTTGTTCGGCATCAAGTCCTTCAGAGATTCCCAGATCTGGACCTCTCTTTTTTGGAAGCTTTGAACATTCCCGAGGGTCCTCGGTGGTCCTGGTCGAAGATCGAGTACCTGAAGCTGCCTCCTTCAATTATTGCGCCAAAAAAGGGAGCAGAAACTGGTGGCTCTCGGGCTGCGGAGGTATCTTAGGGTGTTCTAAGGGCTTGGCCTTTTTTCTCCTTCATTTTTCTGTACTGCTTCTTCGGGCATATTGCCTTTGTAAGTTTATTTTTAATGGAAGATCTTTCTTGGTTAAGCTTCTTTGGAATGATTTTGCATTTCCATTGTCCCGAGCATGTTCGCTTCAAGAGACTTTTTTTGGAAGGCCAGCAAAAAATGTATCTAAGTCTTTTTGCGGGTCTTTTTCCTTTTGTTCCGAACACGTTTGTTCAAGGGACTTCGAAAATTCTGCTTCTGGGCTTTTCGTGGCGGGTACCTTTGCGGAATTCTGACTTGCACAATTCAGTATACTTGAGAAATTTTCTGTACTTAGAATATATTTTTTGTACGACAGAATTCTTCCGTGGGGCCTTAAGCGTAAAATTTTTTCAAGGCGTCTGAGTGCCAAGTATTTTTCAATTCTACGCCTTTGGCGGTGCCAAGTCTGTACACGCCCTTTCGTACTTCGGCAAGAACCAGATAAGGTCCTTCCCAGTTCGCGCGAAGCACTCCGTGGGATGGCCTTTGAGGTGCAAAATCAGCCTTTCGGAGAACGAGGTCCCCTTTCTTGATTTCTTTTGGCCTGGCCCGTAAGTTTATAGCCGCGGCCACTCTTTGCTGAAAAGCTTTTCTTCTCAGTTCGGCTATTTCTCTGTGTTCGCCGACGAGGTCAAGCTTGGTTCTTAAGCCGAGGTTGTTTCCTTCTTCATCAAATACTTGCACCCGTACTGATGGTCGGACTATCTCGATTGGGATAATGGCCTCTGTACCGAAGACGAGCGAGAAGGGAGTCTCCCCTGTGGCTCTTCGGGGTGTCGTTCGGTAGCTCCATAATACGCTTTGGAGTTCTCCCGGCCATTTCCCTTTTGCTTCCCCTAATCTCTTTTTTAGGCCATCTTTTATGGTCCTGTTAGATACTTCCACCTGCCCGTTGCTTTGGGGGTGAGCTACTGGGGCGAAATGCATCTTTATTCCGAGGTTGCTGATAAATTCCTGGAATCCTTTGTCTATGAACTGGGAACCATTATCAGCTACTAGCACCCTCGGTATGCCGAATCTGCAGACAATGTTTTTCCATACGAACTTCTGCACTTCTTTTGCCGAGATAGTTGCCAAGGGTTCCGCCTCGACCCATTTGGAGAAATAATCTACTGCTACTACGCAGAATTTCACGCCTCCGGCCGCTGTGGGTAGCGGCCCGATAAGGTCTATCCCCCAGACTGCGAAGGGCCAGGGATAGTCGGCCAAAGTTACCATTTCTGAGGGTGCCCTCTGGATGTTCGCGTGTCTCTGGCAATTACCGCATTTCCGGACGAACTGCCTTGCGTCCTTTCTCAGCGTAGGCCAGAAATATCCTTGGCGGAGTATTACTGCTGCAAGGGCGTCGGTTCCAATGTGTGAACCACACATACCTTCGTGAACTTCTTCGAGGATCATTTCAGTGTCCTCTTCGTCCACGCATCTCTGCAGTGGATTCGCGTACCCCTGCCGGTACAACTCTTCGCCAATTAGGAAGAATCGACCGGAGCGCCTTCGTAGTTTCGCAGCATCGCCAAGGTCTTGGGGTAGCCTGTTTTCTGCGAGGTATCTTTTTATTGGGTCTTTCCATCCTTTTCCCGAAGTTGCTATGCTTAGCACTGAGATGCTCGGATGTTCTAGCAACTCGATGTACGTTTTTTATTTCGCCAAGTGATCTGCCTCAGTGTTATTCCGCCGAGGTACATTTTCGATTCGTACGGCGTCAAACTCTTGAATGAGTCTTGCTACCAGCTCGTGGTATTTTGCCAAGGTTGGGTCCTTCGCCCCGTAGTCTCCGGCCGACTGCCAAACTACTAGCTGGGAATCGTTGTGTGCTTTCAAGTTTCTGACGCCAATTTTCCTGGCCAAGCGCAATCCTGCTACGAGGGCTTCATATTCGGCCACATTGTTAGTGACGCAGAAACTGAATTTGATAGCCTTTTTTACCTCTAGGCCTTCGGGACCTCTGATAATTACCCCAGCTCCCTGGTGTTCGGACCCCGAGGCTCCATCAACATGCAAGGTCCATTCCGGCTCACCTTCGTTGGGATCTAAATGGCTATCCTCAGTGGCGGGTATTTCAGCGATAAAATCTGCCAATGCTTGAGCTTTTATGGCCTTCCGAGGTTCATAGGTTATATCGTGCTCGCCAAGCTCTATGCACCACTTGGAGAGCCTCCCCGAATGGTCAACTCTCCTCATGACATCCCGTAGTGGTAAACTACTTCAGACGATGATGGGGTGAGCCTGGAAGTATGGTCGCAGCCTTCTCCCTGCAAGCACCAAGGCGTATATAGCTTTTTGCAGCAGAGGGTACCTGACTTCGGCGCCATGTAGGGATTTGCTTACATAGTAGACCGGCCATTGCTTTGGGCCTTCTTCTTTTATGAGGACCGAGCTTACTGCTTTTTCCGTGACGGCGAGGTATAGTACGAGGGGCTCCCCTTCGCGAGGTTGTCGCAGAGTCGGCAGGGTGGCCAGGTAGATTTTGAGTTCTTCCCAGGCCTTTTGGCAATCTTTATCCCAGGGATGATCATCCCTTCCAAGGTTGCCCTCCTTTTTTGTTGCCTTAGTGAGGATTTTGAAGAAAGGTCGACACCGATCCCCGTACCTGGAAATAAACCTGCTAAGAGAGGTTATTCTTCCAGTGAGTCTTTGCACATCTTTCACTGTGGCCGGAGTTCGGAACTCGAGTAGAGCCTTAATTTTTTCCGGGTTGGCGTCGATGCCTCTTTCGGATACCATGTACCCAAGGAATTTTCCCGAGGTTACCCCGAAGATGCACTTTTCGGGATTGAGACGGATCCCGAAGGCTCTGAGCTTTTGGAAGGTTTCCTCTAGATCTGCAACGTGGCTGCCAGGCGTCTTGCTCTTGACTATCATATCGTCAACATACACTTCCATGTTTCTCCCCATTTGGTCCTTAAAGACTTTGTTCATCAATCTTTGGTAGGTGGCTCCTGCATTTTTGAGCCCGAAGGGCATCCTGACGTAGCAGTATGTTCCTCCCTCGGTGATGAAGGCGGTTTTTTCTTCATCTTCGGGGTCCATTCTTATTTGATGGTAGCCACTGAAGGCGTCTAGGAAGCTTAGGAGTCCATATTCAGCGGTTGAATCTACCAGTTGGTCTATTGGTGGGAGAGGGTATGAGTCTTTCGGGCAAGCGTCGTTCAAATTTCTGAAGTCGATGCACATCCGGAGCTTGCTACTGCCCTCTTTTGTGGCAATGACCATGTTGCTTAACCATTCAGGGTACTTGACCTCCCTGATGACTTTAGCATCCAACAGGCGCTGGACTTCGGTTTTGACAAAGCTGCTCTTATAGGCTGAGATGCTTCATTTCTTTTGCCGGACGGGCTTCGCATCCGGGCTTACTTTGAGGCTATGCTGTGTTATGCTAGGGTTTACCCCTGGCATGTGTTAGGCACCTCCTAAGTGCTTGGCTTAGGCCAAGGAGAACCAAGAAAGAAGATGAGAGGAAATAGAAAGGGGAAGTAAGAGAGGCTCTGAAGACTAGTACAGTGACTTATGTGCAAAACTGGAGACTTTCAGGACCTAATTACACATAGAAAATGTACTATGGGAAAGCTGACAGGAGAACAGGGAAATTGGGACTAGGATGGAAAATGACAGAAATTAAAGTTGAGGGCTTCAATGCACACTTTGAGTAGTGGTACACATAAAATCAAAACATGGGAAATGGGAGTTTCGGCCATGCAAAATTAAGATGGACTAGTGTAATATTAAGTCCAATTATGGTAGACAATCATGATGACTATGTCACATCATGTCTGCCACTAATGGGAAATATCATTTCCTAGTTAGTTTAACTAGTACTTAAACTAGTTATGTTGGCCGGTTAGCACATGGGATAACTTGACTTTGTGGCGTCTTTGATTATTGTTTGGCATTTGAAGCCATGATGGGATTTAAGTGACAAGGAGAACCATGTTTTAGTGGTGCATATGTGAGTGTGTGAGCTTGAGGACTCCTTTGAGCCATGCAAAATAGGTGAAGGCCGAGGGGGACAATATGGCTAGACTAATACTAGTCATGTGTCCGGATTGCCTAAGGCATTAGAAGGCTTTTCGTTTCGGGCTTCTTTGCTCTCACTTGGCCGAGACCTTGCTCAAGAACTCCTCTCGCCATTTGCTCTTGAAATCCAAGCAACCTTGAAGGAAATTGAAGAAGACAAGCTTGGTTTCGGTGGTTGCTTCACTTGGAGCCAAGTGTGTTCATGAGAAAAAGGTGAAGGGCCGAGCCATTCAAGCTAGGTTTGAGGTAATCCTTGTTACCCTCTTGAATACATGGTAAATCTTCCATGAACAAGAGATTTGAATGCTCAATTGAAGTTAGATTGAGCTAAATGAGCAAAGTATTGTCTCGGTTAGAAGTGAAATGTTGGCCGAGTGTGTTCTTGGTGTTCTTCTCCTTATTGATGGAAATTTATCCATATTTGGTGCTTGATATGGCATATGTAATCTTATGATAGGTTGTTGGAGTGGAGAACACCAAATTTGTGGAAGTTAGTGCCTTGGCCGAAAGTTCAACTTTGAGGTAAAACATGTTCCTCTTGTGGTTACATGGCATTGATGCCATGAGTGATGTTAATTGATGATTTGATAGACATGTATTGACTTGGAATGATGAGGAACATTAAAATGTGGAGTTTAGCTTCATGACCGAGAGCCTTGAATGGCATAATTTAGTGCCCATTGTTTGAATGCATGGTAATGTTACCATGGAACATTAGTTATTGATGTTTGATGTGTATGTGTGAAGTTAGTTGGATGAGTGACACAAATATGTAAAAAAAGTATACTTTGGCCGAGAGCCTAATTTATGGTAACATAGTACATTCCACTTGGTTACATGGTAATGATGCCATGGATGATGTTTAATGATGATTTGGTGATTGTATAAAGGATTGAGTTTATGAGAAACATTGTTATGTGAGATGGGCAATTTTGGCCGAGAGCATAAGTGTGTGTATCTTAGTGTTCTTCATATGAGACATGGTAGTTTAATCCATGATTGTGTGTTGATGATGCCTATGTGATATTATGCTAGGCATTGAGGTTGAGGAACACTTGGATACTTAAAGTTGGCTTGAAACCGAGAGCTATTAAGGTAGGGTTCACTAACACTTGATGTTGCTTGGTAATGTACCATGGTTCAAGTGTTTAGAGTGGCTAAGTGATGGTTAAAATCTGCCATGTGATCTTAGTTGCTTGATGGGCTTAATGATTATACTTGGTTGTTTTGTTGATTAGCTAATTAACTAGTGTACATGTACTAGAAATGCAAGTAAATGTGGCCTATTTGCTTGGCATTTTGGGAGCTCCAAGTGGAAATGGTATATTGGTAAGGTTTGTGTGCAAGAAATGCACATGGGTACATGTATGGTTTATATGGCCGAGAGCTACAATGTGGAGTGTGGGTGTGTACTTGTGTGCTTTGGTGTTTCCTTGTGCTTGCTAGCCCCACTTATGAATTATTTTGTCATGGTTATCTATCTTGTATATGCATATGTTTGGTTTTCTTGTCTTTGTGTCTGTTTTACAGGTTGAGCTAACCAATGGGAGGTTAAGCTTTGAGTGAACACTCAGCTTAACTAAATAGACTCATTTGAGTTGCATAAGTATATAAATGTGAATCCTACTGAGTTATACTCACTGCCCATTCCTTTATTTTAGGCAAGGACATTCGGCCTGTGTAGTGTTTGCTTGTTTGTGCTTGTGTTTGCACTAGTTTTGCTTAATTCCCAAGGTATGTGCCAATGTGTGCTTGGCTTGTCAATTTGGGTTCATTACAAGTCTTATGTACCTATGGTTGGCCGAGACTTATAAGTTAAGTTTGCAGGCAGTAGTTTGAGACTTGTCTAGGAGAGCTATGGATACCTGGACTGTGGCTTTGATCATAGTATTTTCCTTCATGACCATGAATCAGGCTATTGGGTTGGTGTTGCAGTGTGTGCTCTTGTATGGCATACTTAAGGTGATGTTTGACCATTAGGGGTCTTGGTACGTAATAACTTGGCTTAGACATCTTTTGGATTCATGGCCTGTGTAGCCATGTTTTGGTTGCTAGGCAGGCTACCTTTTTGTGTTTATATGTTTAGTCCTTGAAGCCTAGACTTGTAGTACTTTGTTGGTTTTGTATGCCAAGTTATGTATGTACTTATGGATCGCATTATACTTGCCTATGTATGGTGGATAATATGGGCCAAAGTTGCCATTTTTGTGTGAATGGTTATGGACTTGAACATGTGAAATTGTTGTGCACAATTGTATGTACTTTAGTAGGCCGAGAGCATCATGCACATACAACTTGTGGTTTTCAAAATCCTAAACCAACTTTGTGGGCTTCTTGGTTGCCATATAGGTAGTACACTTGATTGCACACCATGTATGCACTTAATGTTGCATTAAATGTTGCCTTGCTTGTTATGCAAGAAACCAAAGTAAACCTTGCTTGTTGTGCAAGTTAGGGGTATCGGGCCTTGCCTTTGCTGCAAGTTGATAGTGGATCTTGTTAAAGCCACCTGGGCCACCTCCCAGGCCTCATAACTTAAGAAAATAAGACTTAAAAGTTGCCATTGCTTGCTTGGCCGAGAGCTAGAAACATAATTCTGGAGTTGGACATGTGAGATAGTTTAGAAACTCATAGGCCAGGGCCTGAGTGAGGTGTGACAGGCTTTGTTTGGTATCAGAGCCTGCTTGATACTATGATCAGAGTTTAGCCTAGACAGAGTCTCCTTTAGGGCTAACTCATATAAGACTTGTATTATTTTGGATATTTGTGAATATCTGCAATTGAAAGTGCAGGATGAGAACCAGAGGCAGGGATAAGAGTTCCCTGAGACAGGAAGAAGAAACTGCAGCCCATCATGTAGAGGGATTGCAGGAAAATGTGCCTGAGACCCAGGCAGAAGAAATGGGTCATATTGGGGCTGAAGAGCCCACTGCCAGGTACCAAGCACCTGGGCCAAGCAGAGACAGACAAGAGAGAATGAAAGTGATGATGGAGTCACTACATGCCACAGTGGCTCAGTTAGTGCTGGGAATGCAATCCTTGGCTAGAGGCCAAGCCCAGAATCAGGAAGAAGTGGAACCAGCAGAAGCAGTAGGCAGGAGAAGAAGGAGGCCTGGCAAAGAGCCAGTGGGTTATGATCAGTCCAGCAGAGCTGGAGGAAACCAAGAGGAGGAAGAGGCAGATGAGGAAAGGAGACATCCAAGGGCCAGGAGGATGAGGTCAGAGGTGAGGCAGGAGCCCAGAATTGAGGTAGGAAGAGGAGGATGACAGCCCAGATATTGAGGAGAGAGATGCATACATATACTCCAGAGGGACTGAACCCTCTACTGAGGAAACCACACTCAGAAGCAGGTCAAGCAGATCATCCAGGGGTAAATCCAGTAGCAGAGAAGAGAGTAGGAGAAGGCATAGTAGAGGAGGACTAAAGGAGGGCCAGTTGGAGGGATTCCTGGCACTGAAACCTCCAGTCTTCAGAGGAGGATGTGACCCAGAAGAAGCAGAATTCTGGTTATATCAATTGGAGAAGATTTTGGAAAGAATGGAGGTTACTTCCACTCAGAGAGTTTTGCTAGCCACTTTTAGGCTAGAGGGAAATGCTGAACTCTGGTGGAGGGCAGTACAGAGGAGTTACCAAGAGAGGAACCAGAGGAGACCTCCAGACAGGAGAAGAGCCATGAGGTGGCCTGATTTCCTCAGAGTCTTCAGGCAGCAATATGTCAGTGAGGCACAAAAAGATCAGAAACAGGTTGAATTTGATCAACTAGAGCAAGGGAACCTCAGTGTGTTGGAATATGAACAGAGGTTCAATAGTCTGATCAGGTATGCCCCACAATATGAAGGGCAAGAGGAGCTGAGAACTAAAAGGTTCATCAGGGGGCTGAGACCAGAACTGAGGCAGATCCTCAGAGCAATTGGGGCCAGAGACTACTATACAGTCATGCAGAGTGCTTTGGCTCTGGAGCAGGAATTCCAGGAACAATTTAAAAGTGGGCCTGGAAGTGGTAGTGGAACAAAGAAGGGACAGATATCAAAAAGGCCGAGAGAAGAGAGGGATGCAGGAGGAAGCAGAAAGGAAAACAGGAAGGACAGAGGACCACAGTCACAGCCGTATGGCCCTCAGTGTAGCACTTGTGGGAAGTTTCATGGCAACAAGCCATGCTTTAAGGCTTCCACAGGGTGCCATAGATGTGGTGCCCCAGACCACTGGGTGAGGGATTGCCCAAAAAGGGGTGAAGGCAGCAAGAAATTGCTGGGAACTTTTAGTCCCAGAGGACCTAGGGGGCAGCTGCCCATGCCCCAGCTGAGGACTCAGGGGCCAGCCCAAGGTGGGAGGCCAGCATCCAGAGTTCCTCAGGAGCAGAGAAGGCCTGGTACTCTTCCAGGAAGGGTGTTTCAACTGGAATCTTCCAGGAGAGGACAAGAAACACCAGAGGCTGAGAATGCTGAGAGAGAGACTAGTCAGCAAAAGACTAGCAGAAGGGCCTTAAAAGGTACAATTTACCTTAATGACCAATTAGTATCTGTTCTATTTGATACTGGAGCTTCATTGTCTATAATAGCTACAAGCTTGGTTAAGGCCATGAATCTAGAAGTAAAGTATATGGACAACATGTACTTGGTAAGAACAGCTGGCAATGAAATTTTGTTTGCCTACTACATGGTAGAAAACTGTGAAATACAGATAGGCAAGCTGAAACTGAGAACTAACCTCATAGTGTTGGAGACACATGGCTATGATGTGATTTTGGGCATGAACTGGTTAGAAGAGAATCGAGTCATTATTGATTGTCAGGCCAGACAATTATTATTGCCTGGTGGGACAGTATATGATTTGAGTAAGCCCTTAGAGTTGGCTATGGACTGCCACATAAAAGTGCTGGAGATAACAACTCCAGAAGGTGAGCAGGATTGCCTGGTACTGAATGACCAGGAAATATCTAATGAACTTAGGAAAATACCCATAGTTCAAGATTTCCCAGGGGTCTTTCCTACAGACCTACCTGGTTTGCCACCCTTAAGGGAGGTGGAATTTGAAATTAAGCTGGTGCCAGGAGCAGCACCAGTGTCTACTGCTCCATACAGAATGGCAGTGCCTGAGATGGTAGAACTCAGGAAGCAGTTGGATGAATTACTAGAAAAATGGTTCATTAGACCCAGTGTGTCTCCTTGGGGAGCACCTGTGTTATTTGTGAAAAAGAAGGATGGAACCCTTAGACTCTGTATTGATTACAGAAAGTTGAATGCATTGACCATAAAGAATAAGTGTCCTCTCCCAAGGATAGAGGATTTGTTTGATCAATTAAAAGGAGCAAGAGTGTTCTCCAAAGTTGATCTAAGGTCTGGATATTTCCAGCTAAGGGTAAAGGAGGAGGACATACCTAAGACTGCTTTCAGGACTAGGTATGGTCATTTTGAATATACAGTGATGCCATTTGGGCTCACTAATGCACCTGCATTCTTTATGGAGTTGATGCAGAAGGTGTTCAGGGCACACCTGGACCACTTTGTGGTGGTGTTCATTGATGATATCTTGGTATATTCCAAAGATGAGGAAACTCATAAAGTACACCTTAAAGTAGTGCTTGGATTACTCCAAGAACATCATCTTTATGGAAAGCTGAGTGATAGCCGAAGGACTATCGCCTCCACCTTGCCGAACTCCCTGCCACCAGAATGGCCAGGAGATCTGGCGCTACATGGAAAAAGGTGGGATCACACACCTCGGAGAAAAGCCGAAGAGCTCGAGCTCGGCACGCTAGGGAACTTGAGGATACTATTAGCCCCCCCGAGGTAGTAAACAGACCGCCTTCGGAAAAGTGGCACCAGCTAGTGCGGGCCGAACATGATCTTCCCGAAGGCGGAACTCCCTGAATCTGGGAACCTCCAAACTGGGGGCATGTTTCCCGAAGTGGCACGGTCCGTACTAGAGGACCACCTCACCCAGGAACCTTGGGAGTACGGCAGGAGCATTTAAGGAAGCCTCTGACATGTTGCCCACAAACGTCACAAGTCGCCTCAAACGGCGCTCTGACACGCTGACGCCATCAAAGTCACATCATGGCCCGTCTCGGCTCAGGGTTCAAGGAAGCCTGCCACCAGCTACTTGTCCTCTACGCCCAGACATTCAGAGAACATCCGACCGAACACGTGTCACGATCTGAACGGGCTGGACACCTCTATAAATACCAGGGAATACACCCTGGCAAACGGCTGGCTGGCTGGCAAATATCTTGACTCCTCACTCTGAGAAAATACGACCAGGCGAGTTCACTGAACCCCTCAGTGCTATTTCCTCCGCCTTCTCTCAGCACCACTGACTTGGGCGTCGGAGGCTCCTCCCCAGAAAATCGCTCCGGGGACCTCCTAACCCACTTTTTCTGAACATCTCAGGCACTCTCCCTTGGACAAACCGGCCACCAGGCGTTCTTCCTCTTCGGGAGTCCCTCCGTCAGTCACCATGACTACCAACGATGAAGCCCCTGGCATCACTAAGTAAGTGTAAATTTTGGACAAAGGAAATTGGGTTTCTGGGTCATGTGATAAATGATCAAGGATTGGCTGTAGATCCTGAAAAGGTAAGATCAATCCTTGATTGGAAGCAACCCCAGTGTGTAAGGGAAGTCAGAAGCTTTCTGGGGTTAGCTGGCTACTGCAGAAGATTTGTGCCAAAGTTTTCTGTACTAGCAGCTCCTATGACTCAGTTAACTAGAAAGAACCAGAAATTTGTCTGGGAGCCTAAGTGTGAAGAAAGCTTTCAAGAGCTAAAAAGGAGGCTGACAACAGCTCCTGTACTGGTCCTGCCTGATCCTGAAAAGGAATATGAGGTATTTACAGATGCCTCTCATGTAGGACTAGGTTGTTTTTTAATGCAAGAAAAGCAAGCCATTGCTTTTGGGTCTAGACAGTTGAGACCACATGAGAAGAAATATCCAGTGCATGACCTAGAACTAGCAGCAGTGGTTTTTGCCCTTAAGCAGTCGAGGCATTATCTTCTTGGTAATAAATTCCAAATGTTTACAGACCACAAAAGTCTCAAGTACCTTTTCACACAAAAGGATTTGAATATGAGACAAAGAAGGTGGTTGGAATACCTGAAGGATTTTGACTGTGTAATTGAGTACACAGCTGGGAAAGCCAATGTAGTGGTAGATGCTTTGAGTAGAAATTACACTGGAATACTCAAAGGTGGTGAAATTGAGCGTAGGGCCGAAAGCCTAAGTATTACTTCACTAGCAAGCCAATGGTTGGCTAAAGAAAGAGAGCAGCTAAAAGTACTCACTATTACACCAGAGTGGAAAGAGCTTATTAAGGAAGCTCAAGCTGGTGATGAAGAGCTAGAATTGATTTCTGGCAAAAGTAAAGGAGAACTATTCCAGGGTTTTTCCTTCAAGCAGGGAATGTTATATTACCAAAATAGGTTGTATGTACCTGAAAAGAACAACCTAAGGGTTCAAATACTAGAGAAAGCTCATTCTAGTAAGCTGGGTATGCACCCAGGAGCCACAAAGATGTATCATGCTCTTAAAGCATATTTTTGGTGGCCATATTTGAGGAACGATATAAATACACTTGTGGCTAGTTGTGAAACCTACCAACAAGTGAAAGTGGAGCACCAGAAACCAGGGGAAAAGCTACAAAGCTTACCCATACCTGAGAGGAAATGGGGATCCATCTCTATGGATTTTGTAGTGGGTATGCCACTGACAAGGAGAAGGCATAATGCCATTTGGGTCATTGTGGATAGGCTGACTAAGGCAGCCCATTTTCTTCCTATGAATCTTACTGATTCTTTGGATAAGTTGGCACAACTCTACATAAGAGAGATAGTAAGATTACATGGAATACCTGATGATATAGTGTCAGATAGGGATCCTAGATTTGTCTCTAGGTTTTGGAAATCCCTGCACCTGGCACTGGGTACTAAACTTAAGTTTAGCTCTGCTTACCATCCTCAGACAGATGGACAGACAGAGAGAACTATACAAACTCTGGAAGATATGTTGAGGTGTTGTGTAATTGACTTCCAGGGTGAATGGGATGTACATCTCCCATTGGTAGAGTTTTCCTATAACAATGGCTATCATTCAGTGATAGGAATGGCTCCTTATGAGGCCTTATATGGCAGGAGATGTGTTACTCCTCACTGCTGGCATCAGCCAGAAGACAAGTTGGAATTAGGGCCAGACATTGTTAAGGAAACCACTGAGAAAATTAAGTTGATCCAGGCTAGGATCAAGACTGCAAATGATAGGCAGCAAGCCTATGCAAACCTGAAAAGGAGAAGGGAGCTGGAGTTCCAGGAAGAAGACTGGGTGTGGCTAAAGGTTTCTCCAATGAAAGGAATAATCAGATTTGGGAAAAAGGGGAAACTATCACCTAGGTATGTGGGGCCATATCAGATACTGGCCAAAGTGGTAAATGTGGCATATCAGCTGGACTTGCCTCCAGAACTTGGAACATACACAATGTGTTTCATGTGAGTTTGCTCAAAAAGTATGTTCCAAGTCACAAGCAGATAGAAACACCTACAACTGTGATTGTGGCAACTAATCTCACTTATGAAGAAGTGTCAATCCAGTTCCTGGCCAGAGATACCAGAAAGTTAAGAAGTAGGTGGATTTCTATGATTAAGGTACAGTGGAGTAATCACACTCCAGAGGAGGCAACCTGGGAAGTGGAACAGGAGATTGCCTCTAGATACCCTCAACTGTACCTTAAGTTGGTGAAGAATTTGGAGGACCAAATTCTTTAAAAAGGGAGGAATTGTTAGGCACCTCCTAAGTACTTGGCTTAGGCCAAGGAGGACCAAGGAAAATAAGAGAAAACAGAAAGGGAGAGTAAGAGGAACTATAGAGTCTAGTATAGTGACCTATGTGTAAAGCTGGAGACTTTCAGGGCCTAATTGCACATGAAAAAGGAACTATGGAAAAACAGACAGAAAACAGAGAAAGGGGATCAAATTGTACACTTGATTGAGTGCTACAATTAAAACTACAAACTTGGAATTGGAAGTTTCGGCCATGCAAAAGTTATGTGGACTAGTAGTGTACTAAGCCAAATTGTGGGAGACAACAATGATTACTAGTCAAATCTTGTCTACCACTAGTGTACTATTCACTAGTTACTAGTTAAACTAACTAGTTATTTGTCTAGTTACATGGCCGGTTATGCATGGGTACCTATGACACCTTGGTACTTGTGTTGTTTACTTGCTTGGCATTATGGGCCATGTATGGACTAAAGTGTCATTGGAATCAAGGTTTTAGTGGCGGCATTGAGCACATGAGGAGCTAAGGGCTACAATGTCTCATGCAAAATTATGGAAGCCAAAGTTAGCAATTAGCTAACTAAAACCCAAACCATTTTGGCCGAGTTAGTGAAGGCCATTCACTTAGCACATTTCAGGCTCCCTTTGTTCTTCTTTGGCCGAGTGCATTCTTGAGAGTTCCTTCACAAATTGATCTTGAATCCAAGAATCTTGAAGACACTTGATGGATTCAAGCTTGGGAGCTTGATTTCGGTGCAAGACTACTTCAATTTCAAGCTTGGATTTGAAGAATCAAGAAGATCCAAACCTATTTGAGCTAGGGTTCTTGAGGTAACCTCGTTAATTTCCTTGAACTCATGGTAGTTCTTCCATGTACAAGGAACCTAAGTGCTCAATTGAAGTTATATTAAGCTTAATGAACAAGAAATGTCTCGGTTTGGAAAGTGGATTGTTGGCCGAATGTGTTGGGTGAATAAACTTGGTGTTCTTCTTCATTTCCATGGAAATTAATCCATGTTTAAGTATTGTTGTTGCCTATTTGTTCTTGTGCTAGGCAAGTTTGAGTGAAGTAACATCAAGTTGAGCAAATTTGAGTTTGGCCGAAAGGTTCATCTTTGAGGTAAATCATGTTCTTCTTGTGTTTACATGGCATTGATGCCATGAGTAATGTTAGTTGATGACTTGATGGTCATGTGTTGGTTTAGAATGATGAGGAACATTGATATGTGAAGTTTAGCTTTAAGGCCGAGGCCTTGAAGTGGCATAGATTAGTGCCCATTTCTTGAATACATGGTAACGATGCCATGAAACATTAGTTATTGATGTTTTGATGTGTATATGTGGAGTTGGTTGATAGAGAACATATGTATGTGAAGGTGTGCACCTTGGCCGAGAACTTGACTTGGTATATCTTGATGTACTTCAATGAGTTACATGGTAATTGTGTCATGAGCATTGTCATTTGATGGCCACTTGAGCATGTTTTGGGTTAGTTGGATGAGTGACACAAATATGTGAAAATGTGTACTTTGGCCGAGAGCTTAGTTTATGGTAACATAGTGCATTTCACTTGGTTACTTGGTAATACTGCCATGGATGATGTTCATTGATGATTAGAATATCATGTGGTATGTTAGAATGATGGGCAGCATATGTATGTGGAAATTTGGAGTGTTTGGCCGAGAGCTTAAGTGTGTGCATTCTAGTGTTCTTCATATGAATCATGGTAGTTTAATCCATGAGTGTGTGTGTTAATGCCTATGTGATTGTTATGCTAGGCATTGTGATTGAAGGGCACTTGGACACTTGAAAGTTGGCTTGAGACCGAGAGCTATTTGAGGTAGGGTTCACTAACACTTGACTTTGCTTGGTAATGTACACCATGGTTCAAGTGTTTAGAGTGGCTAAGTGATGGTTAAAATCTGCCATGTGATCTTAGTTGCTTGATGGGCTTAATGGATTACACTTTGGTTGTTTTGTTGATTAGCTAATTAACTAGTGTACATGTACTAGAAATGCAAGTAAATGTGGCCTATTTGCTTGGCATTTTGGGAGCTCCAAATGGAAATGGTGTATTGGTAAGTTTGTGTGCAAGAAATGCACATGGGTACATGTATGGCTTATATGGCCGAGAGCAACATTGAGGAGTGTGTGTGTGTACTTGTGTGCTTTGGTGTTTCCTTGTGCATGCTAACCCCCACTTATGAAATATTTGACTTATTTATCTGTCTTGTA
This sequence comes from Aquilaria sinensis, assembly GCA_005392925.1. Taxonomy (NCBI): domain Eukaryota; kingdom Viridiplantae; phylum Streptophyta; class Magnoliopsida; order Malvales; family Thymelaeaceae; genus Aquilaria; species Aquilaria sinensis. The sequence goes on from SMDT01001920.1 coordinate 60,906, forward strand.
TATGTGTATGCCTGTTTTTCTTGTCTTGGTGTTTGTTTTGCAGGTTGAGCTAGCTAATGGGAGGTTAAGCTTTGAGTGATTACTCAGCTTAACTAAATAGACTCAATATGAGTTGTATATGTTTAAGTGAATCCTACTGAGTTATATGCTCACTGCCCATCCTTTATTTTTCAGGCAAGGACATTCGGCCTGAGTAGGGCTAAGCTGCTTGTGTGTGTGCTTAGTGTTTATATTTGCTTGTTTTGCAAGGTATGTGCCAATGTGTGCTTGGCTTAGCATTTTGATTTCATTACAAGTCTTATTCCTTGATTGGCCGAGACTTATAGTTGAAGTTTTGCAGGCTGTAGTTGGAGACTTTGTCTAGGAGAGCTATGGATACCTGGACTGTAGCTTTGATCATAGTATTTTCCTTCATGACCATGAATCAAGCTATTGGGTTGGTGTTGCAGTGTGTACTCTTGTATGGCATACTTAAGGTTAAAAAATGTTTGACCATTAGTGGTCTTGGTATGTAATAACTTGGCTTGGATATCTTTTGGTTTCATGGTATGTGTAGCCATGTTATGGTTGCTGGGTAGACTACCCTTTTGTGTTTATTTGTGTAGTCTTTAATGCCTAGGCTTGTGATGCCTTTATGGGTTTTGTATTCCATGTTATGTATGGACTTATGGATGGCGCTATGCTTGCTTATGTTTGTTGGATGTTATGGGCCAAGGTTTGGCTCTTGTATGTGAATAGTTGGGGCCTTGCAACAGGAAAATATTTTGCATAAGTATGTGTACCTTAATTGGCCGAGAGCATCATTTACATTTTGTATGTGTTTTTTTTCAAAATCTAAACCAAATCTTGTGGGCTTCTTGGTTTCCATATAGTTAGTACACTTGATGCACACCATTTATGCACTTAAATTGCATTAAGAGTGTTGCCTTGCTTGTTGTCCAAGATATTAATTGAACCCTTGCTTGTGGAGCAAGTTAAAGGTTTGGGCCTTGCCATTGCTGCAAAATGATAATGGGTCTTTATTAAAGCCACCTGGGGGGCCACCTCCCAGGCCCGTTAACCTAAGAAAATAAGACTTAAAAGTTGCCTTTGCTTGCTAGGCCGAGAGCTAGAACCTAGTTATGAGTTGGGCTTGTGAGCTAGTTAGGAACTTTTAGGCCAGGGCCT
>SMDT01001921.1:0-62049 GCA_005392925.1 Aquilaria sinensis
TGAAATACCCATTGCGAACTTATTTTCCATTGGATCTTCGTGTGAGAATTCCAATTTACTTAGATTGTGAGTCATAGGTATAAACTGCATGGACCCGAATTGCTTCCGTACTTGGGCCGGGGCATAACTTGTTCCTCCCCATATACCTAGAAGAGGAACCCATGGGCAATTGCCACAACGATAGATGACGCGGGTGGAGGTGGACCAGGGGGCTCTCCATTCAATTTGCAACTCAGTGATGTTCTTAAAATAATCAATCCATGCTTCCTTACTGTCGTGATGAGTGGATTCACTTTTCAAGAAGGCCTCGATTGGAATGAAGTCTTTTGAAAAGCGATTCCCAAAATGTTATTTGTCACAAGGAAGGTGGCTCTTGATCCATACGTCGAGGAGGTGCGTACATCCCATGAATTTGCCCCCGCTTTGGCGACAAAAATTCAATGACCTGATGGTTTCACAAAGAATAACTGAAGTCGGATTCACTTGAGTGTTACAGATTTGCTCGAACAGTGAGATGACATCTCCTTCAATGAATCCGATGATTCTAGGAAATATCACCAAGCCATATACCGCCAAAGCGAAAAGCTTATGTCTTTGGTCTTTTTGTCGGAGAGTGTGACTCAATTGCTTTAAGTCATTCCAACTGATGAATTTTCGGTACCCCTTTGTCGAGAATTTAGATTGAAGACTGGGAGCTGGCACATCCAACAGTTTTGCCAGGGCTCGATGAGGCTCAATTCTCCTGTCATAATGGTAAGTCTCCATTGAGTAATCAGACGGCCAACGCAAGAGGTTGTTGTATTCTTCTATGGTCGGAACAAGATCCATCTTGTTGAAGGAAAAACACCGATAATACGGATCCCAGTATTGTATCAGTGCCTGGATAAGTGATGCATCGACGGTGATTTTTAGCAGGCGAGCGATATGACCATACTTTGATGTGAATGCTTCCCGATCTACGGAGGTCCAACTATTCCATTCTCGTAATAGTTTAGTAACGTCATTCTAATCTATACGGACCGACACCTGATCCTTGAGTTGTACATGAGAATACGGCGTCAAAGAATCTCCATGAAGCTTTTGGGTCGTTTTGGAGAATTCCATAGCCTCCGGCTGAGTTTCTACTATTGTGTCATTCCTTGATTCACTAACAACAGTGGGAAGGTATTCGAGAACGTCCATGATAGTGATTCCTTCACCGAATACTTATCTTAATAAATGATATGGATAATGCCGAAAAAATGAACAAGGAGAATAGAGTTAGCAAAAAGTAACACATAGAATCATATAAGCAAACGGATAAAAAAAAAATCATGCCTATGGTAATTGAAACCGAGATAAAGGAGTTCTTATTGGCTGGTTCTATGGTAGAGTGATGAGTTCTATATGCACAAGGTGGTTTATCAAAAAGGCCAAGGATAGTTCCCGAATCGCATCACTAAATTATAGTGATGGCCCAATTCCTTACCCACTAGGGTTTATGTAATGAAAGGATTAATTCGAGTCGTAGCTTTTCGTGGGCCCATGCAGAGACTATCCGTCTCAGGAGGCAATACACTACTTTGCTACTTTGAAACCGGTGAAGGCTTGGAGACCATGGCCTTACAAGGACAACAGCACCAATTCCGCTTTGAAAGAACGTGTTTGATTTGATGAAGTTCGGGTATAGAACTTCATGTCTTGAATGCATAATGCATGTTTACGCTAAGTAAATATAGCACATAAATCCACATAAAAACAAGTAAAGCAAATAAAAACAAATCAACTTTTAGGGTTGACTCACTAACGTCGACTCCCCAGCGGAGTCGCCAAGCTGTGGCAACGTCGAATTTTCTGGAGCCGCCACCAATCAGTTCTTTTCTTAGGTCGATTGGTCACCTAAAATATGGTCTGCGAGAGTTCGGGGATCGGGAGTACGGTTACGCTAAAACAATATTGTTAGAGCGCCCAAAATTGGCACCTTAGTTGATTTTAATTTTTGTTTTACTTTGCTTTTTAACAACTTCAGTTCATTTTCAAAACCAGGAATTTTAACTGAATTATTTAGTCGGATGTGAATTTTTAGTAATTAATTTGTATAAAATTTGATACTTCCGAACCATGGACTCTGCCGAGTCATTTGGACACAGAAGATTTAATTCCGAACCATGGACTCTGCCGAGTCATTTGGACACGGAATCAATTAATCCATATTGTAAAAATATGGATTTTTATTTTTGTTTTATTTAATTTATTTAATTAATTAAAAGTTTGATATTTTCCAAACCGTAGATCCTGCCGGATCATCCGGATATGGAAATTAATTTAATTTTCGTTAATTAATTATTTAATTCTTATTTTTTATGGAATTAATTTTTAGTTTAATTACTAAATGGTAATTCTTTTTGTTTATGAAAAAATTTTAGATTTTTGTCAATGATTTTTAATACTAACTAAAAAAACTGTATTTTGTTCTTTTTTTTTTTTATTTTTTTACTTCCTTTTTTTCTTATTTTTTTTTTTTTTTCTTTTTCTTCTTCTTACTTATTTTTAATTTTTTATTTTTTTCCACTTTTCTTTTCTTTTTTTTTCTTTTCTTTTCTTTTCTTTCTTTCTTTTTCTTTTCTTCTTTTTCTTTAATTTTTTTTTCTTTTTCTTTCTTTTTCTTTTTCTTTTTCTTTTCGTTTTCTTTCTTTTTTCTTTTTTCTTTTTTTCTTTTCTTTCTTTCTTTTTATTTCTTATTTTAAACTTACTTTAGTTTTATTTTTTTCTTTCTTTCTTTCTTTCTTTACTTTCGTTGTATTCTTCTTTCTTATGTTTTTCTTTTTTCTTTTCTTTTCTTTTCTTTTATTTTTGTATTTTCTTGGCATTCTTCGTTTCTTTCTTTTCCTTTTCCTTGATCTAAAATTTTATATTTTTATCTATTTTTTCTTATTTGAGGGAGGCGTATTTTTTAATAATTTACCGTTCTTTAATTTATTTCTTTTCTTTCTTCTTAATTTCTTAAAAAAAAAAAGAATTAAAATTAAAAAAAGGTTATATATTTAATGACTAAAAAAATACTTTTACTTTTTACTTCTTTCTTTTTTATTTTTTTTTACAAAAATAATTAATTATTTAGTTATTTAATACCAGAATTTTATTTATTTACCAAAGAAAACAAAAGAGTTAAAAATAAAATCTTGATATTCATGTATTTGATTGATTTTTGTTGTTTGATAAAAGATAAACCAAAATTAATTATTCAAGAAAAGATTTATATAAAAAGTCTTGATATTTATACATATTTATTTTTAAGCTTATGTTTTTTAATTTGATAAAAGATGAACCAAGAAAGTAATTATTTAATCAAGGTTTTATTTATTTAATGAAGAAAACTAAAGATTTTATATGTTATATTTTTAAAATAAAAATAAAGTCTTAATATTTATTTTTTTTTTTATTTTTTGATAAAAAAAATTTAGTAAAAATGATTATTTAGTAAGGAAAATAAAAAATTTATGTGTATATTTTAAAAATAAAGTAAAGTTTTGATATTTATATATAACTTTATTTTGATAAAAGATTAAAAAAAAATCAAAGATTTATATGTATATAAAGAAAAGTTTTTTTATATTTATATGATTTTTTTTTTTATGTTCTTTTTGTTTGTTAAAAGATTTTTTTTTTAATTTTTTAATTTATAAATACCTCTAATTAATAAGTAAAGAGATTTAATTTTTTTATTATTACCTTTATTTGAAATCATTTGGATAAAATTTTATTTAATAAAGGAAACAAAAAGTTGTATATTTTTATTATTTTGAAAGAAATAAGTAAAAAAAAGTAAAATATTAGCCCAAAAATTTTTTTTTACTCTTTTATTCTTTTTATTAATAAAGAAACTAAAAAGTTATATTTTATTATTTTTCTGGATAAAGAGCTAAGTAAAAATATTAGTCCAAAGTTTTTATTTTTTAATAATAAAGGAAAAAAATATTTTATATACTTTATTTAAAATATTTTCCAAGCCATGGATCCTGGCGGATCATTTGGACATGGAGTTTAATTTTTATTTTATTTTTTTAATTATTTAATTAATTATTAATTAAAAAAATCATTACTTTTAAAGATATATTTGAAAAATGATTTGTATTTATTTATTTATTTATTATTTATTTTTATTTTTTAAATTATTTCAATTGAAAAAAATGATTTATATTCATTTATTTATTTATTTATTTTTCATTATTTCATTATGTTTGTTTATTAAAAGGAATAAAAGTTATGTCTCAAAATGATAAAAGATAGTTGGTTTTTTTTTATTAGTGATTTTTGTTAGCCTTTAAAAATTATTCACATAAAATTCCCTTTTTATTTTTTCAATCATAAAAAAAAATTAATAATAATAAAGTGGGGCTTTTTGGCCATCCACTTTAATAACACAATAATAATAAAAGTTAGCATAGTTAATATGGTTAGTTGTTAATAACAATAAAAAGAAAAGTTAGTAAAGTTAGATTAGTTGTTAATAACAATAATAAAAGTTAGTTATTAGTTGTTAATAACAATAAAAAAAGTAAGTTAGTTGTTAGTTGATTAGTTGTTAATAACAACAAAAAAAAAGTTAGTAAAGTTAGATTAATTAGTTGTTAATAACAACAATAAAAAAAAGGGTTAGTAATAATAACAATAATAAACAAATAAGTAAACAAGTAAAAGACTTAGTAATTAATTCTGCAAGGACAAAATAAAAGGTTAGTGACCCAATTGAAAGAAATTGAAAAGATGATGGACTAAACAAGGGTTTTACCCTTTCAAATGGAATTTGAATTCCCTGGAAACGCGAAGAACAGGGCGACGGCGTGGGCTCACGGCGGGGGTGCAGCAAGGGGGAGAGGCGGAAGGGCAGGGCGACTGGCGGCACGGCGGCAGGGCGACGTACGACGGCGCGATGGAGAGGATGCGACCGGGAAAGGAAAAGAGGGAAGGAGAACGACGGCGGCAGGACGGCTGGGCGACGGGGCGGAACGGCAACGGCGGCGGCGACGGCGGAACGGGACGGCGTAGGAGCGACGGCGACGGCGGCGGCGGCGGCGGCGACGGCGAGACGTGAGATAACAGCGACCGGACGGCGTAACGGGAAGAAAAGGTGGAAACGGGAAGGAGGAAGACGGGAACCAAAACGTCAAAAAAAAAAATTTTGAGATTTTCTGGGAAGAGGGAGGAGAGGCTAGGGACAAGAGCTGTAATTTTTTCTTTTTTTAAAACGGAGCTCTAAGCTTTCTTTCTATTTTTTTTCTGTGTTCTTCACAGATTTTGGACCCCTATTTATAGGGGAAGGGGTGCTGGACTGTCTACAATTAAAAATTAATTATATTCAAACTTATCTTTTAATTTGGTAAAATGACAGTTTCAGTCCTTTACGTCTCTCAGACTCTGGATAAGTTTCAGAAGCTTCTGATTTTGACAATTTTGTCGTTTTCTGTCAATTTGGGCCAGAAACGTCCGTCTGGCCCAAAATTGACGCGAAAAATTACCCAAATGCTCCTGGAACTTTCAGAATTTGTCAATTTTGCCCGAAACTTCTCAATTTTGTCATTTTTACCTCAAACTTTTAATTTTTTGTCATTTTTTTCTGAAATTTTATTTTTATTTCAAACACATACATATTCACACATATATTATTTTAAATCAAATCTTCTCAAAATAAAAATATATTTTAAACTAATTAACTTAATTAAAATTTTTTAGCAATAATAATAATAATAATAATTTTTTTAATTAGTTTTTTTAAAAAAAATTTTAAAATTTTTAAAAAAAAAGGCCGGACGAAATTGGGTGTCAACAGATGGCTTCTTCAAAAGCATCATCTAAGGCTATCACCAACAGCGGTGATTCCACTAAGGCACCTTTCTTCCCTATCACCCATGCGATGAAATAGGTCGTGACCCAGCACAGTGAAGGCACACTGGCAATGAATCTTGCCAGATATTTTTGCCTTAATGGCATGGTCGTTGCCCTCTCCCATGTGAAGTCACTCAAGGATGGGGGTTTAAAAAGAGGAAGCAAAAGAAAAGATGTGCTTTTTGTTTTTACGGATCAGCTTCAGGCAGGGCTCCACTTCCCTCTGCATCTTTTAGTGGAGTAGGTCTGTAAGCACTACTATATTCCACCCATGCAGTTGGTGTCAAACTCATTCACTCACATCAATGGCTTCATTATTTGCTGAAAGTTGGTGGGGGTATCTCCCGTGTTGGAGGTCTTCCTCCAGTTTTACGTGCTGGACCTGAAGAAAGACGCCAACTTTTTCCACATTGCCCCTATCAATTGAGGCGGGTACAATTCCTTTGTGTTTGTAGCTTACAAGGATTCATGGTCAGGATGGAAGGAGCACTCATTTTTCACACTAAAAGAGTAGTCGTTGTGACAACTCTCCTAGTCAATGCCTTATTTTGACTTGATAAGTATGTTTAATTAAAGGTTTTTTATTTAAATGCCTCAAATTAGTTTCCTATTAAGCAAGAAAAACAAGCTAAGTAAGGTTGTATTGAGTTCTTATATGTAAAATGACACTAAAGGGAAAAAAGGGTAAAATGGTAATTTTAAACTAAGTGAGTGGCATGGCCATAATCTCATTGAAATTAAGGTCATGTAAGTATTTTGGACCAAATATATTAAGACCTTAAGTTACTCTAACCATTGGAACCAAAAATGAAATTTAGGAGACTAAAATGCACTAACTCAGGTGTTAGGGGTTTTGTGCCATTTGTAGCATAAAAATTAAAAGGCTAGGGGCAATGAAGCAATTTATCCCCTTTGGGACCTCAGGGCAACCAACTGGTGAAGGAAGAAAAAAAAATAAATAATTTGGCATATGGAAGGAACTAAGTCAAAGGTTTTTATAGGAGCAGGTGATGATCTTTTAGAACAAAACAAATAACTATTCATCATCTTGTTTTCCAAGCCATTTTCTTTCTTCCCTTTCCTCCATAAATCATCTTCACCATTTATTCAAAATCCCACAAAATTTATGCAAAATTGAAAGTCCAAAGCATATATATCAAGGCTTTAACTTATTTTGGGTGGTTTGGGTGCATTTGTCTTGTCTCTTGCGAGTTTTGGCTTCAAAACCCTAAGGTGAGTTTTTCCATGGGTTTTAATTGGTTCTAAGTTTGAAATATGGTTAGTGATGGTCTTAATTTAGTACTTATGGTGCCCATCTTGCTTGGATTTAGGCTTGGAACTCAGGGGAAACAAATTGAGCTCAAGTAGGCTTTTATGTGGCTTGTTTGCTTTAATGTTGCTTTGGTTTGAATTTGAGGCAAGGGGTTAAATTAATCTATATTAAATTGATGCTTTTCATATTTATTTCATGAATGGGAAGTGAAATTGGAAGTGCCAAATAGATGGAATTACTTGGAGATTAAGTGGAATGAAAGAAAGGGCATGTGCACAAATTTATTGCATCTCCAAGGGTGATGTGATCGCACCCCCATGGCTGGTGTAACCACATCAATTCCAGAAAAGTGGCCAAAACTGAGATGTTATTGCACCTCATATTGGTATGACCACACCATGCCTGATTTTGCCCAAAGTTCATCCTATGTGGCCTTTATGCATTATTAAAGGCTTCTTTCCACTTCCAACATTAGGGCAACCATTAAATATATTCCAAAGTCACTTCTAAGATGATTATAAGAATTAATTAAGTAGGGTAATTAAGTGTGGGGTTTAAGAGGGCTAATTTTGGTGGATAATCAATGGTACCTTAAGGAAGAATTAAGGTGCCAAGTGGGGCCTAAGTAGGGTTCAATTTCTTTAATGACCTAAGTGTTAGGTTGTGGACCTGTGGCCACTAGAGTAGAACCTAAGAGAGTCCGAACCAAGCTAAGAAGCTTGGTAAGTAGGTGCACTAAGGGAGCTCGACTTAGGTTTAAGGAACTTGGAGAAGTCATGTCACTAAGTCGATAACCTTGCATGATAAGCAAGGGAAAGATGGGGTAAATGATGAGAGTGTGTGACGACCTACTATAGGACCTATAATTGGGACTTAAGGAAGGTCATGGATTTGAGATACATGGGCCAATGTCTCAAATACCTCCACCATTTGAGCTCACGGTAAGTTTAAGACACCTTAAGGTGTAAGAAGTCCCAAGTGTTGTATGTTGCATATCATTCACTCATGCATTATATTTATTATTATTTTCTTAATTATTGTTGATTGTTGGATGCTTTGTTGTTTGTTTGCCATATGTACATAGTTGCTTAAGTTTCCTTGCAGGTATCGAGGGACCTCTTACTAAGTATGATAACGTACTCACTCTCTTAAGCTTATTCTTGTAGGTACTAACCTTGGGCCCAACAACTAGATAGATAGTTATAGGCTAAGTTTCTCTATTTTTGCAGGTACTTATTATACTTAAAACCTTATATTTCTAAGTTACTTATAAGCTAAGTGTGGTACAAAGTAAGTGTTTGTTCCTTTACAGTCTAGAGGCTAAATATTACACAAGGACAAGTGAGGGCTTTGCACTTAGAGCTTGATAGCTCAATGGTGGAAGCTTAAGTAGATGATCTTAGTAGTATCTGCCTTGTATATATGGTACCTTGTATACTAAGACATTGCCTCTATTAGCATGTATTGTGGTTTAAGACCATTAAGTTACTTTTGGGTGCATGCTAGAGCTTATGTGTTTGCACAAAACTATTACTTGAAGTTTAAGTAATTAGTGCTTCATTGTCTTGGCACATTTTAAATATGTTTTAATTGAAGTGCTCGAGCGATGTTTTTTTTACTTATTTTATTCATTTAAGTTGTATTGTCAAGACAAATGCATGTATATCTTCTTGTAAGGTAGGCTAAGTAACTAGTTGCACGTAAATTATTTTAATTTACTGACAAATAATAGTTAGCCAGTAGTAACTAAAAGGGATCATAGTCCCTAAGAGCCTACAAGTTAAGTAATTCGAGGCATTGGGACCCCACTCCAAGACAGTCATGGGGTGTTCCCTTGTGATTTTGCGGACACTTCTCAGCATGCTTTAGTCGGGATGATGCCTATATATGAGGGCTGTGAAAGGCATCGCTTGCTTCTTGGGTTGGTTCACTGGTTGAAGGAAATGGTGGAGAAAAATAATTTTTTGGAGTTGTTCCTCATTCACTACACAGATATGGATGAGAGCACCTTTAGGTCAGCAAGGATCAGCAAAGCCCCATCGGCCGTATCTAGGAGTAAGGAACCCCTATAATTGGGATAAGGGCCAGGAAGAGAGCCTAGTTGCAGTTTACAGGGTTATCGCGAGCAGCCAAGGAGTTATGTCCCAGTCATTACATTTCTCTCTTTCTACAAAAATGAGCAATCGTGCTAAGGAGTTTTTCAAGAGGCGTAAGGGCGTTGTTGATGCCTTGGCTGATGCCCATCAGGGGAACATACATCCTGCTAGTGTGGCATATGCTGTGGGGACCCCGTCATCCAAGCCGCTATCCAAAGTGGTGGAACTTGTTGGAGTCTCATCCAGATGCCTAGTTGGTTTGTAAAAGGATGAGGCCTTTTGGCACCCTAGAGACGGTCCCTCTCATGATGGAAACAGTGGTAAGGTATCATTTGAGCACTTTTCCATGCTGATTTTATAGAATTAGTGTCATTTTGTGCTAATTATGGGTGTTTCTACCTAGTAGCTTCAGAGAAGTGCACAAAGACATCTGAGAATCCTCCTATCAAAGACCTAGTGGCTTCCTGGAAGTAGAAAATGACATTTAGGCCTTCAAGGGATGTGCCTTTTGCGTTACCTCCTTCCTTCTCTCGAGTTACGGTGTAGGTCATTCCTTAAAGACCCCATCTACTCGACAGAGGCCTCTTAAACTGAAGCTAGATGAGTGCTTCTAGTCACATAACTTGATCCCTGTGTGGAGTCAGGCTTAGAAGAGGGATTTTGGCTCTAAAGGGGGTTACGCATGACCAGGTGTTTGACTCTTTGTGGGCAGTGAAGGTTGGAAAATTGATCATTGAAGATTGGTCTAAAATCCACCATTACATGCTGGAAGAGATGAGGACCCCCAGGAATCAACAGTTTCTGGCGTATCCCCATTAGGCGTAATAGGGCCAGTTGATGAGCACAGGTTGTAGCTTTCTCCAGGTATACTCATTTGTTTATTTTTAGTACTTTAGGTGGCTTTTCCTTGCTAGCGAATTTGAGATTTGGAATGAGGCCATCGTTGCCCATAGTTTGTGAAACAGTGGGCAGCTCGGGAAAAGGCCATTTATTCTAAACTTAAGGCTTTGTGAAAAAATGCTAGCTTTCTTTAAATGGAACTGAGCAATGAATGAAGTGCCAAAAAAGTACTCACAAAAGACCTCAAGTTAGAGAAAGAAGCAAATAAGGCAAAGGATGGTGTCGCCAATGAGCTAAAGTTAAAGGTGGATGAGTTACAGGAGGCTCTAAAGCAATCTTTAGAGAAGGAAGTTAAGGCATGAAAGGAGGTTGATCATCTGGTAGCCTTGTTAAAGGTGGTAGAGTACAAGATAGGTGCTATCAAGGTCACTCTGCTGATGCACAAGTACGCTCCATTGGGCCCGAGACCTTTACGGGTGAGGCTAGGTCAAGTTCGTTCGCTTCTATGATGTCCCTCGTAGAGCGCATTGTGTTGGGCACAAAAACCACTTAGAGTACCTACGCCTTCAGACCAAGCCCAATACTTGAATGAAAGAGCTCGGCTCGCTTGTCTTGAAGGTAGAGAAGGGGCTTGGAAGAATTGCCTTATGGAATTCAAGGAAGGCTTTCTTTCCTACTGCTTTTAGGTCGAGTAGGTGAATCCGAACTTTGATCTCTCATTTCTCTTAACTTACGAGGATCTAGGTTAGGGTTATGAGTTTTGGTTGATGAGGGAAAAGCTAGGATTCCTGCCTTCGATGAGGACACGTCGGCAACGGATCTTGCTAAGGACACTTTTCTGGAAGAATTTTTGGAGCCTTTATTGTTAGCCCTTGTCCCCCCCTTTTGGCTTATAGTCCTTTAGGATCCTCCTTCGCTTTTTATAATAGAATTCTTTTGTAAAAGAATTCTTTAAGGAAAAGTTTATTTTTTGCAATGCCTTTGTCTTTTATATTTTTGAATGACTGTACCGTTTAGGGACTTATTATAACATTTTTCACAAGTAAAGGGCTATCGTAGTAGGGCATCATCAAGTGATCTTAGGTGCCTGAATGGTTTGTGAAACTTTGTTTTTATGTGATAAGAACGCAAAGCGTTAGAGGAATGTTTTTTTATTTGTAAGTAATCGAAGTACATAATGTGAAGTGATTGTTTATGTGATAATCTAAGCAAAGTAAAGGAAACAAGCCATCCAAATGATAGTTTCTTGGTAGCTTTTTTCCTTCCGAAGTTGCCTATGCATAGACTCCTTCCCTAAGCTTCCTTGTGACTAAGTAGGGTAACTAGGTAGGCTTCGTCCCAATTTAGTCTTAATGCCCCCTGACCTAGGTTTCTACCAGTCAATTTAGCATTGATAAGGGCCAGGCCCTCCCACTTGAATATCCTTTTGTTTTATTCTTCGATCGTGAGTTAAGGTAGTCTGCTGCCTAAAAGCCCTCATGCGAACCCTCACATCCTCCTTAAGTTCTTCCAACATGTCCAAATTTCCTTCAAGGGCTTTTTCATTCTAGGTAAGATCGTAGGCTTGGGTTCGCAAGGTAGGGCAAGAGATTTCCACAGTTATGAGGGCATTGATTCCATAGGCCATTTGTGAAAAATGATTTTCCCTTGCGCCTTCAGGGGGTCGTGCGATAGTCCCATAAAATGCTTCGTAATTCCTCCATCCACCTACCTTTGGCTTATCTCAGCCTCTTTCTTAAACCTTCTTTTATCATCCTATTGGTCACTCCTACTTGCCCATTGGACTAGGAATGATAAATGAGGGCAAAGTACAGGCTGATGCCTTTGTCTTCAGCGAATCGTCAAACTTGTTAGTTGTTAAACTATTTTTCATTATTGGTAATGATGGCTTGCGGACACTCGAAACAACAAATGATATTCTTCCATAAGAAATTAGTGATTTGGGGGGCTATTCTAGAAACTAGAGGTTCCGTTTCTACCCACTTGGCAAAGTAATCTACTGCGACAATAAAACTTATCCTGGGGCCACAAGTAGTGCTCCAATCAGATCTAACCCTCACATGGCAAATGGCCAAGGATCCGCTGCTAAGGAGGCATTGGGGGAGGGGAGCCTCCGTTTTCTTGAATTGAGCTAACTATTAATGCATATAGAGACGAAGTCCCTTGCGTCCCTTCTGATTGTAGGCCAAAAGTAGTCTTCTCTTAATGCTCTGTTGACTAAGGCGTTGGCACATATAGGTGTTCCACAATCTCCCTAGTGAATCTCTTGTAGAATGTGATGTCCCTCAAGCAAACTCAAGCAGCATTACAAAAGGGAAACGAACCCTCTTCTATATAGATCCCTTCGATAATAAGGAAATATCATGCCCGAATCTTCATTTTCCTCTTTTCCTCGGGAGTTCCACTTAATACAACCTTCTCAAGGTAAATTTTAATTGGCTCCCTCCAATCATCTTTAGGTGCCATAACCTATATCAAGTAAACCTAAGTCTCTATAAGTACATCTGTTATGGCTTCTTCCAATTCCTTTGATAAGGGATCAGCTCTAGTGTTCTGGCTCATGGGAATCTTCTAAACCTGCACAAGGTCAAACATCTTTATTAGCTCTTTCACTATGCTAAGGTATTTGTAAGGGTAGGCTTTTTAGCGCTTGTTGTTCCCATGACATGAGTCACTATTAATTGAGAGTCACTGTATATTTGTATACTTCGTACCCCTAACCGACCAGCTATCTGCAGCCTTACAACAAAGGCTTCATATTCTGTGATGTTATTAGTTACAAGGAAACAAAATATGATTTAGCCTTTAATTTAAGTGGGCCCTTTAGTACGATGCTTGCACCTTGGCATTCAGGGCTATGGGCTCCGTCCACATACATTTCCCAAATGGGTGTCTTGATTTGCTCTTTATGGGTTTCTATGCTTGGCGCACAAAATATGCTGAAGCTTGTGCCTTAATAGCTTTCAGAGCTCATAGTGAATGTCATGTTCAGCTAATTCAATGCACCAGTTAACAATTTTGTTAGATTTATCTTGTTTTTGTAGGAAATCCCGTAACTGTAATTCTGTTCTGACAATTATGTGGTAAGTCTGGAAATATGGTTGTAATTTTTGAAAGGCCATAATAAGGGCCAAAACCGCTTTGTAAAGTGTGGGATATCTAGGTTCGATGCCCTGCAGAGTGTGACTGAAATAGTACAGCTTTGTAAGGTCCTGTTAATGTACAGCTAAAGGCTTTACACATAATAGAATCGGAAGCCCTTTCAAGCCTTATGGAAGTAACATACCTCTGTAAGTGGTTTACTGGGTCTGTGAGACTGTCTACAAGTCAATTTTTGGCATGTGGAACCCCTTGGGAGCGGGGGTAGTGATTATCTCTTCTGAGAATAGTTGGAGCAACAGGTACTTCACGTAAATGCCTATGCAAAGGCCTTCTTTAGGTTGCTCAAGGGCCCACATGGGCTTCTCCATTTGGTCGAGACTTTGTAGGATTGCACTAATATCGCTGAGACCATCTAAGTGGTCAAGGAATGACTGTCTCTCATGGGTTACTTTCCGTTAATTTCAGAGTTATATCTAACGGAAATTGCTTACGTGGCATAAAAAAAAAATAAAATAAATCATAAAATAACACTTATGGTCCTTTAATTTTTTTCTATCAACAATTCTAAACCCTAACATTTAAAATCTAACACATCCCCTTCCTAAACCAAATGTACGCACGCACACCGCCGCGAGCCGCCTCCATCCTCCCTCCTCCCCTCTCCGCCTCCGTTTCCCTCCTCTCCGCCACCCTCCTCTCCTCCGTTTCTCCCTCCGCCTCAATCTCTCTGTTCATCTTGCAGCCCCCTAGCGGCGCTGATTGAGATCTCCAGCCTCTGTTTCCATGACAGTGGTTCCAAATTCTTGCCGTATAAATGATCTCTGAAGGGTCCATTGGACATGTACTCGTAAACCAATATCATTTCGTTGTTTTCGTCGCAATATCCGATCAGAGATACCAAATGCCTGTGCCTTAGCTTGGACAGCATCTGAATCTCAGTTTGGAACTCTGTAATCCCCTGTTCCGACTGTGGGTTCCCTTTCTTCACGGCGACTTTGGTTCCGTCGTCGATCTCTCCAAGGTATACGTTGCCGAAGCCGCCGACGCCGATGATTGCGCTCGAGTCGAAGTTTTTGGTCGTGTCCTGGAGCTCCGCCAGGGAGAAATACCGCCCCAATCCCATGGTCGAGTTGTAGAAATTGCTCTTGTGCGAACCACCTTTGCTCGTCATGAAGCTCGTGTCATCGGCGTGAATCGGTAGCAGCCACGACGAGAAGCTGTTCCTTCTCTGCCAGTCCTGCGGCCGTCGCTTCCATCTTATTACCATCGCGCCGAGCCCAATGAAAGCCCCGATCATCATCGCGAAACCCACTGCCGCCACCATCCCTCGAGACCCGAATCCGACCCTTTGTCCATCGACTCCGAATTCTCCGTCTAGGCTGTCCACTGAATTACTCATCCTCAGAACCTCCAGACCGTTCAGTAATGCGTTTCGGGAACCGTTCAGTGAGACGGAGAGGAGAGGAGATGAGAGGAATCAAGAGATTGTGGCGGAGGGAGAGACGGAGGAGAGGAGAGGAGGGTGGCGGAGAGGAGGGAAACGGAGGCGGAGAGGGGAGGAGGGAGGATGGAGGCGGCTCGCGGCGGTGTGCGTGCGTGCATTTGGTTTAGGAAGGGGATGTGTTAGATTTTAAATGTTAGGGTTTAGAATTGTTGATAGAAAAAAATTAAAGGACCATAAGTGTTATTTTATGATTTATTTTAATTTTTTTATGCCACGTAAGCAATTTTCGTTAGATATAACTCTGAAATTAACGGAAAGTAGTTAAACAGGACACGCGATAAGAGGTAAGGTACCTCGGTAGGACAATTTGAAGGTAAGGTACCCGTTTAGGACAAAAAAATAAGCTAGGTGACCCCCGGTGGATTTTACCCATTTAATAAAGAAACTAAAAAGTTATATTTTATTATTTTTCTGGATAAAGAGCTAAGTAAAAATATTACCAAAGTTTTTATTTTTTAATAATAAAGGAAAAAAATATTTTATATACTTTATTTAAAATATTTTCCAAGCCATGGATCCTGGCGGATCATTTGGACATGGAGTTTAATTTTTATTTTATTTTTTTAATTATTTAATTAATTATTAATTAAAAAAATCATTACTTTTAAAGATATATTTGAAAAATGATTTGTATTTATTTATTTATTTATTATTTATTTTTATTTTTTAAATTATTTCATTGAAAAAAATGATTTATATTCATTTATTTATTTATTTATTTTTCATTATTTCATTATGTTTGTTTATTAAAAGGAATAAAAGTTATGTCTCAAAATGATAAAAGATAGTTGGTTTTTTTTTATTAGTGATTTTTGTTAGCCTTTAAAAATTATTCACATAAAATTCCCTTTTTATTTTTTCAATCATAAAAAAAAATTAATAATAATAAAGTGGGGCTTTTTGGCCATCCACTTTAATAACACAATAATAATAAAAGTTAGCATAGTTAATATGGTTAGTTGTTAATAACAATAAAAAGAAAAGTTAGTAAAGTTAGATTAGTTGTTAATAACAATAATAAAAGTTAGTAAGTTAGTTGTTAGTTGTTAGTTGTTAATAACAACAAAAAAAAAGTTAGTAAAGTTAGATTAATTAGTTGTTAATAACAACAATAAAAAAAAGGGTTAGTAATAATAACAATAATAAACAAATAAGTAAACAAGTAAAAGACTTAGTAATTAATTCTGCAAGAACAAAATAAAAGGTTAGTGACCCAATTGAAAGAAATTGAAAAGATGATGGACTAAACAAGGGTTTTACCCTTTCAAATGGAATTTGAATTCCCTGGAAACGCGAAGAACAGAGGCGACGGCGTGGGAGGACGGCGGGGGTGCAGCAAGGGGGAGGAGGAGGAAGGGCAGGGCGACTGGCGGCACGGCGGCGAGGGCGCGGGGCGACGGCGGGCGATGGAGAGGGCGACCGGGAACGGAGGAAAACGGAGGGAAGCGAGAACGCGACGGCGGCGGCGGCGACGGAGCAGGGCGACGGCGACGGCGAGACGGCGGTGGCAGCGCGACGGCAGCGGGATAGGACGGCGACGGCAAAAGAAAGAAAGAGAAAACGGAGGAAGAAGGTAGTCGAAACGTAAAAATGAATAATTTTTGGGACTGTTTTGGCAGAGGGAGGAGAGGCTAGGACTAAGGCTTCTATTTTCTCTTTTTTAAAATAGAGCTCTGAACTTTTGTCTCTGATTTTCTATGTCTTCAGCACTGAATTTGGGGGGGTATTTATAGAAGGAGCTTAGCTGAACTGTGGACGGATAAATTAATAAAAAATATCAAACTTATCTTTTAAATTGGTAAAATGACAGTTTCAGTCCTTTACGTTACTCCAGCTCTGGATAAGCTCAGAAGCTTCTGATTTTGACAATTTTAACGTTTTCTGTCAATTTGGGCCAGAAACGTCCGTTTAGTCCCAAAATTGACGCGAAAAATTACCCAAAGCTCCTGAAACTTTCATAATTTGTCAATTTTGTCCGAAACTTCTCAAATTTGTCATTTTTACCTCAAACTTTTAATTTTTTGTCAATTTTTTTCTGAAATTTTATTTTTATTTCAAACACATACATATTCACACATATATTATTTTAAATCAAATCTTCTCAAAATAAAAATATATTTTAAACAAATTAACATAATTAAAATTTTTTTAGCAATAATAATTATAATAATAATAATTTTTTAATTAGTTTTTTTTTTAATAAAATTTTTAAAATTAAAAAAAAAAAAAAGCCGGACGAAATTGGGTGTCAACACATAGTTTTTGAAATTTCTCTATGCTTGTGATAAGAAATTGTTGCTAGAAAATAAGCAAAATTTTGATTATTAATTTAATTAGTTAATTAGAATAACCTTATGTTGCACAAAGCGGAAGCTAGACCAGAAGTGGCAGTGTGAATTTGTTAAAATTTTAAAGATGTTGAAAGTGGGAACGACCTGAAAGCATAATAATAATAATAATAATAATAATAATAATAATAATGGCAGTAATTTATCAAAAAATATGTTTCACTTGTATATATTTATATTTTTCACTTATGTCTTTGAAAGGTCTAAAAGTCAAAGTTAAAGAACAATTCCAATATTTCCTCTTAACTGCAAATATCAGGTAAACCTAAAGACATCTGGTTGCCAAAGAGTTTTCTTAAGAAAGATGGCAAGTTGGTACTGCCACGCAATAGCTTTCTTCTTGAACTAGCTTGGAAGATTAACTACATCACGAATGCCCTTTTTGGAGAAAAAAATTGAAATTTGCGAATTGTTGAGATTGAATTTGCAGATTTATGGAAGTGAGTTTACGAATCCAATATGAATCCACTGCCAAAGCGAATATGAATCCACTGCCAAAGCGTCAATTACCCATCTGAGAGTGGGCCCCCCTCCCACATAGATTCCTGTAACAAAGGTGATACCAGTACTTTCAGCAATGTATTGACATGGAAGACAATGACTAATTATGAGAAAGTAACTAAGAGAGCACCTTTTTAAATTGAGTTATAATAAGGGTAAATGGCACCATTGGTCCCAAACCAATAATCAGCATTGCAAGTTGATCCTTAACCTTTATTTCATTGCGTATTGATCCCAAACCTATAATTAGCATTGGCAATAGCTCCTTAACCTTTGTTTCATTGTATATTGGTCCTAAACCTTTATAGAATTTTGCATATTGGCCCTTAGCCCCACAAGAAGTCTTAGTTAGCACAAAACCCAAATTTAAGGAAAGTAAAAACCAATAATTTGAATGGATATTAATTGCAAAAAAATTGTGACACAATCTAGATTTATTGGAAGACATTTTCGAACAGTTTAAATTAAAGTTTAAAAATATGATGTTTTGCAACCATGCAAGAGTTACCAATTTTTACAGGGATAGGGACCAATATGTAACACACTTTAAATGTTTGAGACCAATATGAAACAAAAGGGTGCTGGCATCAATTTACAACGGCAATCATGGCATCAATTTACAACGGCAATCATAGGCTTAAGACTAGCGGTTCAATTTACCCTTTTAATAACTATCTGAAAATTTCCCTCACCCCGCCAAAAGAAAAAGAAAGAGAATTACACCATATCGTTCCATCTCGATTTAATTAGCACTAATAATTTGAAGGTTGATTATTTATTTTGGTGTCATTGGAAAAATGGTTTCTCCGAAATCCAACATCGATAAAACTTAAAGTTTTTATTTAGGAGTAACATTTATCTACAAAAATATGTAATAAGTTGTAATTTTTTAGAGGAAAAAAATATAAATTAAGTTTTATGAACAGTGATAATTAGGGATGATAGTTGGGTAGATCAGGTCAGGTTTGAGTCAGGTAATTTAGTTTTGAGTTTTAATCGAGTTAGCATGCATTTGGATTCAAGTTAAGTTATTTGGGTTTGAGTCAATTTTTGGGTTAAATAAATTTTAGATTCGGGATTTGGTTGGATTTGATTTAGTTGGGTTCAAGTTAAATACAGGTTACGTCAGTTTAAGTTTTGGATAACTTCAAGTTGGGTTATTCCAGTTTTAGGCTAGATTCATGTTGAATATTGGGTTCACTCAAATTACTAGTTCATACGCCAAAATGACCAAATTGGTTCAATTTTTTGTTTGCTTTTTGTTAAAATTTAAATTAAATGATTCTATTTTTTTAGTGCAATTTAATTTTAGTTAATTAGTTTTTTTAAATAAAAAATTCATAAATATTTTCTTCATTATATTTTAGTATTTACTTTGCTTATTTAACATTGATGGCAATACTTTATAGTACTTAATTACTTTTCTAGACGTATAACCTCACCCAACTATCACTCCACACATCGCCAAGACCTTTGCCCAACTATCACTTAGACACACACACTACGTCAATTTTGCTACTCTCCTATTCCGTCAAATAAAAAGAGTCAAATACAATATTAACTGTTAAATAACATATTACATTAACTGTTAAATGTCCAAAATTTGAGGAATAAATGAAAACAAATATTACATTTGTTGCAAAATAAAATATAATTGAGACCCATAAACTAATAAATCTCAGAAGATCTTTAAACAAACCAAAACAAGTTATTTTGTTAATTTATTCTTCAAATTTCATAAGATCTCTAAACAAAAAATAATTTTTTAATTTAAGTTTCTTAGATTGCATAGTCATAATTGATGTATAATTTAGATAAATAATTAATATATGAAAAATCATAATTTTTTAAATCTCTACCGACCATATATTTTATGTTGATTTGTATTAAAATCGGGTCTTATCAGGTTTAATCATTAAGTCATTTTAGGGTCAAGTCAGGTTAGTATTTGGTTTAGGTTATTTCAGATTCTGGTATTTATGATTTGAGTAATTTAGGTTTAGGTTTTTTTGGATTTCACTTTAGTTGAGTTCAGGTTCATGTTAGGTTTGGGTCATTTATCTTCTGGTCAAATGAGGTCAAATCAGGCTTAGGTCCAAATGAGTCGGGTCAGGTCAAATTTTACCGTCCTTTTTGATAATATTGGTTTAATTCTATTCGGGAAGGAGTTGAAAATTTTCAATTAAGTTGCATTTTGGACCCTAGCCTTTGTTCTACTTTCCATTTTTCGTCACTAGCCTTTGTTATACTTTCCATTTTCATCACTAGCCTTTAGTTGTTCAACTTGGTTTTTTAATTTTTATATTTGATTCTAGTTTTGTCCATAATCTTGTTTAAAGAGGAAATTATAGAAACCCCTGTAATTTGGCTTAACCTGCACTTTGTTTCCTCTATTTTAAAAATTCTACACTTTACCCCAACTTTTTTTATACAATCTTACAACAACTTCTGAAACTTAAATTTAATCTATCTGATAATTATATTTCAGTAATTTAAATTTTTTTTATGTTTAAACAATAGTGCTTTTACATTTATTGAGTGGAAACTGCATTATAGAGAAGAAAAATTGTCAATTTAAAAGTCTACTAACTGTTAAAAACATATATTAAAAAGATTGAAATTATTGATAAAAGTTGTTGTCAAGTAGTGCAAAAGAAATTGAAGGCAAAGTGTACATTTTTAAAACTTTGTTTTTTTTGTCCATTGTATGATGAAAAATGTTGACTTTGACGGAATGAACCCATATTTTTTTGGAGAAATTGCAGTATTGGTCATAACCTTATTCTCTTCTCTCAAAGGTTAATTGCGTTAGACGGAAGTCCATATTTTTGGTACAAAAAATTTCCCATTTCATAAAACTCTAATTCAAGAATATTTGGAAACTATTAATGGAACAATAAAAACACTATAATCCATTCATGACCCTTTCTTGAATTATGATAAGTTTCAAAATGATTTTTTTTAGGTCATAAAGATAACTGCTAAAATTGTTAATTACATGTTTTTTGCAAAAAAAAAAAAAACGTCAAGTGCATCACAAAAAAAATTAGTATCAATAATTCTTTAATTAACTACCAGCTACTTTTGTCTCCCTCTATCATTTTCATAGGTTCCATGTTTGCACCTCTTTGGAGAGATAGAATGACGGAGCTTGGAGATTCAGGACGTGATAGTTAACTAATTAATGCGTGAGATATGTATCTGAATTTAGATATTTGTCTCTATTTCCATTAAAATTTCTAAAACATGCTTACACTTTTTGGGTCAGTAACCCAATTCAGAGTCTAAACCAGGATCAGCAAGACCCCAAAAAGATTGGTGTAGATGCCAGCTTCATTGGAGTCAATGTAACATTTCAAACAAAACACATCCCGTTCTCATTCTAATATATATGAGACACCGGTGACATTCTTGAAGCAAAACAAACTGGGAATTTTACAAAATGAAGTCCTAAAAGAACATATTTGCCAATAAAGCATAACCGAAAATCAGAGTTTTAAAACAAAAATTGTGTTGATTTCCTTCATCACTAGCATTATAACCGTTTGCCAAAACCTGTATGGAGTTCAAATATATACGGGAGAGTTGATTTCCTTCATCATTAGCGTTATAATATTACTAACTCGGGCTTATTAAATACAAATTTGTCATTATGGAGTGTGTTAACGTTATTACCTTTATTCAAACTTAGATTTTTTTTTATCATTTCTATTACAAATTTGTCCATATATATGAGTGCATATTAAATACAAAACCTAAACTGATGTAAGTTCTCTTCCCCATTTCATCTGTGCAATTTTCTTTTATTGTGATTATTTGTTTTCCCCCTATGGTCATATTTCTTCACGCTTTATATGTGTTATTATTTTTCTTTTATCATACTCTGATGTTTTCTTTCTTTGTGTTATATTTTTCTATTATCATGCCTACCTTTTCTTCTTCATTATTTCTCTACATTATAGTAATATCTTTTCGTGTTCACATACTCATACTCATCTTTAAATACTCATACTTAGCATTTTTTTCTTTTGTATTATATGAACTAATATTTAAAATACTCATACTCATCTTTTTGTTTTTCTTATTTTTTTCCTATACATGTTTTAATAGCTTGATTCACAATAAATCTGTTTTTCCCGCAGGTAAGGACAAGCCCTGGTGATAGAATACAGGGAGGGTAGGAGCAGTAGAATAGTTTTTTTTTAATCTCTATTGTTAGGGTGCATGCTGAGCTAATGTAAAGTATGAGGATAACTTGTTTGTTTTTCAAAACTTGGAAGTATACAAAAAAAAATTGGTAGGTTAAGCGAGTGCAGTTAGGTCATTGTCTCTTGACGGTAGCTGCCCTATGGGGCTGAGACCATGTTTTTGGAACAAATACTTCAAATATTCATATTCATGTTTTTATTTTTTCTTATTTTTTTCGCACATGTTTTACTAGCCTAACACACAAAATAAATATATTTTTCTTACACATATATTCTTCTCATTTGTCAACCTAAAATTTTGTAAAAGGTGTCTAAGGATAAAATTTTATATCAACGCATGTTAACATACAAATTATACTCAAGAATTTGTTATTTGTTAAGTTTCTTTTTGTAATGTCTCATATAATTATATTGATTTAGACATTATATAATACTATAGATATTATGAACATATATCTAATTTGACAAAGTGGTTATTTTACAATTTTACCCACTAAATTTCCCCTAATCAAATGGTTTGCTTTCTCCCCATCGTTGCTACTCTTCTACCCTCGCCACCACCATCCTCTCCTACTACAGATACTATGAACATATATCTAATTAGACATATGTCTAATTAAATAATTGTTGATCTAATTCTTGTTTTATTGCTAGTATGAACTATATGAAAATGAAAATTAGAAGCAATATTAGTAGAATATTGTATTGATTTTAAATATGATTTCGTACGAATTCACCTTATAACACGTGATTATTAATTTGTATAATCATCTTTTTGTTTCATTTAAACTGTTTCATATAATATCAAGGCACTCATTAGCGCCACTTTAATTTCCTTGAAAAGTGTATGCGTGGGTGGTTTTAGTTAAATTTTTCATTATATATATTTTTTATTATTTCTAACTTTTTAGCCCTCATGGCAGTACTAGGTATTTAAACTATTTTTCGGGTATCCATACACTTCACATTTTAATTTGAACCATATTTTCTCTATAGTTTAATTCCTTACAGCTAGTTAGATAGAAAATCTCAAACCTGCGTCTCACTTGAAGAGAAAAATTACTTATAATTCAATGGCAAAAGTAACCAAATTGAAAATTAACTAAATAAATGAAATCTTGTGTTAAGTATCATGTTTTATAGTTATACAAATTTCAGGGAATGATTGTTGTGAATGTGATGACAACATTTTAAATTCACCCATAAAAATAAAAGAGAAGCTCAATAAATTTTCTGCACTGTGTTCAGCTTTTTATTTGATTTACGCACTGATACTCCCTCCGTCCCGATTTCTTTGATTCATTTGACTTTTTGGGCTAATTTGACTTGAATTTTTTTATATTATTGTTTGTTAGAAAAAAATTAAAAAATATATATTTAGAAACTATAGGTCTTGATTTACTGTTCACACATAAAATTTTTTCATTTATATGCTAAAATGTCTAAAATAAAAAATGATAGATTAATTACTAAAACGTGAATGGTGCAAAGAATTTGGGACGGAGGGAGTACTAATTTAAATCTAACGAAGTATATATTATAAAATTTGAGTATTTCTTTAAAACTAAAGGATAAATTCTGATTCAAATTTCAGATTTAACAATATATTTCATTCGATTTAAAAGGTTGCCGAAGCGATAAAATATTATGCTAAAGAGCGTGATTGTTCTAGATTTAACTACAGTGACATTTTGGCAAATTTTTATAAATTTAAAAGACTTATTTAAACTCAAAATTAAGTTAAATGTGTGTTCTTTTTTAGTTTTGATTGAATAGAAAATAAAGAAGGTCTATTGGCAGATCTTAGGAAGTTGGCTTAGATATTGAAATATTGGAGAGGGCCCCCTCCATTATTGTAAGTTTCAGTTTTTTGGGTGCGATTTGTGGGTGGGAGAGGCTGCGTTGAAGGAAAGATTCCCAGGTTATTGTCACGGCATAGGCTCTTTGGGCAAGGAGAAACAATTAGTTATCTTGCGGGAAGTTCAAAACAGCTACTCAATTGCTTGGGGATATCCAAGGGTGGAGTTTTTTATGGATCAAACATTGGCGGCATAAAGCTAACGTAAACTGGGTCAAAAGGGCTTTTAATCCTCATTAAGGGAGAAAGGTGCTATTCAATTTAAACTAGCATATTGCTAGATCAAATACTTTTTACAAACTTTGTATATTCGGGTGTTATTTAATAAAGTTCAGTTGCCGTTCTAGAAAAAAAAAATTCAGCTTTTGGAAAGGCCCAATAAAGTACTCCATTTATCCCTCTTTCTTTGAAACAATTGGTTTTAAACAGAGTTTAAAGCCAGGTACCTTTTTGCGTTTACGTTCCAATTTTCCCCTTAGGTTTTGCTTAATCTCTTCCCATCACTGCCTAGCTCAGCCTCTATCTTTGGCTTACCGGAGTTGAGTTCGATCACCATTGTGATGTAGAAGTCAGACGAGGAATGGCAATTCTGCCTTCTCCTCCAATGCCCTCGGCAATGTGATCCCGACAGCAGCAGGAGAACAAATGAATCAGACGTCGGTGAGGACACAGGTGAGGAGAACGGTAATTGGACATTGGCAACATAGACCCAAGCGAGGAGAACGGGTGATTTGGATGCCAATGAGGATGAAGGTGGAATAGGAGGAGGAGGAGGACGACGAACCAAACCCAGGCAACAGCGAATTGCACCTTTGAGGATGAAGCGAAGACTAATCGTACCTTTGATCGGAGATCCTTCCTCTGGTTAGTCACCTCGATCGCCATCTTCGATGTCTTGATCACCATCTGTCTCCTTAGTCTTCATCGATCTACTGTCTGTTTCGATTTATCATCCTTGTCGATTCATCTATACTCTCCCTCCATCACTGCTAAGAGGGATGATAAAGTCATCCACGCTGAGATGGGAGGAGAGAATTGAGTAGTGGGTTTTAGGGTGGGAGAGAGGAATTTGATTAGTGAGAGAATGAAGGGTATAGTGGCAAAGATATATGGTACAACTTACTAGAAAATAAAATGTTTTAAAGAATTTGGAACAATCCAAAATAAAAAGTGTTGCAAAGAATATGGGATGGAAAAAGCATATGCAGAGTTTATGACAGATGTAATGGATTTTTATCTATGAAAATATTTTTTTTCTAATAGGTATTTGATTCATTCATGTTCCAAATATCAAAGAGCAAATTAAAAATATAAATCAAATAGCAATTTGTTTTAAACAAAACTTTTAGGGAAAATTTGTTTAAAGTAATACACTTCAAGATTTAATTAATAATTTTTGCTAATTTGTGAAAAATTTAATTAAGAAGCACACATTTCTTTCTATGCTTGCAAAGGAAAAGTCATGTTAATAATATTTTAAAGTGTAATTTTCATGCTTGGGTCTTACGGTCAAGATTGCATGTTTTTTTTTCTAGATTCTTTTTCTCTCTAGAATTATTCATAATATTATCATAACTCTAATTAATTATACAATCTCAAACTTTTTCTTATTAAACGAGTAAAATAAACTATAACTGAATGGTAAAAAATTTATTTAGAATTATACTCCGCTACATTTTTATTATATATAGCTACGGACAAAGATATAGATATAAATATAGATATAGATATATTTTTTTTCTAGTATCCATAATCATGTTTTTTGTGAGAATTTGAAGGGCATACATGAGAGTTTGGAAAGGATATGGGGCTTTTACATTTTTCTTGGAACCTAGAGGGTGTTGATTACATTTGACCTTTTTGAGCAAGTGTTTAAGGGGTTTCCTTGGAGCCTAGTTTTAGCCAAGGCTATGTCCGAAGAGACAAATATTATACATACATAGATTCCAAAATCATCAAAAACATTACACAATATTAATATTTCTCAAAATAGTAATCATTGACAAATAATCTACAGTTTAGACGCATGCAAGGTTACTACCTATTTACCCATGTTTTCAAAACAAATAAATAATCCAAACAAAAAAACATTAGCAATATAACCATAAAATATGTATGCAATATTATTAACTATTTAACCATAAATTTAAAATTACCTTGTACACCAACCAATAGTTGCTTCTTGAATAGCGCGAAGCTGCAGGGGAAGTGAAATGGACGGGCAACAAAAATGAGAAGGGAGAGATATACGCTCAGTTCGCTGTAATTTAAGTTAATTAACTCTAAAATAACTTATTTTTATTCTTATATTTTTTTTATCTGAAACTAATTCAAATGGATTATTGCATCTATATAATATTTGCTTTCAAATAAAATTGATTTCAGGTAAAAAAAAATGTAAAAATAAAAATAAATAAGTTGATTTAAATTAAAATGAATTGGCTATTATAATAGTGTAGCGATCTTGCTTGTCACTGCTTTGTAATAATATAAAAAAATGGTGACCAGTTAACTACCAAAAAAGTGGGAACGTAGTTATCGATCGCTAGGAAGACAACCAACGATGACCATTTTGCCACCGTCTACATAAACATTTAAATGGTCTCTATAACGGTCACTAAGAGTGACCATCCTAATGACCGAGTTGGTAGCCATAATGAAATAGTGGTTAGACGTTTAACAAGTAGGTCTTTCTTTTAGACAATCATTTCGGTGATAATTTCCTTGGCCATTGTTAAAATGGTCGCTCTTGCTCGCTGCTTCACCCTAATCTATTGTAATGACATAAGCATAGACATTGATGTCTAGATTCACAAAGCATTTCCCTTAGTCATCATATTAATAAAGCAATTACTTGATGAGAAAAAGAAAATGAGAATCATTTATATTGATAACAACTAAAGCTTGACAAATTGGTTGAGGTTTTCGATCCTTAGCAAGTTCAAGTCTCAATTTCTGCTTAAGGCTTCCTGTAACATAAATAATATAAATATTTTGATATTGACTCAATTTTTTTTCCTTTTTAAAATTTTATACTCATTGAAAAACATTCTCTCCCTCTCAGATTGTTTGTCCTTTAACGTAAAAAGATTATTTTGATATGGACACAATTTTCTTTCTTTTTAAACTTTTACACTCATTGAAAAACACTCTCTCCCTCTCAGATTGTTTGGAACGTTGAGTTTGGGACAGAGATTAGAAAATAGGAAAAAATTTATAATTTGCACGTAATCAAGATAGATAAAAAATAAATATTGAAATGATAGTTTGCTAAATAATTTAATAAATATAAAAATGTTACAAAGATTTAGGATCACTTAAAATAGTAAATATTACAAAAAATGTGGGATAGTGAAGTAATATTTTTTGGTGTGCAAAAAAAATTTTAATATAAATATTTTGCAAGATTTTGTATCATTCCTTTTTATTGGAAAATTTTAAAATTTTAAAAAGATATTTTTTTAGAAAAATAGTATTTAATTGATAATTAGGACTTTCAAATAATTAAAAATTTACAATATTTAAAAGATGACATAACTGTTTTTTCTTTCCTAATAATGGAGTGATATTTAGAAATGGCATGGTAATTAAGGATTGCTATTAATTACTTAGATTCAATAATAGTCCTGAATTAGTAAACTATTTGTAAGTCTAATAATGGAGTGTACTAACTGGACCTATGACATAATTGAAAACTTTCCTCTCTTCTTAAACTTCCCATTCAAGAAAAAATTTATTGAAAAATTTGTTCTACTCTAATAGGGAAGAAGCATGTACTAGAAGTTAGACAAAAATTTCCAATAAATAGCACTACAAGAGAGAACACAAAGGCAGATCAGCATATCAATCGGTAATGGGTTGTCAATATGCTTTTTGTTGATTGATAATGTCGGTCAATGAGCGGTCGCCAAATCTTTGGTCGTTAGGAGGGAGTGACCAGCATGGCAACTGAAGGGGGTGATTAGCTGAAGTGGTTGCCACTCGGTCAAAGCAACAACCATCAATCTATAAGGGGCGAGCAAGTTTAGCCATTAATCAATTAATTCCTAACATCAAGGTTGTTAAGTTTAGGATCCTACTAAAGATCATTTTTTGTCATCCAAGATTGAAATTGTAAGATCGGATCGTATATCGTAAGATCCTTCCAAAATCACAAAATTTCTTATCTAAATAATATAATTTATGTAAAAGACCAATTATATTGGAAACACAAGTAAAATTTAAGTATCATAGCAATGGTACAATATAATTGTTGATACAATACAAGTAAAATTCAAACTTTAATAGAGTATACATCAACATAATCAATAAAATAATCAATACAAGTCTGAAAGAAATTTATGAACAAACACATTACCAATAAATAAAAAAGAGTACAATGTACATAATTTAAATATTCAATAATTGAACTCCAATAAATTTAAAATGTATAATAATTTTTTTACAATAAGTAAATAATTTAAAATTAGTAGTTTTTTCTTTCTAAACAAAATAAGTTCAACTTTCAGAGAGGAAAAACCGGTAATTTGAATGTCCATTAACTGTAAAAAAATATTATTATATATATTGAATTTATAGTAAGACAGTTACCAAATAATTTAAATTATAATTTAAAAAGATGTTATTAGACAGTTACCTTGAGTTAACAAATTTCGTTCAATTGGGGACAAAAATGAAATGTTTATAATAGATTTAGAACCAAAATAGGACATTTTTAATAGGTTTAGGATCTAAACAGAACATTTAATAGACTAAAGATGAAAACATAATGAAAATTAAATGTTAGGGATTATCTATGCAATTTACCATCAACAAAAATCAATACCCGAGTTGGATCGGTAGGATCTTTCGATACTACGATCCTACAATACTAGTCACGATCTTACCATAATCCTACAATGTATTTGATTCTACAATGTTTTGACAAGGTTTTCTATGTTAGGATCGTAGGATCGTGCGATCCTATGATTATGATCACAATTTTAACAACCTTGGCTAACATAGCCGTTCAACCAGAAACAATTAATTGAAATAACTTTTGTGGATAAGATTAAGTGGTACTTTATTTGACGGTTTTGATTTTAGAAGCTTGATATGAATAAGTATATTGGGATTGAATTTAATTTAATGGGCATTATCACAAATGCATGTATGGGGACATGGATCTTCGTATAGAAAAGATCTGGACTCGCTGAAAAGAACATAGCCAACGATGATGTTGTGACTTCTGTTCCATTGTTCCTGCACCAAGAGCTGCAGGCACAACATTGATCACCCCAGAGCAAGACCACTCAAGGACTTCCAAGCCCTCCAATCACACCACAAGTGGAAGCATGACGTCAAACCCTTCTTCTACCAGAAAATGAGGTAAACCATTTATCATGAAGGGAGACTGGTGGACCCACAAGAAGAATTGCCGTGGGAACGTGAAAGCCTTAGACCAGGGCTATGGATACGATAGTTTGGGGGTCATAGGCCACGGCTATGGGTACGACAGTTTGGGGGTTGACTATAATTTGGAAGAAAATGATGACGTCATGTCGATGGCTGAGCTTGAGATTGAGGTCCATGGTTATAAGAATTCTCCAGAAGTGAAAGTTACTAGAATGAAGGAGTCTCTTACTCCAAAATGAAAACAAAGTGTGGGAGATAGGTTACATAAAAGATTGAAGGATTTGAATTTATAGTGCAGAGGTTATGGAAGTTGATTGGTTAATTCCATTTAATGTGGATTGCCAATGAGGACAATATTTTCTTTTTGGTGGTCGAAGTAGCACTTGGTCACTTGGTCCATTGTTGTCAGTGACCGGCTAGTGATCGTTGGGAAATCGGCCATGGCGACTGAGTTCCAAATGATTGCCAAGTAGCTAGCCTTTTTCCTCGAAAATGTCCTACTTTTTTTGCTGATTGATTTGGTGACAATAAACTTTGCCACTAACTTTTTGGTCACTCTGATGGGTAACCAAAATAAAAAATTGTTGTAGTTTAGGTAATAGTGTAATTTAGAGCATTCTCTACTCACAATTCAACATGTCACAATTTTTCATTGTATCATCTTATAAGAAATCTGAAGTATGTTTACTTTTTTCAGAAGAATATTTTTTGCATGGAATTCTAATAGTATAAATTTGTACAAATGTTCTTAAAGACTTATGGTTCTTTGTAGTTTGGATTCGAAGCCTTTTCTCATTTTTTCCCCTCTCCTCTTAATTTGTTGGGGCTTAGTGTCTTAAATTCTAAACTCAAGAATTTTTTGGCTCAAAAGGCTTAAGGGTTTAGATTGAATTAGCCAATTTACATGGAAAACAGTCGAGGCTAAATTGCTAAGATTTTCATTTGAATATAGATATCAATTTGAATCCTACTTGGTGGATACTTGACCCTACCCAACCCGAGGGGTAGTGTATTTTTTTCCAATTGAACGGATTTGGGCCGGATTTAGGTTTTTTTTTGGAATATGGCCTGTTAGCTGGGGGTAAGATTATGGCTCTGGCTGGCCACCCTCCTCAAACCTAGCGCGCAAAATGATATGTATGTATGTATGTATGCATGTATTTGTGTGTATATATGTGTGTGTATTATATTATATAAATTTTAAATAAATATAATAAAACAACTTAAGTCTAATTTGAATTGAAACCCACAAACATGCACACAAAAATCCAAATTAGCCAGTACAACTTTCTCAATTTCTCTCGCAAATCTCAATTTCTTTTTGTTTTGTTTAAATATATGTTTATGTTTTGTGAAAAATTTATTATAGTTTATATGTTAGATTTCTCTTAGTCTTATATATATTTCTCTTAATATCATATACAACTATTAGGCGGTTTGCAGGTTGAAAACCTGCATTGATGGGTAGGATACAACTTAAAAAATGTGAAAATTTCCAAACCCACCTCTTGAGGTATATCCTAATCTACACTTGTGCCCCTTTTTCAAATACCTATGCTTAGCCCTTAGAAACTTTAACTTCATCAATCACTGTTATGGAAAAAAAAAACTACTTTCACCCACCTAGATTTCTTCCCAAAAACTTTTGCCCACCAAGTTGTACATTTAACAATTTCGTTAATTGACCCAATTGCTGCTGAAATTGGAGGAGAGCACAAAGAATAAATTTCTAAAAGCTTCGCTAAAGACTAGATTATCTCATTTCATTTCTCTTCTAGATGAATAATCAATTGACCACTCACTTGACAGAACATCATAGCCCTGGCAATCAACTGGCCTAATCATCATTTGTCTAGTTGATGAAATTTGGGAAAAATTTCAAGACTCATCTAGAGGAGACACTTTCAGAGTGGATGGACAAGTTTCTCTGCAACAAGCCCCTCAAGTAGCTCCTCAAGATCCTCCATTTTTGCCTTGCCATTAGTCTTCACCATGTCTTTGCTAGTATCACCAATATACTTACGGCAGTTGATTCCAGGCAGCCACATAATTGAAGTAGTTGGCAAATCGAAATTGGTCAATGAATTGGGCTAATACTATTCATCATTTGACACATGACCTCTTCATGGAAAGATGGCTAGTTAGCAAATACAATCTTCTAGAACATTTAGCTACCAAGTTTGTTATGTGTTGTTTTATTCATTTTTTCTTATTAGCCATTTGGGGGTTGTATCCTGTATATGTATTTAGTTACTGAGGGAATAAGAAGTTGTTGAATCAATTCCCACCATTATCTTTTCCTTTTTCTTGCTCCTTATGTTCTTGCTTCCCAAACCAACATAGTGGTTTCCCGAGCAAGCATATTCTTCTTCATCAATGGTATCAGAGCGATGGTCTTGGTGCCATGGAAGATAGCACTAGCCTTCATGACTGAAGGAAGACGGTGGAAGACTTCATGGATCTTGTGAACAGAATGAGCGCACTAGCTGTGACATTGGCTCCTTTCGTGAGTTGGTGACCAGGCTAGTCATAACTTTCCCCCCAACTCCGACTTCAGGGGGAATCAGACATGTGGGTTCTAGCATGATGGAGATAGAGGCTTCGTCAAACATCGCAGCTGAAGGAGGTATGAAATTTTCCCGTTTGGCTCACATAGACTTCCATCGTTTTAATGGAGATGATGTAGACGGATGGATCTTTAGATGTGACCAGTTTTTCTTGGTCGACAATGTGGCGGATGGGCTAAAAGTTAAAATCATGAATATCCATTTGGAAGGTGATGCTTTTCAGTGGCATCAAGGCTTCTTGTACGGCAGAGTGACAATTGCTCCGATCACCTAGCAAGACTACATCACGGCTCTACAAACTCATTTTCGACTGGCCTATATTGACTTAATGGGGGACCTTAAAAACCTTCAATAGAGAGGGACACTGGCAGAGTATCAGAGGGAGTTCTACCACCTTCTCAATAAAGTACAACACTTCCTCTGTGAAGATCTCGTCATTTGCATGTTCTTAGCGGGACTACATGTGGAGATCCAGATGCTTGTGAGAATGTTGGCTCCACAAACCTTGTTTCAGGCTAGAGGGTTAGCAAATTGCAGGAAATGGTCAATATGACCAAGGGAAGTCATTATGTGGATAAAGGAAAAGGGTTACTAGCTACTCCTTCAGGGCCTAAGCTTGCATTACCCATCCTACCACCGAGGCTAGGTCTTTTTGCACCACCAGAACCTAAGATAGAAGGCAGAGAAACTAGAAGGCTTACAGAAAAAAAAAATGAACGAGAAAAGAAATTGTAATGAGTGCATTAAGCGTAGTGAACCATTCACCCTTGGACACAGATGCAAGAGAGGTTAGCTGCAAAAGATAGAGGTGGTTTTTGAGGATGAGGATGACCCTAGTGATATAGAAATGGATGAGATAAAGCAGGACGGTAACACTAATGAGCTTCCTCCTCGTATATCTCTAAACACAATCTTAGGAGTTGCAAGGTTCAATACAATGAGAGTCACGTGAAATGGCAAACTTATTCATATCCTTATTGATTCTAGCAGTACCCATGTGTTCCTTGATGTAGGCACTACCAAACACTTAAGCTGCCCCTTTGAACCAGTAAGTCTCATGGAAATCAAGGTGGCTAATGGAACAGTCCTTTAGAGTAGATGCATGAGGCCCGACCATAAATGGTCTATAAGGGGTGTAGAGTTTTGATCAGATGCATTATTAATTCCTTTGGGAGGTTATAAAATGATATTGGGCATACAATGGCTTAAGGAACTAGGGGATATTCGATGGAGCTTCAAAAAGCTATGGATGTCCTTTAAGTACCAGGGAAAAATGGTGACGTTGAAGGGTTCCACAAAAACAACGTTGGAGTTTAACTCGAGGAAGAAAACTTAGAAGTTATTCGAGCATGCTACTAAGAATATGGGCTAGGGGGCAAGCCTATGTTATTCAATTTACTAGGACAGTGGAGGAGCAAGACATTGAATACTATGAGGTGGAGGTGAACATATCCTACACTCTAAAAATGAAGGAACTACTACAAAGGGTTCATGGGTCGTTTGTTGAACCATCATCACTGCCACCTTCTAGGAAATGTGACCACTATATCAACCTGGAGGAAGGGACAGAGCCAATCAGCATCAGGCCCTATCGATACCTTATAGTGCAGAAAGATGTGACTGAGAAAGTGGTAGTTAGGATGCTACAAGCTAGAGTTGTTCATCCTAGTAACAGCCCATTCTCTGTTCTTATTGTATTAGTGATGAAGAAGGACAACTCCTGGCAATTGTGTATTGATTACCGGGAATTGAACAAGGCAACCATAAAAGGAAAAATTCCCATACCTGTCATTGAAGAGTTACTTGATGAACTTCATGGAGCCAAGTACTTCACTAAGTTGGAATTGAGATCGAGCTATCACCAAATTAGAATGGCAGAGGGAGACATTTCAAAAACGGCGTTCCAGACGCACCATGGTCATTTCGAGTTCATGGCCATGCTTTTTGGCTTGACTAATGCCCCTGCCACCTTTTATGCTCTCATGAATGAGATCTTTGGACCTTATATGAGGAGATTTGTGTTGGTTTATTTTTATGACATCCTCATTTACAGTAGTTGTTGGGATGATCATTTGAAGCATGTACAACTTATATTGGAAACCCTGCGGAAGCACTCTTTATACGTCAAGAAGAGTAAGTGCAATTTTGGACAGACAACAATTGAATACTTAAGGCACGTTATAAATCATCAAGGAGTGGTCGCGGATCTGAAGAAGATTGAAGCCAGCTTCCAATGGCCCAAACTATCATGTAATTCAGGGATTTTTTCGGACTCATGGGTTACTATCGTAGGTTTATTAAGGACTACGGCACCCTCAGTAGGCCCAGAACACAACTGCTTAAGAAACACAGCTTTGGTTGGTTAGCAGAAGCGGTGAGGCTTTAAACCAATTGAAACATGCCTTAAGTACAACTTTAGTGTCAGCATTGCCCAATTTTAAGAAGCCCTTCGTGATAGAAGCTGATGCCAATAAGAAGGGAGTTGGAGCAGTGTTGCAATAGCAAGGGCACCGTATTTCAGTATGTTTATCTCGCTTAAGCATTAAGCTCTATCAACCTATGAGAAGGAATTTTAGGCAATCACCATGGTTGTAGAAAAATAGCGTCCATACCTCTTGGGCAGACATTTCATGATCAAAACAGATCAAAGGAGTTTAAAAAATCTGTTAGAACAATGAATTCTCACTCCCTTACAGCAAAAGTTGATTATTAAATTCATGCCATATGATTAATTGATCCATTACAACAAGGGAAAAGATAATGTTACTATTGATGTGTTATCTAAGGTCCAAGGTCATGAACTGACTTGCATGGCTTTGATAACTGCCACATCTAGTCTATTCCAGGAAATCCAACATAGTTGCATTGATGACAAATTACTTTAGAAAATGTACAAGACTGAGAATGTGGCATGTACAGGATTGCTTCAGCTTATTCCATTACCTGAAAAGGTGTGGACTGATATCACTATGGATTTCATCGAGGGGTTGCCTAAGGTACAAGGAAAGGAAGTCATCTGGGTAGCCATAGACCGGCTCAGTAAGTATGCCCACTTCATTCCCATAGCCCATCCATACACAGCAGTGACAGTAGGCTAGGCTTTCATGGAAAATATATACAAGCTACATGGAATGCTAAAATCCATAATTAGCGATTGGGACCCTACCTTTCTTAGCTTGTTTTGGCAAGAGTTATTCAAAAGGCAAGGTTTGGAGCTGCGAATGTCTATGGCTTATCACCCCCAATCGGATTAGTAGATACAGGTAGTAAACAAGTACTTGGAGAGCTACTTAAGGTGCATGGTAGCTAGGAATCAGAAAGACTAGCTAGATTGGCTGTCATTGGCCGAGAGGTGGTAGATTACCGATTGGCATTCAGCTACCCAGGCCTATGGCCAGAAGCCCCCTGTTCATGTACCATATGTGCCTAGTGATTAGGTTATGAAGTCTGTGGATAGGAGTCTCCAAGCCATGGAAGCCATGTTGCGGTAACTCAAGTATAACCTCAATCAGTCCTAGTAATGTATGAAACAACAACCAGATAAACGGAGGTCTGAGAGGGAGTTTACCATTGGTGTTTGGGTCTACTTAAACCTTCAGAGGTACAGGTAAGATACCTTGAATAGCTCAGCCAATCAAAAATTGTGAGCCAAATTTCGTGAACCATTCAAGGTGATTGAGATCATTGGAAAAGTTGTTTACAAGTTGAAACTTCTAGCTGAGGCACGAGTTCACGATGTGTTCCATGTTTCTATGTTGAAGAAGAAGATTGGGTCGGTCCTCGTGACAACAATGTTACCTGACCCGGAGGAGGAAAGCCATAAGGTGCCAATAGCTATCTTGTATAGGAAGATCCCAAAACAAGGAAATCAAGCTGTGACTTAAGTATTAATCCATTGGTCAAACTTATGCTCGAAGGATGCAACGTGGGAAGATTACGTCAGCATTGCTGCCAGGTTTCCTAAATTTCGTGACTTTTGAGGACAAAAGTCATCTTAAGGAGGATGGATTAATATTATTCGTCATTTGACACTATAGACATCTTCATGGAAAGAAGACCAGCTGCCAATACAATCTTCTAGAACATTTAGTTGCCAAGTTTGTTATGCGTTGTTTTATTCGTTTTGTCATATTAGACGTTTTGGGGATTGTATCCCGTATATGTAATTGGTTACTGAGGGAATGAGAAGTTTTTGAGTCATTTCCCATCATTATCTTTTTCTCTTTCTTGCTCTCTACGTTCTTGCTTTCAAAACCAATGAAATGGTTTCCGGAGCAGGCATATTCTTGTTCACCATGGTATCCTGAACTAGATTTGTTGAATTACCGGGACATCTAGCCTGAAAGAGACTGAAAAACTTCACTGACCATCTTTGATGAATCGTGCATAGGTAGTAGGCTTTGCCTAGGCCGTTGGCTCTTTTTAGGCCGAGTAAGAGATCGGGAGAGGCTTTGAGTCCGATGATCAATTTTGCTATGGAGTAAAAGAAGAGAGAAACACTTGAGCAAGAAACAAGAAAAAGCGGCGGATTGGTCAGGCGTTACACTAACATTCAAACACATGCACAAATTTGGAGCCCTTTTTTTATTAACTTCATCTTTAATTCGGCCGAGATGAAGAAGAAGGTGGAGAGGATGGAGGAGGGAGAACAGCGGCGGGGAGGGGAAGGGGCAAGAGAAGATGGATCTGGAGGTTTTTAGGTATGATATTGATAATTAAATCAAGTGGAGGAGTACAATTAAACTCATTAGAAATTAGGGGCAAAGTTTCAAAACAATAAAGCAAAGATGGCAAAGTAGAACATTGTCACTTTTGTTTAATAGTGACCATTAACAGAGCTGAATATTGAGGTGGGCAAATGTAGGCTTTTGAAAAATGGAGGATATAAGTGTAGGTTTAACCAAATTTCTGGTGGTTTTTGGTAATTTTTCCTTTGAAAACCTTACCCGGTGCGGGTTACAGGTAGGATTCGGATTCTACATGTGACATTTTTTTTTTAAATGGTGAAAGTAAGGTTTTGGGAGTGTAGGCTATAAATAGGAATATATTTTAAGGGAAAAATAGGGGTTGGAAAATATGGGAGATAAAATGTGAAGCAGTGGTTAGAGGTTTGTCCTGGGTAGGGTAGGTACATAAGATTAGGCATTAACCCAAGAGCGGCTTTTCCTAGAGAAGACACATATGTGCTATGGGAAAGAGCCCTATGTGGTGCACGAATATCTGAGACATCCTTTTATCATTGTTATTTTGCATGCATGTAATCTCTAATTCTCAATACTAGAGTGATTTGCTAAAAGGGATCACGGATGTAGACGTATTGTGGTGAAACCAAACAATATATATGAGATTTGTAACTTCGATAAAAAGTACATGCATGTGTTGGTAAGTAAACTTATAAAGATCTTAAAAGAAACTCTATGGCTGATCCTTTATAATGGATTTCTCTAGATCTGATGTTCCGATAGGCATTTCTAGATATCTTCTGGGCTTAACAATGCCTATGCTGGGTTGTGACTTTGGTGTGATGGCTCTGGGTTGGTGAGTCATAGGAAATGCCGTTTAGAGGTGGTGGTCAGCTAAAGAAGACAAAGATTTCTAAAGTCTAGGCTAGGGTACACGATTGGCATTAGTTTGGTAAATAAGAGATAATTTTAGAAAAAAATTGTTGGGTTCAAATGCACATATGTGCATATCAGACTTGGAACACTAATAGTGAATATACCAGAAAATATTTATTCTGTTTTATATTTAGAATTACAAAAATATGGCCATGTTAACGGGTGCCCCAGGGTACTTGTTAAAGGTGGTTTTCTTTCCTAATTTTTTCTTGTAGTAATTATTGCTAAGAATTTATATTATTGGTATCTAAAATATATGGTTTCATTACCCATTTTCAAGGCCATCTACTTTACCCCATTGCAGGAGTAAAGCTCCTAGGATCATATGGTTCATTTCACTTCATGCCACAAGGGGCTATGTCCCATTTAACTTGGATTTATCCTTATTGTTGCTTGTAGGTTCATTAAATCAATTACTTATGAAACAAATAATCACTATAAACCCCCACTATGGCTTTAGGCTTCGACCTTCACTTCAAAATATTACATATAAGTGCTAGCTACCTCTTTAAAACCATGTAGAAAACATTTTGCTTAAGGCAAACATTTGCATTGTACACATGGAAGCAACCGCGCGTTCCTTATACATGACAATTATGTGACTTATGCAACAAGTATTCATTCATCCAAGTTATGCACATATTAGTAGAGGCATATTTAGGCAACCTAAATAGAGCAATATTTATTGTAAGGGTAAATGTTTTCATTTGTCCCTAAACTATGCCCGAGTTGCTTATTCGTCTCCAAACTATCATGTGTTGCACCATTCGCCCTGAAACTATTTAATTATTGTTATTTCATTCTGTCATCAACTAAATCGTTAAATATGGACGGAAAGGTGCTGCCACATCAGCAGCCACATCATTTTTCCATGTCACATCAGCGGCCATGTCATTTCCGGTCCATATTTAACGGTTTAGTTAACGGCAAGATGAAATAGCAACAATTAAATAGTTTCAGGACGAGTGGTGCAATACATGATAGTTTGAGGATGAATAAGCAACTTGGGCATAATTTAGGGACAACAAAAAATATTTACCCTTATTGTAAAATATCCTATCCATAGGCCTAACTTCTGTACTATCAAGTAACACAATTTCCCTTTGGTGCCAGACTCCTCTAGGCGCTCCTCCAATCATTTAGTTGCTCTTACCACATTGTCATGACCATATACCGTAGTAGATACATTATTTACCCAAGACATTACTTACAAAAGGAAATGAGCAAACAACCTTCTACAGCTACTAGGCTCCTAAAAAATACAATATATGCACATAGTATGTAAAAGGTGAGAATTCATTCAATTCCTAGCAAGGGTCTTTCACCTACACAAAAACATCTTGTAGGAGTAGCATGTAGCACAATAAATATACATGTAGTTTCATGTACGGGCATATAGTTCAGAGCCATAATAATAATCATTATTCAAGGCCCATATTAAGCACCTTGTTTTTAATTCATAATCCTATTAAGACAGTGCACTTAGTGCTTCTACCCTTTTTGAGCTTACTAGCCTTTTGGTTAGCCACTCTTTCTTGAGCTCACTAGCTTTTAGCTAGCCACTCCCATATTTTCCTTGATTTACTAGCCCTCAACTAGCCATCCATCCATTTCCCTTATTATGTGTAAGAGTAAGTTGATTTACTAGCTTTTGATGCTAAGTTGATTTACTAGCTTTTGATGCTTCTCCTGAGAAAATAAAACAAAAAAAGATTAAATTTCAAATAAATCTCAGTGAGGGCATTAAAATCAGAAACACCTAGTGATTAGTAACTAGCTTATTCATTAAACAAACTTTCAACTCTAGTCACTAGTTATAATACTTAAGGATTTCCAGTGCCAAATCATGGGGATTGGCTCAGAAGTTGATAGATAACTTGAATTCAAGTTGATATAAGTCAGGTCCCTTACGTGTTAGCAGGTGATATCTCTTGGACAACAAAAAAACTTCACCAAAGCTCTCTCAAGTTCATAAAATTGCGATCCCTTTAGCCCCAATTAGCACATGAGCTCTTCTTGATGTTACTAGATTTAATCCTATTCCAAGATGTTTATGGGTGTTTTCTTGGTTTGCCAAATGGTAGTTCATCAAAAGAACTCAGTGAAACTAGGTTGTCGACAAGATCAGACAATGAAAAGGTCAAATCTAGAATTATTCGAGAGAGACAAGAGTTCTTGAATTATGGTTCAACTCTAGTTCCCTCCCTCAACCTAACAAACTTATATAATCTTGTCCTTGAACTTAAATAAACAACTAACTCAGCCAATACCCTTGATTGCATAAAGTTTCCCATTTTCGTAAATTGAACTTGAGAACCTCCACTATAATCATCTAAATCATTATTTCCTTGTTGACTCGAGACATATTTAGTCTAATTAAGGATCACATTTCTCTATGTTTGATCCCTTATTCCAAAGCCTTATAGTATGAAAATAATAGTTCTTTGCTTAGATGTCTCATAAAGCTTCTAAAGCTTAATCTAGATTATGGTCAATTCCTTAATTGACAATAGAAATCAAGAAGATATAAACAGGGTGTAAGAACTTTTAGGTTACCCCATAATGCTAAGGATGCTGCCCACCCTAAGGAGCACCATCTTAGCCATATTGTACACACACTACCCAAGTGCATCTCCTAACCATAACATCCAACCATGGTTTTCAATTTTGTATTCTATAGTCGGTAAGGTCGGCACATACAGGTACCACTCTAAAAAATGGTACGGGAAACACAAAAAAAAGGCTGTCATCTATACCGGTTGGTATCAGATGTACGTACTAGCCATTTCACCCCATATTGTTACCAGCCAAATATAATTTTTTAATTTTTTTTATACTTTTAGGAAAAATATACTATAAGGTCATATAATTGACTCATTTTAAAATAAACATTTACTATTATTTGAAATAAAAGTTGAACTTTTTTTTTCAAACCTTAAATTTTTTTTCTTAATATATATAGTGGAATATTTATATAAGAAAAACTCTTAATTAATCTATATGCATATAACATACAGTTCATACTCTTATAATATCAAATTTTGATATGCTTTATGTGTTGATATGTTATACTTACATATACTTTATTTTCATATATATATATAGAGACACACACACACACACACTTAAAATCGGTACATCCGAAATGATACAATACGGTATCGGTATTGTATCATATCATTAGAAAATTTGTACACTATTTAATATGAGACTTAAGGCTTTTGCCTCTAGCCATGCCCAGGGCACCTTGGGAGTGCTCCCATATGGCTTATCTGTTTCATATCTGGACCCCATAGCATATACCATCAAACTTAGTGCCCTTGGCAAGCTAAATGCACCCGAACATGTACGCCTATGCCTACCAACACTAGTGTACTGGGAATAGCCCTACGAGGCTTGTCTCGTGTGTCCAATAGACGCGCACCTGGAATGGTAAACCTTAAAAGAGTATACATTACAGTTCACTTTGCCCACATTTTTCTCACACAATGAAAATATAATTTGGTGCAATATCCATTCCAAATTCATCTTTTAGTATCATAAATAAGTAA
This sequence comes from Aquilaria sinensis, assembly GCA_005392925.1. Lineage (NCBI taxonomy): Eukaryota > Viridiplantae > Streptophyta > Magnoliopsida > Malvales > Thymelaeaceae > Aquilaria > Aquilaria sinensis. The sequence goes on from SMDT01001921.1 coordinate 40,726, forward strand.
TGCTTACTTTCCACCACCTTCTTGTTAAATACACATGCATATAGCCACTTGTTTCACAAGTATCATAGATACACTTTTAACATATAGACAAGTTCATAATTAATAGATGAAAGCCCCTTAACCAGAATCAATATTTGCAAGAATACAAGCACACCATTCTAGTCTTGATTTAAGCTCCTCTTTAGGGTTTCCTATGGTAAGCTTGGGGTTTTCCCTTGTCAATTGGATACTAAGGCATATTTACACGATAATTGGTAAAAATAATCAACTATGCTCATATACCAAATACCATAGTGTAGAACCCTTAACTCTTAAAGCAAAATAAACCTTTTCTTGGCCTTATGCATCAATCTTCATTGCTTTGCTTCTTAGCCTTAGCAGATACTAGAACTAAGCAAAAAGATAAGACCTTTCTTCCATACCCAACCCAACTTGAACCACACTAAACCGCATCTCAAGTCAAAGCAAAATCAACATATTTACCAAATATCAAGTTCATTAACTTATCTGATTTGGTCTTTGTTTGTATAAGACTTGTTAAATCTTGGTTTTTCTTCCATAAATGTTGAATATGGCATGACTATAAGTTAGAGAAGGAGATGTGATTGAGCTAATGAGAGAAGGATAAACTTCTACCTATGGATGAGATAAAGACACATCTTACACTTTATATGTCATTGTCCCTTAAGTCTTATATTATAAAATCTCAAGTTAAATTTATCATGCTCTTTTAACTATAAGACAAATAAAAATATCCTTTCCTCTTTAATTACACAATAGGTATTCAATTTTATGTATTTAGTACACATAAGAATCTTTGTTCTTAAGTTCTACACTTTTACCACTTACAAGCATGAATTTGTAATTTCACTTATCTCATAAATGGAGATGGATTTATAAAATTGGGGAAAAAAGAAAATAAGCCATTTAGGTTAATGAATGATTACTACGATTTACAACTCAAAAGGGCACTAGGCCAAGGTTTGTTATTTCCTTGTGAAAATGATTTACAACTCAAGGCTTACTGTGACGCAGGCTGGGGAGCTTATACCAAAACATGGAGATCTCTAACTAGTTAATATACATTCTTAAGGCACGCACTTTTGTCATGGTGAACAAAGAAGCAATCCACTATAAGTCACTCATCAACTGAAGCTGAGTACAAAGCCATGGCAGTAGCTACTAGCGAACTATTGTGGCTTCAAGCCATGTTGAAAGATCTTACAGTTGAGCATTGACATCCTATGCAACTTTTTTGCGACAAATCAAGTAGCCCTACACATCTCAGCAAATCTGGTCTACCATGAGATGACTAAGCATATTGAGATGGATTGCTACTTCATCCAAAAAAGAATTCAATCAAAGGAATTGGTAACAAAATATATTCCCCCTCATTAGCAACTAGCTGATATCTTTAACAAAATAATTAGTCAAGCCCATTTCCATGAACTAGTTCATAAGCTAGGTGTTTTGTTCCTCTACACTCCAACTTGAGGGGGGCTATTAGAGCATAATTTGGTCATGTGCTTCATGTGCATAGGATTGGACAAATCAGATTTAGATAGCTCATGTAGATAGTTGTTATATTTTTGTTCTCTTTATCAATTAGTTTTTTACTTGTAGTAGGAAACCTTGTACGACTACTATTTGTACCCTTGTTGATTTGAAATCAATGATTATGAAGAGTTTTTCTCATCCCACATTTTAGACATAAGGCACAAAAGATTGGGCTTGGCAAAGACACATACTAGCAGTCCCCCTAAGAAGCCAGCCACAGCATGCATGTGGAAGAACCCTAATGTGTCATCCATGTTTTGAGAGAAAGCAAATCTCCATTAAAGAAACATCATTGTGTACCAAGGGATGGAGCCTGACAACATCCCCACGAATAATGTTGCCCATGGTTCCATAATCCTTACCACAAAAATAAAAAAATTGGGTTTGTAAACTTGATCTCTAATATCATATTAAATATTTGAACTTAAAACTGATGAGTAATAGGTGGACAGGCCTTTTTATGGTTTAATGTTGTCCACACGAATGGCTAACATACAGTAAGGGTCATGCATACAAGGCCAGTGATCATGCCTTGGATAGTACCAATGACAAAGCTTTTCTTGTAAACAATCATGTCCAACGCGAGCCATATCAACAAGCTACTGGCAGTGCAGATCTAGCTATTAATTGTCGTTGGAGATATGGTGAGACCCATTGCAAATGGAGCCCTACTATTGGAACCTTTTGCCCAAGCCTCAAAAACTCATCACCCGCCAACACTTGAACAATGCTATTAGGGGGAATGTTGCTTGTCGTGTGTGTGTATCAGCCATACCTGTGTGTCACTGGTCCTTATGGATAATGCTACATGTACTAAAATCATACTGAAATATTCTATACAAAATGATATGTCAGTCAGTAATTGGTTAAGTTGAATATACATGAAACTTGTATATAATTTTGTCTTGGATAACTGCTTGGCATGAACTTACTGGGAAATCACATAAGTAACACCTAAGCTCTAGTACTTTATCTAATTATCATTATTAGAAATGATATTCATGATAATCCATGATTATCATATAAGATTCATGCCTAACTGTCGAATGACTGTGGTGCTCTAGTGACCGTCATCATGGACCGTTACATAATTATAGTCCTCACCATTTAATTTAGGAGAGGATGAGAAAAAAAACACCTAATAGAAGGCAGTGAAACCAGCAATGCCAGAAGAAAGATGGATGACAAAAACACCAACATAATCAATAACAACTAGCCTAAAAAACCCATTGGACCCCCAAATCGATTAACCCCCAACAGAATAGCTCAACGTCAACCACAATAGCACAACCAACATCTAGGCATAGAAGTTCATCCTCCCAAGCAATGACCCTACCAAAAAAAATCACCATGATCACTACAAAAGCAAACTGAAAAAACATGAAGTCTTTCCCTGGCAAGTGGCCGGCCATCTATACTAGGTCCAAGAGGAACTTATCTATAACTGAACTATTAGGCTCACCCACCATGAGTCATATGGTAGATCCAAAAAACTACCTAGAAGCCTAAAGAACCCAACAAAGCTAGGTCATTGTAAAGCTGTATAAGGCCACGAAGGTTTAGTTGATGGCCCATTTCTTCTTCAATATGCCACAGTAGACGATCACCAAACCCAAGAAACTTTGCATTCTGACCATGATCGAGGTAGTGAGCTACCATGCGATGTTTGCTTTGTTGAACGATATTGAGGATGCTATGTCCATAGCAACCCCGAAAGAGAGATGCCATACATAGAGTTGATGGTTGCTATCGTTCATCACCATTTATTTTGGTGGAATTTATGCTGCCTAAGTCGGGGGATGCTATAAAGAGATCAGAAATAAGGGTGATTGGTTATTAGGGTTTTGTGAGAGGTGAGCTTTTGGATAATCTCCAATGTAGCTAGGACGAGATGATACTCTTAATTTTTTTTCTTAAACTGGCTATATGAAGATTCATTTTGATTCATTAGTATTATATAACTAGTTTACATACCTGGCATTACCATGAGATTTCAAATTGTATTGAACACCACAAAATAATATGTATTTAAATGTAACACAAATATTATTAAAAAAATATTATAACTGATAGTTAAACTACCTAAGGTTTCGGGTTGGATGGTGGAGACCCTTGATCGTCAACCGGCTTTAATGACCTGCTTGCAAAAACATGAAAAAGGGGCATTGAAGAGGCCTCATTAGGACACACATAGGGGCCCGCCTAACACCCTTTTTTCATGTCTTTGCATGCAGTTGACCAGAGCCGGCCAACGATCAAGGGTGTTCACCGTCTAGCCTAGAACCTTAGGTAGTTTAACTATCAATAACTAAAACCATAATGTAAAACAATATTGCCTTCAAAAATCAATATATAAGGTTCTAGTGCGCAGTAGCATAGTAGAAAAAGTTATGATCTTATATGTTTGGGACTCTAAAGGTGTCCCCACACTACTGGAAAAATAGAAAAATGTTGGGGACACCGAACTCGAGGCCCCAGTTTTGAGTCCCTTCCCTTTGTCCCCTAATTCCACAAATGCCTTCGGTGCTGCTTTGTTTGCATTTCCACATTCCAAATGCTTGCTAGGCATCCGCTCCCTATAATATAGATACCACCCTATACCATGTAACCTTGTATAGCTAATTTTAAGTACAAAAAAAAAATCTAAAGGTAAAAATTTTATTTTTGACCAGAGGTTACAAAGAAAAGAGTTAAAAGGAGAAATCTTAGATTTGATAATAGATGCTCAATTTTATTTCTTGTATCTTAGGCAATAAAGAGTGAAGGATCCTAGTTAGGGATGCCAATGGACATTTGGCTCGAGGGGGATCTGTTTATGTCTGACAAGATGAGTTGTTTGTTTGTTTGTTTGTTTTTTTTTGTATAATTGAACACATTTTGGTGGTGTGATTTTTTTCACCCATCAGATTTGGGTTGGCACAAAAACTTAGTGGAATGGCAATTTCCAAAAGAGCTCTCCCAGTAGTTGGGATTCCCCGAACATTTTATAGGTTTGATCATAGAGTGTGTGACAAGACCATCTTACTTTATTATGCTCAATGAAAAGTGTTATGGTTCTTTCATGGGGGCAAAGTTCTTCGCCAGGGGGATCCTATGTCTCTGTATCTTTTTCTGTTATGCATGGAGTATTCAATGGGAGCTTGAGTTGCTTGAAGAGCATACCAGGTTTTAGATTCCACAAAAAATGCAGCAGGCATAAAATTACAAATTTGTGTTTTGCAAATAATATAATCTTAATGTGTCAAGCAAACACTCCATCTATTACGCACATGAAGTCATTTAGCAAAGTGTTTGGTTTGTTGCCCAGTGAAGCGAAATATGATATTTTTATAGGAAGATTGGCAAGTCATCTAAAGGAGGAAATTTTTAGAGTTTTGAGATTTTGCGGAGGTCCGCTTCCAATGAAGTGCCGAGGAGTCCCATTGCCTACCAAAACCGTCCTAGCAAAGGACTTTGAGCCATTGGTAAAAAAGGTGAGACGGAGAGTGGAAGGGTGGACCAAGAAACTATTGTCGTATGTAGGGAAGCTTCAGTTAATCAGGTTAGTACTTCTTTTGATTCAAGTATATTGGAGCTCTGTGTTTTTAATCCCTATGAAAATTTTGAAAAAAATCAATGTTATCTGCTGAAATTTTTTATGGTCTAGGAATGCAGAGGAGAGCTAGAAACCGCTAGTGAGATAGGATAACATCTGTAAACTGAAGAAGGAAGAGGGCTTAAATATGAGGGATGTTATTTCATGGAACTACACCCTTTTTGCCAAGCTTCTTTGGGACGTTCATGCCAAGGAAGATTGTCTCTAAATTTCCTAGATCCATGCCTACTACATAAACGACCAAGATTGTTGGACCTTAAATGTAGGGGCTACAGCATCTTCGGTGCGGAGTAGTGTGATTAAGTGTAGAAAATGACTTGAAAAAAATGTGGTAGCAAAGAGAAGGTTTTGGATGGCATGAGGGAGCGTCAGTTATATGAGACGATTAGGCCTAATGGTGAAAAGGTTTTATGGAGGATGCCGTGTGGAACACGAGTTCTACGGCTAAACATTGATTTATTTTTGGGTTGCTTTTATCGAAGGGTCAATATACACAAATTAGGTGGATCCAGAGAGGGCTCACAGGACCAAACAGATGCTACCTATATGAAAGACCAAAAGAGAGCCAAAACCATTTATTTTTCAACTACCCATTCTCCAGAGTTGTTATTAACAGAACCATGCATTGGTTGGGCTTACATTGCGGCTCGAGGAGATGGAGAAAAGGGGGTTTACTGGCTACGATCAAGTTTTTGTTGTTGAGAATAGCACAAACAAGGAGATGAAATGCTTTTTTCTGTGTTATTGCTTTCTGAATAACCAACACACTTAACATCAAATAGAGCAGACTGTAGTTATAACGTTAACAAGCAACTAACTCAGCTAACTTAATGCAACAGGACTCTGACTTTGCTAACAAACTAACTAACAGAGATATCAACTAACTAACAGAGATATCCTTTTATTTGACTTGCTCTTCACGCATTCTCAGGAACTTAGGCTTTGACTCACCTCTTCAACACTCCCCCTTGATTCAAAGCTGGTGATACAAAGTTTTCTTCGCATCTCTTCAAACTTTGATTGGACCAAGGCTTTAGTGAACATATCAGCCATTTGGACTTCTGTTCTGCAAAACTCGAGTTTCACTTCTCCTTGAGCGACTAAATCCCTTATGAAATGATGCTTGATCTCTATGTGTTTGGTTCTTCCATGCATTACTGGATTTTTGGTCATGGCTATAGCTGATGCACTGTCACATAACAAGCTTGTGGCTTCAGTCTGCTTATGCCCAAGATCACCTAGTAAACGTCTGAACCACACAGCTTGACAGGTAGCTGTACATGCAGCTACATATTCTGCCTCTGCTGATGACAAAGCTACTGTACTTTGTTTCTTAGATGTCCAGGATATAGGTCCTGAACCGAGATTGAAGCAGTTTCCTGTGGTGCTTCTTCTGTCATCTTGATCACCAGCCCAATCACTGTCAGTGTAACCTTGTAACTGTACTTTGGGTGCTTTAACATACCCGATGCCAAAATCTCTGGTGGCTGCAACATACTTTAAGATCCTTTTGGCTGCTCCAAGATGATGCTTTGTAGGAGCATGCATAAATCTTGATATTAATCCAACAGAGAATGTAATGTCTGGCCTTGTGTGAGTAAGATAGATCAAGCGTCCAACCAAGCTTCTGTATCTCCTTGCATCTGCTACCCCAGATCCATCCTCCTCTTTCAGTTTTTCACTGGTATTCATAGGAGTTGAAACAGTGTTGCATTGAGACATATGAAACTGTTCTAGCAGATCAGTAACATATTTTTGTTGAGATAGAAAAATACCATCTTGTGTTTGTTGTACTTCAAGTCCTAAAAAATAACGCATCTCCCCAAGGTCAGTCATCTCGAATTCCTCCATCATATTTCTTTTAAAGTCCATTAGAAGCTGCTGTGAGGAGCCAGTGTACAGTATATCATCAACATACAGACTCACGATCACAATGTATTTAGAACTGAGCTTCTTCAGGTAAAGTGTTGGCTCATTTGGACTCCTTTGAAATCCTTTAAGATAAAAGAAATCATCAATTCTACTATACCAGGCTTGAGGAGCCTGTTTTAGTCCATACAGAGCCTTTTTGAGCCTATAGACTTTGTCCTCTTCTCCTTGAATCACAAAACCAACTGGCTGATCAACATAGACTTCCTCCATCAGTTCTCCATTAAGAAAGGCTGTCTTAATATCAATTTGATGTACTCTCCATTGATGTTGGGCTGCCAATGCAAGTATTAATCTTATTGTCTCAAAGCGTGCAACTGGAGAAAAGGTTTCTTCATAGTCTATTCCATATTCTTGAGTAAACCCACGTGCCACCAGTCTTGCTTTATGTTTCTGGATTTCACCATTTGAATGGAACTTAGTTTTGAAGATCCATTTCAAGCTCACAGTCTTCTTTCCTTCTGGTAGACTTACTAGCTCCCATGTTTCATTTTTCTTTATTGCTGCTACTTCCTCTTCCATAGCTTCTCTCCAAACTTTAATCTTCATGGCGTCTTCAACATTTATTGGATCACCAGTAAATAGAGCAAATGTTGAAGAGTAAACATCACTGAGTGACCTGGTTTTTCTTTGAGCACCATTTGAGGTGCAAGTACTGGAGGAAGAACGAACTGGAGTAACTTGATCATCTCCATCTAATTCTTTGTCATGCTTTTCTTCTTGCTCCTCATTCTTGACTTGAATTGTTGATGGACTAGCTTCTTCCACTTTCTTCCAGCTGCTGCATTCATCAAACTCGATGTCCCGACTAATCAGAATTTTCTTATTCTCAGGATCAAACACCCTGTAAGCTTTGGACACTAGGCTGTAACCAACAAAGATGCATTTCTTGGACTTTTTATCCAATTTGGTTCTACCAGAAGGAGTGAGTACATAACATACACAACCAAAGATGCGAAGATGGCTCACTGAAGGCTTAGAATCATACCAGGATTCATATGGAGTTTGATTCAAAACTGCTCGTGTTGGTGACAGATTTATGAGGTACACAGCAGTGGCCACTGCTTCAGCCCAGTACTCATCAGAGAGATCCTTGTTTTTTAGCATTGATCTTGCCATTTCTACAATAGTGCGATTTTTCCTTTCTGCAATTCCGTTCTGTTCAGGTGTATATGGAGCTGTCAGCTCTCTTCTTATGCCTTCTTCGTCACAGAACTCTTGAAACTCCTTTGAACAGAATTCTCCCCCTCGATCTGTTCTCAGAGTCTTTAATTTTAGTGAGCCTTGTTTCTCAACCAAGGCTTTGAACTTCTTGAAATATTTGAAGGCTTCTATTTTCACAGTAAGAAAGTACACCCAACTTAGTCTTGAGTAATCATCAACAAAGAGAAGAAAGTACCTGCTCCCAGCTAATGAAGTGGTCTTCATTGGTCCACACAGATCTGCATGGACTACTTCGAGTTTGGATGTAGCTCTCTTTGCCTGTCCAACAGGAAATGATCTTCTAGTTTGCTTTCCAAATGCACATCCTTCACAGACATGATCTGGCTCTTTCACAAATGGTAAGTCAGTTACCATTTCTTTGTTGGTCAGTAACTGTAGTCCCTTGAAATGCAGATGGCCATAACGTTGATGCCACAACTCAGACTCCTCAATTTTACTAGTGATCATACATTTCTCATAACTGGTAAAATCAATGGGAAACATTTTATTTTCAGTCATCTGAGCTGATAGCACAAGCTCTCCTGAACTTGTTTTTACCGAACAAGTTCCTTTTTCGAAAGTGACACTTAATCCCCCTTGAACCAACTGACCAACACTAATTAGATTGTGTGTCAGACCAGGAGCGTACTGAACATTTCTAATTAGCTTTTCCTTACCATTTATAGAAATAACAACCGTACCTTTTCCTTCAATTTGAACTTGATCATCATTGCCAAGCCTCACTTGAGTTTTGATTGAAGCATCCAAATCTTTAAACTTGTCTTTGTCTCCTGTTAGATGATTGGAACATGCACTGTCCAGGAACCAGATATCTTTGGAGGAGCTGTGAGTGTTTGCATGGGTCATGAACAAATAATCATCTTGTTCTTCTGGTTCTTCTGTGAATTTTGCTTGTCCCTTCTTGCTCCAGCAATCATCTTCCTTATGGCCAAATTTCTTGCAAAATGTGCACTGTATGCTACTACCACGACCTCTTCCTCTGAATCCACCTCTACCTCTATAGCTCTTCCTTTCTCGTTCTCCTTGAGTCTGGAAGGCTTGTTCCTCCTCCTTGGCTGCAGATCTGTTGATTCTGGTCTTATGTGCCTGAAGCGACCCCATGAGTTCATCCACAGTCAAGATGGATAGATCTTTGGACTCTTCAATAGCAGCTACAACGTGATCAAATTTGGAGGACAAGCTTCTGAGAATCTTAGCCACAATTGCCTCATCGCTTATCATGTCACCATATGTTCGCATCTGACTCACAATCTTTGACACCCTTGCAAGGAAGTCTTGGACTGACTCATTGTTCCTCATGTTGGATGTCTCAAAATCTTTCCTAAGGAACTGCAGCTTTACTATCATCACTTTGGATGATCCTTGATACTCAACTTTAAGGATATTCCAAGCTTGTTTTGCTGTGGTTGCAGCAGCAATTCTAGAAAAGATGGTTTCATCTACAGCTTGTTGGATGAAGAAAAGAGCTTTTGCATCCTTTTTCAGAATTTCTCAATTTGCTCCTTCTTCTGATTCTCCTTCATCGTATCCAGTTTCTACAAGATCCCACAAATCCTGTGATCTGAAGAGAGTCTTCATCTTTATGCTCCAGTATTCGTATGACTCACCTTTGAAGATGGGGATTTGTGGCTGAGCCACATTCACTGCAGAATTGGCCATTGCTGACTGGTCTCGCAAGAAGCCTGGATTGCAACCTTGCTCTGATACTACAATGTTGTGGAGAATAGCACAAACAAGGAGATGAAATGCTTGCGAGAGCTTTTTCTGTGTTATTTCTTTATGAATAATTGACTCTTACATCAATAGAGAAGACTGTAGTTATAACGTTAACAAGCAACAGAATAAGAAATCTAAACTAACTCAGCTAACTTAATGCAACAGGACTCTGACTTTGCTAACAAACTAACTAACAGAGATATCAACTAACTAACAGAGATATCCTTTTATTTGACTTGCTCTTCACGCATTCTCAGGAACTTAGGCTTTGACTCACCTCTTCAACAGTTTTAAGGAAAAATCAGCTATGGGTAAAATTTGCAAGATAGCCTTAACAGCAGTCATCCATCATATTTGGCAAGCGCGGAATGACCATTATTATAATGACATCAGTAGTGATGTGCAACAGGTGGTAGATGAGGTATGCTAAATGTGTAGAAAGGACTTGAACGTGCGCATTTTCTCAATGATGATGTATCTTTTCCTTGGTATGCTGGGTGTATTTGTAAATTTGAGCAGGTAATATATTCTTTACCATTTCTCAAAAAAAAAAAAAAAGTAGAAAGCTATTATCACTAACACAACAATATGAAACAATTATAAAAGCTTTCGATCCCCATTTGTAACTGGGCTGATAAACACCCACTGCAATCTCAGTGTCTTTTGTACCAGCCATCGATTAGCAGAACCTACTATTACGTATTCGTCATCCACAATCATTCCCTTTGCATGGACATAAATCGTGAATTGCTGTTGTTTTTGTGAATCTGACACCTGAAAAACAATATGTCATGAAAATAAACTTCAAGCAATGAAGCTTTACGAACAATACGTTTCGTACCAAGTTTATGCTTATATTTTAAATTTTTTATTTTTTTTCCTCTTCTAGGATAACACTCGAAATGGCGAGCAAGAGAATTTCAAGCATTTGAGATATTGGACTTAGATCAAAGCTAGCCCAGAGAGATAGGGAATGGAAGGGATGAGCCTACATGCAATCGATGCGGCTCTTCTCCTTACTGGAAGTTTTACCTGTATGTTTTAGTGAATTCTTTATACCACTTGAAGAACCCATTTTCCTGGCCACTTTCATCCGTTAGTATTTCCCTGCCACCAAGGCAATAGAAATTAAGGTAGTCTTGAGGGTGGGCATCCGAAAGCTCTTTAGACTTCAGCTCCTTTGCAACAACATTATACATCATTTGCATTGTTTGATACTGGAAGGCATAAAAATTCTGTTCGTAAAGCTAGGGCTTTTAATATTACCATGCCAGTAGGAATAAGATGGTTTTCATTACACTCCTACAGCCAATAACACTAAAGAAGATATTGCAATTTCTTTTTTCTTTTTAGATTGATAGAAGATATTACATCTTGTTTTATTGGACTAATCAACAATGAGTAATGCAGATAATAAAATTTTCAAGGAAAATAAAAGAAACAATTAGCAGGTATTTGACCTTTTCGCATCTACCAGGTTTAAACCTTGAACATATATGAATCCTTCTCCAATATAACCTAAGCAATAGCAGCCAGCCTGCCAATATAGAATTTCCTGCACAGAATCAGATTTCGGATCACCCTCTGGCCATACAGGAATGATTACATACACTGCAAATCTCTCATTTGCTCTAATTTTACTGGCATCAGGTTATCAGCACCTGCTCATACAATCAGAGCAAATGGAAAAATCAAATCTTGATTGAATGATATGATAGAGAAAAAAACTGTGCAAAAAATTTCCCTTATTATTAGCCATTGCAACCTCGGAGACATACACAAACAAAATAAAGTTCTTGCGTATTTGTAACAATGGATACTTGCGTACTTGTAAAGATGTCTGGGGGAGAGAGAGAGCGGTTGAGAGAGAGAGAGCGAGCGATACTGGGAACTAACGTTACTCAAGGGATTGTCGATCCAAGAAGTGGTCTTAGCTATAGAAATAGGTTATGGCATGAATCCAGCTTCGTGTTATCCTACTACTTCACTAATTTCCCAGACGAGCTATCAGCAAAGGACCTGTGGAAAGAATTTAGCAAGATGGGCATCGTCGTCGACGTTTACTTACCACGGCGGAGGAATCAGAAAGGCAGACGCTTCGGGTTTGTACGGTTCAAAAAACCTATGAATATCACTAGGTTCAGAGACGAGCTGAGCGACATGTGGATTGGGGAATTCAAGGTGAGAGTGAGCGAAGCTAAAGAAAAAGGTAAAGGAAGGAATGATGAAGTGGAGGTCACGCAATATGGCAGAGGTAGCTATGGCAATGGAAATGTGTATGTCAAGCTTGGACAGGAGGGTTTTGACGCTGGGGGGAGATTTGAAAGAAGCTACAAGGAGGCACTCATGAACAGAAGAGCAGGAGGTAACGCAGTGAACAGGACAAGGCCGCAGTACGACTCGAAAGTATTGGAAGAAGCAGGGAGACCGAGGAGCATCAACTGCTCCTATGCGCAACTGAAAGGAAACCAAAACGGGGATTCATCTTGGGCAAACATAGAGTTTCAGACAGATGAGGAGGAAAAAGCATGGCTAGAGAACGCGCTGGTGGGCTTTATCAGATTTCCAGATTGTATAAACATATTGGCAGAAGAGGTGTTCAACGAGTCCAGATTCAACTGCAAGCTAAGAATAATGGGAGGTAGTATGGTGTTGCTAACATTCAAAACGGCTGGAGACAAGGATTTCTTCATTGAAATGATGCATGATTGGGTGGGTGAATGGTTCGACGAGGTGAGACCATGGAGAGCAAAGGACGTTGATCCTAGAAGCATGCGGTGGGTTCGTCTGGAAGGGGTGCCTCTTCATGCTTACACTAAACGTTTTTTTCAGTTAATGGGCAATCTGTGGGGAAGTTATGTAGCGGTGGATGAAGACACGCTTTGCAGGAACAGACTGGATGTTGCACGCATCCTCACGCAAGCTTCAAGATCAGAATTGCCAGATTCAATTAATATTAAGATTGACGGAGAAATTTTTCAAATACATGTGTCGGAGGAACCAGTTTGCAACATGATTACTGTCCCATACGTGAATAACCAGGCGTGTAATGCTGGCACCTTTTTGCGAGAATCCCAGATGAAGGAGAGGAACAGTAACCAGGAAGAGAAGAACGAAGATAAGGAGTCTAGGGCAGTTGGGAGAAGTGACAAGCTAGGGTCAAAGTCTCGAGTTCCCGAGACAGATGACTCTGGGCTCGAAGCTTGCGGGCAAGCTGAACGTACGAAGGCAGTAAGGCTGACAGAGACGCGCGAGGAGTCAAATGGGGAAGGTTACAGCAGGGCGAGTTGTGTCAGGGAGAGAGAAGAGAATAGGCCCATTATTGACGGGCCCAATGGTCGGGAAGCAATTATATCGAAGGAGTATGAGGCCGGGAGAGAGCACCAGGGAGGACCTATTGGATCGGCCCATCTTCTTAGTATATCAGTCATGGAAGACAGGGAAGGAGAAAGAAATTATGGTCTGAATGGATTAACTGGGTCACTGTTAGTCCAACAAGTAGAGTCGGACGAGGCCCGAGCCTTGAAATCTATTGAGGTGCTGAGGGAGGCATTCGCAGACGAGGAAGATCAAATACTGTTGAAGGACTTGCGGACGAAGAAGAGCAGTACAAACAAGAGGAAGAAAATCGTCAAGAGGAAAAAGGTAATGGTGAAAAATAGGAAGATGAAAGAAGGTGCAGGCCAAGGAAACGAGGAGCAAGAGAGCGGGGATGGGAAACAGCGGAGCCTATCAAGGACGGCACAGGCCGAGGACGAGGCCGAGCTGGAGGTGGCGGCAAGAAGGGAAGCGGAGGAAGTACTGAGAACAATTAAGGAGATGGGAGTCACCCTAGATGGTGGATTGGGAGAATTGAAGAGAAAGATCATAGAATGGGAGCTGAGCGAACGAAGAAGGGCAGGGGAAGTCTAGAAGAACAACAGAGATCTGAAGTGTTGAGGGCCGCGTCATTTAAGGGTGATGAAGATACTGTCACTGAACGTAAGAGGGTTAGGTAGCGACACCAAGAAGCGAGCACTGAATGGGCTATTGAGAGCTGAACAGCCGGACATGGTAATGTTGCAGGAAACAAAATTATCCAATTTTGATATCAGGAATCTATCCAAATTGTGGGGTTTTAAGGAGGTTGAAGCTGTATGGGTCAATTCAGACGGTGCATCAGGAGGACTGATGTTGATATGGCAGAAGCGTTTCTTTGTAGCCCAAGCAAAGTGTTCTAATGCACGAGGGATTTTTATCAGTGGGGAGCTGGTACAGCAGAAGATCAGGTGCGTTTTTGCTACATCATACGCCCCAAATGATGTTAGTTTAAGACGCCAGTTTTGGAAAGACCTGTTATCTATAAAGGCACAAATTGGGGGTTGTTGGATAGTGGGCGGGGATTGGAATGAAATTTTATCTGTAGAGGAACGATTGCCGACAGCTCGACTCGACAGAGGAATGAAAGATTTCAAGGAGTTTGTGGATAATGCAAAGCTGGTAGATATTTCAATGAGGGGGGTGGTTATACATGGTCGAATAATCAGGTACAACTCGTCAAAAGCAGGCTGGATAGATTCTTAATAGACGCTGACTTTCTAAGTAAGTTTGCACAGCTACAACAGTGGAAGGTCACGGCGACATTATCTGATCACGATGCTGTGTGTTTGGGTTGGAAAAGGTTAGATGGGGGACCAATTCCCTTTCGCTGTTTCAACTGGTGGCTAAGGGAAAAGGATTTCAAGCCTTGGTTCAGTGAGCTATGGAAGGCCATGGATCAAGGAAAGGCAAAGGAAAAACCCAAATTGCTGCAGAAACTGAGGTTGGCTAAGGAACAGTTGAAGTTTAAGTTTAAGGGTGCACAGAACACCATCGCCACAGAACTGAAGAGGACGGAGAACGAACTACAAGCCCTGGAAAATTCCAGGGAGTTGAAACCAGCAGACAAGAAGGTGCATATTCTTTGGTATCAATGTCGAGAAAAATTGTGGTTACTGAGGAAGAAGGAGGAATCAGCGGCACGTCAAAAGGCAAGATGCGACTGGATAAGAATGGGGGATTGCAACTCAAGGTACTTCCATATGGTCATGAACAATAGAGCCCGGTCAAATAGCTTAACAGCGATAAAAATCAATGGGGAAGTGAAGGAAGACCCTGCGCTTATCAAAGCGGAAGTGGTTAAGTTCTTTGAAAAACACTTTGCAAAGGAAGAGGGCCCACTACTAAAGCTACCAGAGGGCTGTTTAAGGAGGATCAACAGTGGAAAAGCAGATTCCTTGGAGTCAGAATTCTCGGAGGAAGAGGTCAAGGAAGCAATATGGGGCTGTGACGGGGATAAAGCACCAGGACCGGATGGGTTCAATTTCAGATTTTTCAAAGAAAATTGGCTGGTATTAAAGGAAGACATCATGGCTTTTATGAGGGATTTTTATGAGAGTGGCAAGCTTCCAAGGGCAGCAAACGCCTCATTTATTGCCCTAATCCCCAAGAAGGCCTGCCCAGAATCCCTAAGGGATTTTAGACCAATAACGCTGGTCAGTAGTATTTACAAAATTTTGGCAAAAATACTAGCAGCACGTTTAAAGGAAGTGATGAAGGATGTCATGGGAGAATCACAATTCGCTTTCACCAAAGGAAAACATATTTTAGACTGCGCCTTGATAGCCAATGAAGTGGTGCATAGCTTGAAGACTACAAAGAGGAAAGGCCTGGTGCTGAAAATTGATTTTGAGAAGGCATATGATTCAATCCACTGGAAGTACTTGGACAATGTACTGCTAGAAATGGGATTTGGGCAGCGTTGGAGGGAGTGGATGATGGAGTGCATAAGTACGGTGGACATGTCGGTGCTTGTAAATGGGTCACCCTCAAAACAATTCAGAATGGAGAGAGGACTAAGGCAGGGCGACCCAATCTCTCCGTTCCTTTTCAACTTAGCAAGTGAAGGGCTCAACGTGCTAATGAAGAAAGCAATTTCCTTGGGCTTAATTCAGGGAGCTGAAGTTGGGATCGTATCAAAAATGAGGATAACCCACTTACAGTTTGCGGACGACACATTGTTATTCTGTGAAGGGAATTTGGCAAGCCTCAAAAATCTGAAAAGGGTGCTGAGATGTTTTCAACTTTGCTCGGGTTTAAAGATCAATATGGCCAAGAGCATGCTGTATGGAGTGAATATGGAGGAGGAAGTCGTAAAGTGGTGGGGTACGGAAATTGGATGTTCTCACGGAACCTTTCCTTTTGTATATCTAGGACTACCAATTGGCGACAATCCTCACTCATTAAAAATGTGGGAACCAGTAATAGAGAGGGTGAGAGTTAGACTAAGTTTGTGGAAAACAAGATTCATCTCGAGAGCGGGGAGGGTAACACTGATAAAGTCCGTCTTGAATAGCTTACCCATATATTATTTCTCCTTGTTTTCTGTTCCTACAGGGGTTATTAAGGAGCTGGAAAAATTGCAAAGGACCTTCTTCTGGGGAAACGACGAAGGAGCAAGGAGACTGACCCCAGTTGGGTGGCAAATCATTAGAAGACCAAAACAGGAAGGAGGGCTTGGAATAGGAGATTTGAGAAGAAAGAATAACGCAATGCTAACAAAGTGGATATGGAGATATGCCAACGAGCCCACAGCGACATGGAGACAGATAATCAACGCAAAGTATGGAGGTGAAGAGGACGACATAAAGCCTTTAACCAGCAGGAGGAAGAAATTCTCAAATATTTGGAAGGCAATAACAGGTCATGGGGCGAAGGATAACAGTGGTACAGCTTCTATAGAGTCGGGTTTTATGTCTATGATTGGGGACGGGGGAAGGACGTCTTTTTGGCATGATCATTGGATAAACGGGGTAATATTGAAGATCAAGTTCCCAAGAATTTTTGCGCTGGCGTCTAACAAGGAAGGGAAGGTTAAAGAGTTTGGATACTGGAGCGGTGGCCTATGGAAATGGGAAGTGAAGCTGAGAAGACCAGTGTTCGACTGGGAAAGAAATATTTGGTCAGATTTCTTAGTAACACTGGGGAAGAAAGTCTTGTGCGCAGAAGAAAAAGATAGATTAATTTGGATACATGAAAGATCAGGGCAGTACTCGGTGGCATCTTATGTGAACCAAGGAGGATACATATCAGATCATAACAGCGAGATGACAGCAGCTACTTGGCAGTTTTGGTCACCACCGAAAGTTGGAGTTTTCGTTTGGCAATTAATCCATGGAAAGTTACCAACGAGAGACATGCTTCTGGAAAGGAAGATTCTGAGTAGTCAAGAAGCCTCATGTCCTCTGTGCAAAGGCGAAATGGAGACAATCTCTCACGTATTTATGCTCTGTAAGCTGGTGTGGAAAGTGTGGTCCTTGATACTAAAGGACTGGAAATTGCAGTGGTCGGAGCCAAGCACGATCCGCCAACTCTTCAGTCAGTGGATGGCACAGGCAGGACACGTTAAGTCAGCGGAAGTGTGGATGATGTTCTTCTACGCTACGGTGTGGACGATTTGGCAAGTAAGGAATGACAAGATTTTTAGAGGGAAAGAGATGCAAGTCCTTATTACATATGACATGGTCAAACTGAGGGTCGGACAATGGATTACGGCGAAGTGGCAACAGAGCAACATCACAGTCCTGGAGGTTATACTCGATCCAGCAAATGTGGGAATCGAAAAGGGGAAGGCAAGGGGCAAAAACTCAGCAAGTTGGGAGGCGCCATCTCCGGAAAGCCTGAAGTTCAATGTGGATGCAGCAGTCAATCCAAGGCGACACAAAGCCGCTATTGGGGGTATCCTCAGGGATAGCGAGGGAAGAACGCTATGCATATTCTCCAGGCCTACGAAGTAGGGCGAAGTCGCTGACCTGGAACTGGAAGCAATCCTGGAGGCGCTTAGGATGATGAACCAAAGAAGGGATATGGTGAAAGACAGACTAGTAGTGGAAACAGATTCAAAACTGGCCTCATCTTAGATCAACAAAACTGAAAGAAGACCGTGGAGCGTAACAGACAGCCTAAGAGAAATCGAAGGCCTAAAGAAACTTATCCAGAACTGCAGCATTGCTTTTGTTCCAAGGGAGGCTAACGACAAAGCAGATACACTAGCTAAACTCGGACTGCAAAGAGTATTACCTCTTCAGCTTTGGTTTGATTAAGGAGCTTCTGGTTCCAGTAACTTTCTTCCTTTTTTATGCTGAAGACCTGACCGACACCCTGGATTAGCAAGGGTTGGGCAAATATTTTTGTGGTAGAAGCAACGCTGTGGTTCATAAAACAAAGATTGTTTGGTAAGTAGTAAATAGTTAAGAAGGAGGAGGTTTGGATGTGGGTTTGGAATTGGCGGAGGCGGTTGATAAAGTCTGATGTAGTTTCAACATCAGGAACTTTGTTCATTCTGGTCACAGGTTCATATTATATCAGAGTCGAAGATGACTGGAGTTGGGTGCTGGACTCGAGCGATGCTTTCTCAGTCAAGAAGTTAGCTTCTTGCTGGACACAGCTATTGGTTACCAGCAGAAGATGGTGAGGATGGCTTATCAGAGGCTGGAGGCAAAGAAGATACAAGCTGTAAGGGGGGTAGGACCGATGATCGCAGAGAGTCTTGTTTTGCTGTAGTGTGGTGTAGCTGCTGTACAAGCAACAAGCTAATGGCTAGTGTCATTGTATTTGTAATTTTCTTGATTAATATATCAGTTCTGGCTGTTAAAAAAAAAAACAATGGATACTTGACCAACGGAGAAGAAACTTGACCTGCAATTTTATATGACGCCCATGCATATGATGATCCCAGAAAATACTGATTTTCGATATAAATGTAGTGTTGAGCAGATCAGATTGCCTGGATATATGCTGTCTGAATGGTTTTGTCTATAACCAGATTTTTTGAACAGACAAGATTCTGAAAAGAAATTGTTTAATAGTGAGAAGAGCAACATGACATAATACTGAGACAAGGTAATGCATCTAAATATAGTGGGGGGAAGAACTTCAAAGAAACCTGACGCTCAGCTTCCTCAACATATTTTGGAAATCCTTTCACTGATCCTGAATCAATGAACCAAAAAACATGCTCAACAGATACTGAAAATTTGTGTTGCTCCAAGGATCGATGAAACAACAAATAAAATGGTATTGTACTAAGATACACATGAGAGACATATGATTAACAAACCAACAATAAGGCCATACCGATCTCCGTTAACTAGCACTTAAGGTAGTTGGTGCCATTTCCAGGAGAAACATACAATCTGGAGAGAACAATTACAACCTGACAACTACAGTAGGGGCCAACCGACATTTATACAAATTCATGCCAAGACAAGATGATATGATCTTCACAAGAAGTAAATGATTCCCCCCATGGAATATATACTAGCTGATAAAAAGGGTACTTTTCAGTCTACTTAAGCTAAAAACTGTTAAATTCACATGTCATCCGCATGCTAAATAACAAAAAGTAGCAGCCAAATACGCTAATTGAAACAAAAAGTGTAATTACCTGAAGCTCGCTACATGAAATCCTTCTCATTGACATAAGACAACAATTGTCAGGCTGTTTATTGACAAGAAGTATAGAATGCTAGAAATAACCATGAATAGAATGGTAGAAATAACCACGAAACCTTATATCACAACAAAATTAATCAAATCACTAACCGGGAATGTTGGATTATGGAAGTCCTACTTAAAGATAGTGTCATGATCACGAAATAATCGATGCTCAGGTGTGTCATACCAACCATCACAGAGGTCGATACCTCCTATAAATCCAGTTATCTTTCGGTTATTGCCCAATGCTTTAAGTATCAACAAGAACACATTTTTTATGATGCGGAAACATGGTTCCAACAACTTGGATAAGAACATAATGGAGAACGAGCAACTTCAGTTACGTGGCCATGCTTCACATAGGTTGAAGCTAAGACTTCCAGAATCAAAGAGAACACCATCAAACAAAGGCAAATAGAGTTTTTGTCTAAAAAAAGCTAACAGGAATAAATAAAGATTGAAAATGGATGTACAATGTCCAAGCCATCATCTTACTGGAAAACTTCGAGCACCAGTTCATCAATTTCACCTTTTTTAGAGGATATGCAAAACACTGCAGTAGTAATAAATTGTTTTGAAAATTTAAAACTTTTAACTAAATAAGGCCCCCATACACATGCAGATAGGTATGTGGTCAACAAAAAATACCATTGACCAACAGTAAAGTCAGAACCTCGTGACCCCTTGATCCAAACAAAGGATGCGGAAGAATATCATCAAATGATTTATGAAGCAAACATTAGCAAGAGATGGATTCTAGAAAAGAGATATTTTGAACAAAAGGCTTAGGGCTTCACGTACAGAAATATGGTAGAAAGAAAGTCCCAAATGTGATGATCACACAGTGAATTTCACAAACATTTACATGTTGAATTGTAACTGCACAGTCAAGAACCTAAGCAGAAGTACAAATTAAGCTAGAGGGAAGAGAGAGGTCCATGAGAAATATGAGGCCAAGACTTGCCTTCTGTCCGACAAAATCGAGTTCACTGCCTTCATAGCGAGGAGCCAAAACACACATGATAGAAGGGAACGAGTTGAATACGACTGTACCTAATCCGACTTGGCCGAACATGATTAAAGGAAAACTCGAACCCAAATAACCCAAACCTAAAATAACCCAAGCTTGAATTGACTCAAACCTGAAACTAATCTGACTCAAACTCAAGATGATCTGATGACTAAATCACGATAAAATCTGATTTTAACACTCACCCTAAACCTTAACTTTCCTCTTTCATTATCTTTAATTTTTAGTAAATTTTAAATGTAAGGGCTTCGGTATTTAGTAAATGAAAACCTTCAACTTCTATCCTCGTAAGTCCTAATCTCACCAACCCCAAATATCTCTTTCCTGTTTTCTTCCCTTGGCTTTGCAATTTTGCTTTTCAATCTCTCTCTTTCTATTTCTACCCGGATAGATAAAACTTTTGACGTTGGAGTGATGGGTTTACTCAAAACGGACAGACAAACAAGAGCATTCTATGCGTTCAATTGAAAAATCTCCCAATATGAGACTCAACGTGTAAATGTAAGAATTCTTTATTTGTTCATGGAATCATGGGTACAAAGAGTTAAAGAAGATGGGGTATGATTTCATATGATCTGCCCAAAATGAAGGGTTTTATAATCGTATTTTTATATTTATATAATGGACGAAACTTTTAATCTGTCATAGATACAAATAAATCTTTGCTTTATATTCATGTGAATGCCATACACATGAACGGAGAGTTGAGATTTTGTTCTTGTCATTAACAGCTACTCTCCCTGTCCAGTGTCCAGTATCT
>SMDT01001922.1:0-63664 GCA_005392925.1 Aquilaria sinensis
AGAATGAGGTTTGGTCCTTGTCCTAGGTGTAGGCGGTTTCATGGCAGGAGACCATGCACCTTGGGAACTGACACTTGCAATATTTGTGGTCAGAGAGGACATTGGGCGAGGGAATGCCCAAGGGCTCGACCTTTTCCAGGTCCGCCCAAAAATTTACCCCCTGTACCCCTTACCATAGGTAATCGGCCTGGTGTAGTCACAGCAGTAGTTGAGCCGAGGGTTTTTGCCTTGGCGAGTCAGGTGACCAAAGAACCAGGCCCCGTTCGAGGTAATTTTACTTTTCAGAATGGTAGTGCTAGAGTACTTTTTGATACAGGAGCTACTCTTTCAGTGATATCTTCTGCCTTGGTGGATAAGTTAAAATTGCAGCGAGAAATCTCGGGTGAGTTGAGACTCATCAGAACTACGGGGAGGGGTTATATTGTAACCAATGAAGTGGTTACTAGACATCCCTTGCAGTTAGGCGACCATGATTTTTGTTGTGAGTTATGGGTGATAGAATTGAGGTCTTATGACCTAGTGTTGGGAATGGATTGACTAAGTAAGCATAAGGCACAAATTGACTGTGCGAATCACTCAGTCGACATTATTGATGCTCAGGGAGCTAGAGTGACTTTCACAGGAGGATTGGCATCTAGTGCTAAGAGTTTACACCTTAGACTTATGGATACCATCCCCATAGGCAGTGAAGAAAAGTGTTATTCATTGAATGGAGTGGCCGTAGAGGAAGAACTTGAGAAAATTCCAGTAGCCAATCAGTTTCCTGAAGTGTTTCCAGTAGAGTTACCTAGGTTACCACCGAAGAGGGATACTGAGTTTGCAATCCATCTCCAACCTGGAGTTAAACCTATTTTAATACCACCTTATAGGATGTCAACTCCTGAGATGGATGAGTTAAAAAAGTAGTTGGAGGAACTGCTAGAGAAAGGCTTTATAAGACCTAGTGTATCACCATGGGGAGCTCTAGTGTTATTTGTGAAGAAGAAAGATGAAACTTTTAGATTGTGCATCGACTATAGGAACTTGAATACAGTGACAACCAAGAATAAGTATCTGTTTCCTAGAATTGATGATCTGTTTGATAGACTTAGAGGAGCAAAAGTGTTTTCTAGAATTAATCTTCGGTCTGGGTATTTTCAAATCAGAGTTAAGGAGGAGGATATCCTGAAAACTGCTTTCAGAACAAGGTATGGACACTATGAATATACAGTTATGCCATTTGGTGTGACGAATGCTCCAACAGTATTTATGGAAGCCATGAATCGGATCTTTAAGCCGTTTCTGGATCAGTTTGTTGAAGTTTTCATCGATGACATTTTGGTATATTCACAGTCTACATCAGAACATGAAAAGCACCTTAGAACAGTTTTGCAAGTGCTAAAGGATAATCAGTACTATGCAAAGTTGTCTAAGTGTGAGTTTTGGTCTAAGAGGATTCAGTTTTTGGGGCACATCATCAGTGCTCAAGGTCTATCAGTTGATCCCAAAAAAGTTCAGGCGGTAGTTGAATGGAAAAGACCAACTACAGTTACAGAGGTTAGGAGTTTCTTAGGCTTGGCAGGTTACTATAGGCGCTTCATAGAGAAATTTTCTGTGATAGCTACACCATTGACAGCCTTGACCAAAAAGACTTAGAAGTTTGAGTGGACATTGAAGTGTGAAGAAGCTTACATGGAGTTGAAGGAAATATTGACCAGTGCACCTATACTTGTTTTGCCAGATCCGAATAAAGCTTTTGCAGTGTATACTAATGCATCTGGTTCTGGTTTGGGATGTGTATTGATGTAGGACAGTCAGGTGATTGCTTATGGTTCAGGACAGTTGAGGCCTAATGAATTGAACTACCTAGTTCATGATCTTAAGCTAGCAGTAGTAATCTTTGCACTGAAGTTGTGGAGGCATTACTTGATGGGGAGGTCATTCAGAATCTTCACCAATCATAAAAGTTTGAAGTATTTGTTCACCCAGAAGGATATGAACATAAGGCAATGGCGATGGATTGAATACATAAAAGATTATGATTGTTCGATTGAGTATTGTACTGGTAAAGGAAATGTGGTAGCAGATGCGTTGAGCCAGAAGTACACGGGAGTGATCCTATCTAAGGATTAGGCTACGAACACCTCTGAAGGAGTATTGAGGGACTTTTTCTTGGCTTTGCATGAATTGTGGCAAAGTCGAGAAAAATCCCTAGTCTACGTTCTGGAAGTGCAGTCAACTTGGTTAGTCAGAGTTAAAGAAGCTCAGATGAAAGATCCATTGTTGAAGAAAATTTCAAGAGAAGCAAAACTTGGCACTATGAGGAAGGAATTCAGATACAAGGATGAAATACTACATTATGGATATCATCTTTATGTACCGAATGTGGAAGGGCTTAGGCAGCAAGTCCTACAGGAGGCACATAGTAGTATTTTGAATATCCACCCTGGTGTTAGTAAGATGCATCAAGATTTGAAAGACACATTTTTGGTGGCTAGGATTGAAAAGGGACGTAGGAGGACATGTGGCAAAGTGTCTGACATGCCAGATGGTTAAAGCAGAACATCAGAAACCAACAGGCACACTTCAGAGTTTAGAGTTTACCAGTGAGGAAATGGGGATCCATTACTATGGATTTCCTTGTGGGGTTACTGAATACCCGGAGTCAGCATGATGCTAAATGGGTAGTGGTTGATAGACTGACGAAGTCGGCACACTTCATACCTATCAAGATCATTTATACATTCGAGAAGTTGGCTCAGTTGTATCTCAAGGAGATTGTGAGACTCCATGGTATACCGGATTAGATTATATCTAATAGAGATCCTCGGTTCACATCACGGTTTTGGAATGCTTTTCAAGAAGCATTGGGGAGCAAGGTTAGTCTCAGTACTGCTTTTCATCCTTAGACTAATGGGCAATCTGAGAGAGTGATTCAGACTTTGGAGGATATGTTACGGATGTGTGCTATTGATTTCAAAGGCAATTGGGATCAGCATCTACCACTGATCAAGTTTGCTTATAATAACAGTCATCAAACTGTTATTGGTATGGCACCATATGAGGCTCTGTATGGAAGACGATGTATCATACCTTATTGTTGGGCAGATCTTTCAAACAGAGTAGTTATTGGTCCTGAGATTATCATTGATACCACAGCTAAGATCAAGTAAATTCAGAAGTGAATTGAAGCAGCCAATGACAGGCAAACCAAGTATGCAAATTTGAGGAGAAGAGACTTGAGTTTTGAAGTTTGGGACAAGGTACTTCTGAAAGTGTCGCCCATGAAAGGAGTTAGCCGTTTTGGGCAAAGGGGCAAGTTAGCTCCTAGGTATATTGGACCTTTTGAACTGTTGGAGAAGGTAGGGAAAGTTGCTTATCGGTTGGCATTACCACCTAACCTATCCCAAGTGCATAACGTGTTTCACATTCGTCTGCTCCGAAAATGCACAGTGGAACCGGGACAGGTAGTTAATCCTTCAATAATACCCATTCAAGAAGACTTGACCTACGAGGAGAAACCTGTTCAGATACTTGATAGGCAAGTCAAGAAATTACGGACTAAGTGGATTCCGATGGTTAAGATCCTTTGGTCTAACCATAGCGAAGAAGAGGCTACCTGGGAGACAGAGCAGGATATGCTGAAAAGGTATCCTAGTGTTTTTCTGGAGTTGCAACAGAATTTGGGGGACCAAATTCAAGAAAGAGGGGAGAATGTTATGGCCTTTCTAGTGGGAAGCATGATTGAGGAAGGTAAAGAGTTGTAAATTAAGTTTAGAACCTTACTTCAAGTTTACATAGCAAGAATAGAGAAGCTTATCAAAGTTCACTAAGTTCCTAGAAAAATAAGGCACTAAATGAAGTTCAGGGGTAAAATGGTAATTTTGCATCCTGAATAGCCAGGACGAGTCCTGAGTAGTTAAAACAAATTTTTAAAACTTAACTTTCAACCTTAACTCAAACTTGAAGAATAAACAAGAATTTAATCAAGAATGACTAAGTTACAAAGATGGGGGTTTATTTGTAACAAGCTTAATACTTTGATGGCTTTGGGGTTAAGTGAGGGTTTAAGAAAGAAAAGTGAGGCTATGGCTGCCATAATCTCATTAAGTGACATTGTGACTTCTGGAGGGACTTCCTGAGAGGGAGAACGCCTGGAGCCCAGATTTCCCAGAGGAGCGTGCCTGAAAAGCTCAGAAGAGAGGGTTAGGAGGTCCCCGGAGTGTTTTTCCGGGGAGGAGCCTCCGACGCCCAAGTCAGTGTCTTGAGAAGGTGAAGGGGGAGCACTAAAGGTTTTAGTGGCCTTGCCTGTTCGTGTTTTCTCAAGAAAAAAGGGGGTCTGGTCCTGGAGAGTCCCCCTGCCAGGGTTTGTTTCCTGGTATTTATAGGAGTGTTCAGTCCGTTCAGATCATGACACGTGTTCGGTCAGATCTTTCCTGTACCTTCGGGCGTAGGGGACAAGTGGCTGTTTGCAGGCTCCTCGAGCCTTGGTCCGAGACAGGTCGTGACAAGACCTGGATGGCATGGACGTGTCAGACCGCCGTTCCAGGCGGCGTGTAGCGCCTGCGGATGACATGTCAGAGGCTCCTTAAATGCTCCTGCCGTACTCCCGAGGTCCCCTGGGTGAGGTCATCCCTTGGTACGGACGTCCTTCTTTGGCCGGTGTACCACTAGTTCGGGAAGCCCCCTAGCTCGGGGGTTCCGCCTTCGGGCCAACTATTCTCCCGTTTTGGAATAGCTAGACCTTCGCCTCCGAAGGCGATCCGCTTGGTCCCCCGAGGGAGCTGGTAACGTTTTTGGAGTTCCTGAGGTATTAGCCGAAGTCCCGAGTTCGACACGTCTTGACTTTGCTACTTCCGAGGTCAGTGATAGTGCCTCCTTCGGGTGACATTAAGCTCTCCGGTTACCTTGTTTTCGGCAGGAGGCACGGGGTGAGAAAGGCGATAGTCCTTCGGCTATCACAAGCCCCCTTTTGGAAAGCCGAAGTAGATACTTCGGTTTATCAGCTTTTGAATGCAGTCTTTCAGGGCCTTGGTTATAACAATTTTGCCGAGGATGGACCTCTTGTCTGAAGACACCGGCTTGTTCGGTCATAATCTATCTCTTGGTGTCTTCGAGGTAACCTACCTCTCTCTTTTTTGTAGATCTGCGCCACGTCGCGTCTCGTAACCAGACGTGTCAGTCTAGAGCGGCGCGCCCAGGTGTAGGAGTGTCAGAAGGCGTGACCCCCCTTTGGCGCAATGGCTGACACGTGGCAGCCTGCTATTGGCAGGAACTGTATCGGATAAAGCAGGTGCGTCTTTTCATGCGCTCTGAGCAATTATGGCGACTGTTCGCCTTCGCGGAGTAGTTATGACGCCGGTTCGCCTTCGCCTCTCGGCCTATATATACTCCTGTTCCGTCATAACCCTCTTTTGCTTCTGTTTTTGCTCTCAACTGCTTTCACGTTTTCTCCCGCTTTTTCCGGCGATCCTTTTTAACGGGGTGTTTTCCGGCAACCTTTCGCGACGGCGTCTTCAAATCCAGATTTCGGCAAAACATTTGGTGGGTTTTAACTTTCAGAGCCTTTTGCTTTTTAAGCTTTCCCGAAGTTGTTTTTGGCCTTTTTCCGAAATTGTTTTTCAGCCAACCATGCCTATTCCCGAGAGCTGGCAACCCCTTTTGTCTCATCCTTGCTGCACCACTCCTAAAAAATTAGAAAAATGGAAGACCAAGTTCTTCCTTCCCTCATACGCCGTTACTCGGTTGCCACGTTCGGACCAATTTAGCTTTTCGAACCGTGGCGACCAGGTTACCGTTTTCAGCGCTCAACTGAAGGCCGGACTTCGGTATCCTCCTCCGAAGATGATTTGCGACTTTTGCCAATTCCATGGTGTCACACCTCACTCAGGCCCTGGCCTATAAGTTTCTAAACTAACTTACAAGCCCAACTCTAAATCAAGTTTCTAGCTCTCGGCCAAGCAAGCAATGGCAACTTTTAAGTCTTATTTTCTTAAGTTAAGAGGCCTGGGAGGTGGCCCAGGTGGCTTTTAAAACAATTCCAATAACAACTTGCAGCAAAGGCAAGGCCCAATACCACTAACTTGCACAACAAGCAGGGTTAAAATTGATTACTTGCATATCAAGCAAGGCAACACTTAATGCAACTTTAAGTGCATACATGGTGTGCAATCAAGTGTACTACCTATATGGCAACCAAGAAGCCCACAATGTTGGTTTAGATTTTGAAAACTACAAGGTAATATGCATGATGCTCTCGGCCAACAATCATACATATAATAGTGCACCATAATTTCATAAGTTTAGGCCCATAACTATTCACACAAAAGTGCCAAACTTTGGCCCATAATATTCAGCACATAAGTCCAAGCATAATGCCATCCATAAGCCCATACATAACTTGGCATCCAAGATCCACAAAACATCATCAAACTAGGTATCCAAGACTACACATATATATACAAACCAAAAGGTAGTCTACCTAGCATCTAACATGGCTATATATGCCCAGCATCCATAAGTTGTTCATGCCAAGTTACATACAACCCAAGACCATACTCCTAATGGTCAAATAAAACCTTGAGAATCCCATACAGAAGTACACACTGCAACACCAAGCCTATGGCCATATTCATGGTCATAAAGGTGAATACCACAATCAGAGCTAAAGTCCAAGTATCCATGCTCTCCTAGACAGTTCCCACTCTATAGCCTGCAAACTTAAAACATAAGTCTCTGCCAACATACAATAAGACTTGTAATGAACCCAAAAGTAGTAAGCCAAGCACACATTGGCACATACCTTGGAAACTAAGTAAATAAACACTAAGCACACACACAAAGCAGCTTAGCACTATTCAGGCCGAATGTCCTTGCCTGAAAATAAAAGGATGGGCAGTGAGTAAAAACTCAGTAGGATTCACTCATATATATTCAACTCAAAAATGAGTCTATTTAGTTAAGCTGAGTATTCACTCAAAGCTTAACCTCCCATTAGCTAGTTCAACCTGCAAAACAAACACAAAGACAAGAAAACCAAGCATATACATATACAAGATAGATAACCATGGCAATTAATCCATAAGTGGGGTTAGCATGCACAAGGAATCACCAAAGCACACAAGGACACACACACACTCCACAAAAGTGCTCTCGGCCATATAAGCCTTACATGTACCCATGTGCATTTTTGCACACAAACCTTTCCAATATAACATTTCCACTTGGAGCTCCCAAAATGCCAAGCAAATAGGCCACATTTACTTGCATTTCTAGTACATGTACACTAGTCAATTAGCTAATCAACAATTCAACCGAGTATAAACTTTAAAGCCCATCAAGCAACTAAGGTCATTTGGCAAATTTTAACCATCACTTAGCCACTCTAAACACTTGAACCATGGCACATTACCAAGCAACATCAAGTGTTAGTGAACCCTACCTCAATAGCTCTCGGTTACAACCAAGCTTCAAGTATCCAAGTGTTCCTCAATCACAATGCCTACCAAAAGAGTCACATCGGCATCAACATACACACTCATGGACTAACTACCATGATTCACATGAAGAACACTTAGATATACATACTTAAGCTCTCGGCCAAAAAGGCCCAATTTTATATACATGTGCTACCCATCATCCTAACTCACCACATGATATTCTAATCATCAATGAACATCATCCATGGCATTATTACCAAGTAACCAAGTGAAATGCACCATTTCCCACTAATCCAAGCTTTCGGCCGAAATTGCCCATCTCACATAACAATGTTCTTTATCAAATTAACTCAATCCTTGATCAAAACCATCACATGAAACTTGTTCATAGCACATTTACCATGTAATCAAGTGATCAACACCTAATTGAACTAACTCATGCTCTCGGCCATAAAGCCCAACTTCACACACTATTGTTTTTCATCATTCTAATTCATCATATGCTTATTAAAGCATCATTAACCAATAACCATGCAATTCAATGAGGAACACACCATTACCTCAAAATGCACCTTTCGGCCAAACTTCCACTTGTTCAACTTGATGTTCTTTACTCAAATTTTGCCTAGCACAAGCATAAATAGGCTACAACAACACTTAGTCATGGATTAATTTCCATGGAATTCAAGAAGAACACCAAGATTACTTAACCATCACTCTCGGCCAAGACTAGGTTTTCCACATCAACATAAACAATGCTCAATTCTCTTGGTTTAACAACATTTGAGCACTCAATATCCTTGTTCATGGAAGCAAATACCATGGATTCAAGGAAGATAACAAGATTACCTTAAACCTAGCTTAGTTTGGCTCGGCCTTTCTTCAATCTTCAAGAACAACGTTTGATTCCAAGCAAACAAGAGCCGAAACACTCTTCTCCGAGCTTGAATCCTTCAACGCCCTCAATTCTCCTTGAATCCAAGACCAATTGTGAAGGAGCTCAAGAACAAGCTCTCGGCTAAACAAGAACAAAGGAAAGCCTGAAATGAACAAAATAATTTTGACTTGGATTCGGCCGAAAGACATAAGTCTTTAGTTAGCTAAAATGCCAACTTTTACTTCCATTTCTTTGCATGGTGTAATGTAGCCCTTAACTCCACATGTGCACAAGGCCGCCACTTAAACTTGTGTTAAAATGGACACTTAAGCCCAACATGGCCCATAATGCCAAGCAAGTAGCAAACACAAGTACCAAGATGTCATAAACTCCCATGCATAACCAGCCATGTAACTAGAATAAAGACTAGTTGGTTTAACTAGTAACTAGTGAATAGTACACTAGTGGTAGACAAGATTTTGACTAGTAATCATTGTTGTCTCCCACATTTGCTCTAGTCTTGCACTAGCCACCGTAAAAGTTTGCATGGCTGAAAATGCCAACCTTAAGTTTATGGATTTAATTGTACCACCCATCTCAGTGTACAATTTGATCCCCTTTCTTGGATTTCTGCATGTTTTTCCATAGTTCCTTCCCATGTGCATTTAGGCCCTCAAAGTCTCCAGCTTTACTCATAGACCACTGCACTAGACTCTCCCTTTCTGTTTTCTCTCATTTTTCTTGGTCCTTCTTGGCCTAAGCCAAGCACTTAGGAGGTGCCTAACACACGGCATTGCCGTAAATCAGCTTTCGCCGAACTCGTACTGCTATTTTAACGCCTTCCTCTGCATGTGTGGCATTTTCAAAATAGAACCCCACTTCATCATCTTTATGCAGTACTATAAGCTCTTCATGGTCCCGAAGGGTGGCTTTTACTTCATGCTACCTCGGGGATCAGGGAGCAAAAAGTATATGTTTACTTTTACCACCAAGGACAGCTGGCGAGGGTGGCAACAAAAATGGAGGAGGCCTGGTCGCACGTTCTGACCAAGTGGGCTCGGGGAAGGCTGGAGATGGATGTCGTAGATCCGAGGATAATGCTGACTCCCGAGTTGGCTCCCATATTCACGGATTTCGACAAATGTATCCGCGCCATCTCCGACTGGGGTTCTGAGGTCCCTTCGTGCTCCCTCTACCCCTTCCCCATCAATTGGAAGCTGATGACCGAGGAGGTTCTTCGGGAGTTAGGGGTAGTGAAGGAGCACAAGACCGACCTCGGAATGCCGGCTCCTGACATCGCTGGGAAGGATTCCTGGCTGGTGCAACTCCTTCGGGAGGAAACTACTTACGAAACTTTTTACGAGCGTAAGTTATATCCGAATCCTTCTGTTATGATTTTACCTTGGACTCACGCTGATATCTTCTTTCTTTTTCAGAGATGGGCGACGACACTGCTGCCTATTACAAGTCCCTTTTTCTCGGTCAAGCCTAGAAGGGCGAACAGACGAAGAAGGCCGTCTCCCGAAGGCGAAAATCATCTAGGGCTGGGCCATCTGTGGCCAAATGGGCGAAGAAGGATGCGCTTCCTCCTCTTCCAGAGATTTCCGAGGAGGCGGGCGAAGAGCCAGAGGCTGTTACTGTCCCACCGGCCAAGGTCGCTGCTGACCTCACTGCTCAGAGTACCACTCGTTCGGCGACTCTTCTGGATGCTTTGGTAGAAGCCCCTTCTGCCGAGGAGTGCCGTAGGAGCAAAGGCAAGGAAATTTCTGCCGAGGGGACTCAGGGCTCGGACGACGATGTCACCGAGGTGCCTCCAGGTTTGCTTTCTCAGACAAACTGTGATGCCTTTACTTTTTTGAACTTCAAAATTTACTTGCCTTGACCAGCTTCTTGTTTTGCCATGCAGGGGAGTTACTTACTCCGGGTTGGGCAGCCGAGCACGCTCGGAAGCGAGCCCTTCGGGATGCCCGTATCTCGAAGGGGAAGATCCCGAAGGAGCCTTTCTGGTCATTTACGGAGGACATGAATTTGTACTCCGGAGACTGCCAGCAAATGGCTAAAGAGATCTCGAAAGGGATGCTTACTGAAGCCTCCTTCAAGGCTATTGCGGAGGCTCACCCGGGCGATGATTCCCTGGCCGCGAAACTTTCCGAGCACCCTGCCCAGGTATGTTTTGCGCCTTTCTTTGTTTTTTCCTTTGGATTTTTTCCAAGTGTTTGGCTTTCTCTTTTCTCTTTTGCCTTACTGACTTTGCCTCTTTTTCTGCAACTGCTGGGGTACGTTGGTTTCGTCAGAGTTCGGGTGGCAAGGCAGACAGCGTTTCGAGCCTCGACCTTAGAGGTTATAGAAAAAACTAAGGCCACGTGCTCAGAATTAGCTGCCTAGAACGCGCAGCTGGCTCAAGCTGCAGAGAAGGAGATTGCCACCGTTCAGGAGGGGTTCCTGAAAGAAAAAAGAAGAACTTGTGAAGGAATCCTCCCAGAAGATTTCTGACCTCGGCTCCTAGGTGGCGGAGCTGATTTCAGCGAATGAAGCCTATCAAAAGGAGAAGTCAGAGTTTGAGGTTCTCCTGGCGAAGGCGCTTCCTGAGAAGGCCGCGCTTCAAGCCGAGGTTGATGCTTTGAAGAAGGAGCCGAAGAAGAAGAAGATGAAGGCATTAAAGAAGAAGGTCGCGGATCTGGAGAAGGACCTTGACGCCCTTGGTGTCAAGAAGGATAAGTCTGACCAGATGACCAAAGTCGGTTTTCAGGACAGCTTCTGCCTTGTTCGGCACCAGGTGCTGGGGAAGTTTCCAGATCTGGACCTTTCTTTCTTGAAGGCCTTAAACATTCCTGAGGGACCTCGGTGGGCTTGGTCAAAGATTGAACACTTGAACTTGCCCCTTTCGCTCCCGACGCCGAAGGTAGTGGGGAAGGACGCAGGAGCTGGTGGCTCCCGGGACGCCGAGATCCCTTAGTTTGTTTTGGGGCCCTTTGCCTTTTTTTCCTTCTTTTTTGTACTTCTTCTTTTGGCAATCTTTCTTCTCTGTAAGTAGATTCATCCTTAATAAAGATTCTTTTTTGGCTAAGTCTTTTTGTGAGATTTTTCATTTCTCGTTGTCCCGAATATGTTCGCTCAAGAGACTTCGGAAAATCAAATCTACGCTTATTACGGCGATCGCCTTCATGGAATTCTGGCTTGTATAATTTATACTTAAGAATTTTTCTAAGAAACTTTTGTACTTAGAATATTTTTCTAATTTGTACAATACAACTCTCCCGCAAGATCCTAAGCATAGAATTTTTTCAAGGCATCCGAATGCCAAGTATTTTTTAATTCTACGCCTTCGACATCGCCAAGTTTGTACACCCATTTTCGTACTTCGGCTTGAACCAAATAAGGACCTTCCCAATTTGCGTGAAATACCCCGTGGGATGGCCTTCGGGGTCCGAATTCAGCCCTTCGGAGAACGAGGTCTCCTTTCTTTATTCCCTTTGGCCTGGTGCGCAAGTTTATAGCCGCAGCCAATCTTTGCTGAAAAGCTTTTCTTCTCAGCTCGGCTATTTCCCTGTTTTTGCCGACGAGGTTGAGCTTGGTTCTTAGTCTGAGGTCATTTCCACTTTCATCAAATACTTGCACTTGTACCGATGGTCACACTACCTCGATTGGGATGATGGCCTTTGTACCGAAAACGAGTGGAAAAGGTGTTTCCCCTGTGGCTCTTCGGGGTGTTGTTCGGTAGCTCCATAATACGCTTTGGAGCTCTCCTGGCCATTTCCCTTTTGCTTCCCCCAATCTCTTTTTCAGACCATCTTTTATGGTCCTGTTAGATACTTCTACCTGCCCATTGCTTTGGGGGTGAGCTACTGGGGCGAAGTGCATTTTTGTCCCGAGGTCGCAGATAAATTCCTGGAATCCTTTGTCTATAAATTGGGATACGTTATCAGCTACTAGTACCCTTGGTATGCCAAATCTGCACACGATATTCTTCCATACGAACTTCTGCACTTCTTTTTCCGAGATAGTAGCCAAGGGTTCTGCCTCGACCCATTTGGAGAAATAATCTATCACTACCACGCAGAACTTCACGGCCCCAGGTGCCGTTGGGAGCGGTCCTATGAGGTCTATGCCCCAAACTGCGAAGGGCCAGGGATAGTCAGCCGAAGTCACCATTTCCGAAGGTGTCCTCTGGATATTCACGTGTCTTTGGCAACTACCACATTTCTGGACGAATTGCCTAGCGTCCTTTCTTAGGGTAGGCCAAAAGTACCCTTGGCGAAGTATTACTGCTGCCAGGGCGTCGGTTCCAATGTGTGAACCACAATCGCCTTCGTGAACTTCTTCAAGGATCACTTCAGTATCCTCTTCACCAACACATCTCTGTAATGGATTTGCATATCCCTGCCGATACAACTCTTCGCAAATTAGGAAGAATCGACCGGAGCACCTTCGGACTTTCACGGCTTCGCCAGGGTCTTCGAGAAGTACATTGTCTGTGATATACCTCTTTATTGGGTCCTTCCAGCTTTTTCCCGAAGTTGCTATGCTCAGTATTGCAATGCTCGGGCTGTTTAGTACTTCGGTGCATGTTTTTGACTTTGCCAAGCAGTCTACTTTGGCATTATACCGTCGAGGTATGTTTTTGATTTTTACGGTGTCAAACTCTCGAATGAGCTTTGCTACAAATTCATGGTATTTTGCTAAGGTTGGATCCTTCATCCCATAGTCCCCTGCTGTTTGCCGAACTATCAGTTGGGAATCGCTGTGGGCCTTTTGATTTCTCACGCCAATTTTTCTAGCTAGACGTAATCCTGCTATGAGCGCTTCATACTCAGCGACATTGTTGGTGACGTGAAAGCTGAACTTGATAGCCTTTATTACCTCTAGGCCTTCAGGACCTCTGATAACTACCCCCGCTCCCTGGTGTTCAGACCCCGAGGCTCCGTCAACATACAAAGTCCACTCTGGATCACCTTCGTTTGGATCCGGATGGCTGTCCTCGATGGTGGGTACTTCGGCAATGAAGTCTGCCAGAGCTTGAGCTTTTATGGCTCTTCGAGGTTCATAAGTGATGTCGTGTTCGCCAAGCTCTATACACCATTTGGAAAGCCTTCCCAAATGATCAACCTTTCTCATGACATCACGCAGGGGGAGACTGCTTCGGATGATGATAGGGTGGGCCTGAAAATATGGTCGCAGCTTTCTTCCTGCTAATACCAAGGCATATATACCTTTTTGCAACAGAGGTTATCAGACTTCGGCGCCATGCAGAGACTTGCTTACATAATAGACCGGCCATTGCTTCGGCCCTTCCTCTTTTGCAAGGACCGAACTCACTGCTTTTTCTGTGACGGCGAGGTATAACACAAGTGGCTCTCCCTCGCGGGGTTGCCGCAGAGTGGGCAGGAGGGCTAGGCAGACTTTGAGTTCTTCCCAGGCCTTTTGGCAGTCCTCATTCCAAGGGTGATCACCACTCCCGAGGTTGCCTTCCTTTTTTGCAGCCTTTGTGAGCACTTTGAAGAATGCTCGGCATCGGTCTCCATACCTGGAAATAAACCTGCTAAGAGATGTTATCCTCCCAGTGAATCTTTGTACATCTTTTATTGTGATGGGAGTTCAAAATTCAAGTAAAGCCTTAATCTTTTCTGGGTTAGCATCAATGCCTCTTTCTGACACCATGTACCCACGAAACTTTCCCGAGGTTACGCCGAAGATGCACTTCTCGGGGTTAAGGCGGATCCCGAAGGTTCTGAGCTGGTGGAAAGTTTCCTTTAGGTCTGCGATGTGGTCGCTAGGCAGCTTACTTTTGACTATCATGTCATCGACGTAGACTTCCATATTCCTCCCTATTTGGTCGTTAAAGACCTTGCTCATCAACCTCTGGTAGGTAGCTCCTGCATTCTTGAGCCCGAAGGGCATTCTGACGTAACAGTACGTTCCCCCCTCGGTGTTGAAGGCAGTTTTCTCCTCATCTTCGGGGTCCATCCTTATTTGATGATATCCGCTGAAGGCGTCTAAGAAACTTAGGAGCCCAAATTCGGCGGTTGAGTATACCAATTAGTCTATCGGTGGGAGAGGATATGAGTCTTTCGGGCAAGCATCGTTCAAGTTTCTGAAGTCGATGCACATCCGGAGCTTACTGCTTCCTTCTTTTGTGGCAATAACCACGTTGCTTAACCATTCGGGGTACTTGACCTCCCTGATGACATCAGCATTCAACAGGCGCTGGACTTCCGTTTTGACAAAGTCACTTTTATGGGCTGAGATGCCCCGTTTCTTTTGCCAGATAGGTTTTGCTTCCGGACTTACTCTAAGGCTATGCTGTATTATGCTAGGGTTTACCCCTGGCATATCTTTCGGCGAGTAGGCAAACAGGTCTTTATTTGTTAGCAGAAAAGATACAAGCTTTTTCTTGTCACCTTCGGCCAAGTTCTTCCCTATTCGGGTACTTTGGCCTGGGACAAGTTCTACTTTTCCCATTTCCACTTTCGCGGGATCTTCTGCCTCATCCTCTTTTGGTGCCTTTGCCTCGATTGTTTGCGCGAAGTTATTTGCCGGAGCTTTTTGTGCCCTGACGAACACCTTCCTCACTTCGCCCTGGTCTATGATGATTTCCGCATCTCCATCCTTGGTGGCGAAAGTGACAGTTAAGTATTTTACATCTGGGCGAATGTGTAGATTTCCCTGTGTCTGTCTTCCAAGGATGACGTTGTACGATGAAGGGACATCCATGACAATGAACCTCGCCATTGTGGAGGCGAATAATTCAGCAGTCCCATCTACCGAAGTCCCTTTCAGCATTAAGGGGAGATCGATCCATCCGAGGACAGGCAGTTCAGATGGATATGCCTTTCCCCGAAAGTAGGCGAGGTAACGAGCTTGAGGTCACTGCTGGATATGCCCAAGTTTCGCAGTAAGTGTGAAAATAGGACGTCGGTGTTTGATCCATCGTCAAGCAACACTCTCTTGATGTCCCAATTTCCTATCCTAGCCATGATCAACAGGGGATCGTCATGGGGAAAGATGACGGCGGAACCATCCTTGCGGGCCAGTTTTTTTGTCGGACTCTGATATTCCATGACTGCTATTTTTCTGGCCTTCCTCTTTCTTTCCGAGGATGGGAGCCCGTCGTGATTGTTTGCATTATTCCTGCTGGAGGTGAAGGGCACCTTTTCGGGCTTCGGTTCCTCCGCCTGTCGGAGTTGTAGTCCTCATCTTCTGCCTTTCCTTCCTCCTCCTTTTTCCCTTTTGGGGAGGGCATATGCAGATAACGCCGAAGTTGGCCCAATTTTATTAGCGACTCTATATACTTCTTCAATTGAAAGCAGTCTTCGGTGTCGTGGCCGTGGTCGCGGTGAAACTGGCAGAACTTCTTCATGTTCTTTTTATTATCAGCGGTCATGGCTCTTGGCCGCTGAATCTGAGTCCCCTGCCTTTCCATTGTCATGAGGATGTTGGTCCTTGTGGTGTTCAGAGGTGTGAAAATTGGGGGTTTCCTTCCCCTCATCCTCCGAGGTCGGCCTGCCTGTTCGATTGGGTACCGGGTTTGCTGGTTGGACCCTTCGGCCCCGGTGTGATCGGACTTCGGTCCACCCATTCTCAGTTCTTCGGCCGTCATGTGCTGTTCGGCCCTTCGGTAAAATTGGCCAAGCGTGTCTGGGGGGGTCTTTGGAGAACTCGTAAAACAGCTGTGAGTCTTTCCGAAGGCCCCGCGTCATGGCGAGAATGCGTATTTCGAGCAGAAAGTCTGGGACGCTCAAGGCTTCTCTGTTGAACCTCCCGACATAGTCGCGGATGGTTTCTCCATTTCTTTGCGCTATGTCGAACATTTGGACAGGCATCTTCGCCGTTGGCCGACTTCCAATAAATTGTTGTGTGAAGGCCATGGATAACTCCTGGAATTCTGTGATGGTTCCTGGAGCTAATGAATTATACCACGCAGTTGCTGGTCCTGTGAGGGTGACCTCGAAACATTTGCACAAGGTAGCGTCATCGGCACCGTGCATCATCATGCTGCGTCTGTACTTAGTCAGTACGGCCATCATAAGTTTCGAGTCGAGGTACTCTGAAGTCGCCAGTCATGGCAGCCTCAACTATGGCTTGAGTGAACGGGGACTCATCCCCAAAAAAGGTTTCAGACAGCCTGGCCCAGACGGGCTTGCGGGCTACCTATTTTTCTACCCTGTCTAGTCTTGCTAGTATCCTTTCCATAAGGATCGTGGCACTAGGTTCTTCCTCTGGGAAGGGAGATTGCCGGCGTCTCTTCGGGGAGCGAGTTCGGCGTTGAGGGGACAGGGGCCTCGCCTCAGGCGACGAGCTCATTCGGTGTGGGATTTCGGGTCGCCTGGACTTGGCTCGTTCTGTAAGTCGTGCCCCGAGAGGCATATTTTCCATTGAAGACTCCTCACGCGGATCTCCGCTTCCCGAACTACGGTGGGTTGGTTTGGGGCTTCTCTCTCGAGGGTGTGCTGGCGAGGGAGGCCTTTGGGCCGAGTCTTTTGCGGCCACCTTCAGTCTATCTGCTGTGTCATTTCAGCCACAACAGAACATTGAAAGTCGCACAGGAAACTCATGGTTATGACCAGAGGACACTCTTCCTCCGGCGTGGAAGTCCCTGGGAGGGTTTGCTCAGTGGCCGGTTGAGCTTCAGGCGCAGACGGGGACTTTGGGAGTCCCTTGTCCTTTGAACGCCGAGTTTCAACAACGGCGACCTCAGAGTGCTTTCCCACAGACGGCGCCAAATGATGCCCCGAGGCATCTTCGTTAAGTGACATTGTGACTTCTGGAGGGACTTCCTGAGAGGGAGAACGCCTGGAGCCCAGATTTCCCAGAGGAGCGTGCCTGGAAAGCTCAGAAGAGATGGTTAGGAGGTCCCCGGAGTGTTCTTCTGGGGAGGAGCCTCCGACGTCCAAGTCAGTGTCTTGAAAAGGTGAAGGGGGAGCACTAAAGGTTTTAGTGGCCTTGCCTGTTCGTGCTTTCTCAAGAAAAAAAAGGGGGTCTGGTCCTGGAGAGTCCCTCTGCCAGGGTTTGTTTCCTGGTATTTATAGGAGTGTTCAGTCCATTCAGATCATGACACGTGTTCGGTCAGATCTTTCCTGTACCTTCGGGCGTAGGGGACAAGTGGCTGTTTGCAGGCTCCTCGAGCCTTGGTCCGAGACAGGTTGTGACAAGACCTGGACGGTGTGGACATGTCAGACCGCCATTCCAGGCGGCATGTAGCGCCTGCGGATGACATGTCAGAGGCTCCTTAAATGCTCTTGCCGTACTCCCGAGGTCCCCTGGGTGACGTCATCCTTTGGTACGAACGTCCTTCTTTGGCCGGTCTACCACTAGTTCGGGAAGCCCCCTAGCTCGGGGGTTCCGCCTTCGGGCCAACTATTCTCTCGTTTTGGAATAGCTAGACCTTCGCCTCCGAAGGCGATCCGCTTTATCCCCCGAGGGAGCTGGTAACGTTTTTAGAGTTCCTGAGGTATTAGCCGAAGTCCCGAGTTCGACACGTCTTGACTTTGGTATTTCTGAGGTCAGTTATAGTGCCTCCTTCGGGTGACATTAAGCTCTCTGGTTACCTTGTTTTCGGCAGGAGGCACGGGGTGAGAGAGGCGATAGTCCTTCGGCTATCACCAGCCTTCTCACCCTTATTTTGCTCTCAAATTAAGCTTGGAATCAAGTGTTCTTGGTGTCAAGAGGTGCAATTCAAAGTATATAAGCTAGGAGAAGTGCATTTCAAGCTTTAAACCATGATTTTGAAGCTTGGAAGGGTGTTTTTCCATATCCCCTATTTTTTAGCGCGGTAAGTAACGTGTTCTTGATTGAATTCATGTTATTTACTTGGTTTGGAGCTTGGGTTTTGGTTAGAGAGTGAAGTTTTGGTGATTGCTGCCTTTGTTTTTTATTGGAACTTGTGTAGAACTTCTATGAGCTGGGTTGATTGAAGAGGAGATTGATTCTTTCTTGTTACTTGGAGTTGAGCTAAGGGAGTTATGTTTTCAAATTCAGTTAATGTTATTAGCTTGAGTTTGCTTGAAGGAATTGAGTGATTCTAGCAACAGCATTAGTTAAACGTTTTGGTTGAATCATGATGGACTAGGAGATTTGGGAGGATTGAATTGATGTTACAAGACATCATAGATTGGCTTGTGATAGTTGGTTGTGATCTATGCAACATGTTCTATGTGTATATGAAATTTGGAGGCATTCCAAGCATGTTTGATACATGTAGGAAGTGTCCAAAGTTCGTAGCAGCAAAACCGGAGTTTTTCTGTGCATTTTGCAGGTTTGGCGACGCGTTGCCAATCCATGCGAGTTCCCAAACGTGTCGCCAAGACCTCAAAAAATTGACAGAACGTCGACAACTGTGGCGACGCGTCGCCAAGACAGCATTTGACACACGGTTTTGTTTTTGGCATAACCTTTTGCTACGGTGTCCGATTGAGGTGATTCAAGATTCCACGCAAAGCTAAGAGGGAGTACTATCACCTCCGTGTTTTAAAAACACTTAAAATGCCCTAATTTTAGATTTATATTAACTCAAAGTGAAGCCATGTTTTAAAGGAAACTACGTTCCTATGATCACAACAAGGTATTACTAGCCCAGGTGTGAGGTTTAGAACGCTTGGCAACCTAGCCGTGCCATAGCCACGAGGTTGCAAGGTGAAACCTTGTTCATCTAGTCTACAAGGAGGTCTTATGGCCTAGTCTACAAAAGGTTCCATCCTGATTCCCTTGCACAATAACTAAGGGTAGGCTACATGATTACGTCAGTAAGCTATGGCTTACGAGGAGTGAGTTAGTGGCTAGAACTCACTAGGGACGGAGTGACACCCCGTGAGGAGCACAAGTTTGAGGAGAAGTATCAAAGGCCTAGTTATATGTGCATATATCAAACCGTCATGCTGTATGAGCTCACAGCAAGTTTATATATGTTTATCATATGTCGAGTCCTAGTAATTTTCTTGCAAGTACACTGAAGACCCCTTACTGAGAATTGTCGAATTCTCACTTCCTAGTTATGTTGTGCAGAGACTGAAGTTGTTAGGCCGGGTAATCATTGAAGATTATCGTAGTATTGTTCTTCTGTGTGTACGGTATGGCACTTGAGAATCTCTATGATTTTAGCCTACATGGGTACTTGTTGGTTAAGTAACAGTACTAATGACACGACCGCCCGTGCCCCTGCCCAGGAAGCCCTGTGAGAGTTGGTCTCATGGTGGATTGCAATTGGCTAGTTGTGTATGTGTGCGGATTAAATCTCATGATACTAGTTGATTAACCTAGAAAATGCAATATGCATGCTCTTATGCTTTGACTTGGTTTATGAAAACCATAAAACATTAAAACATTAACTTGGCCAAGTAATTTCTACACAAAAATAAGTACAAATAGCCAAAGCATATGAAATCAACATTTGTGTGAGTTTACTACACATAACAACACGTGAGGACATTCATACACAAAGTAGACTAATGCCCTCACCCAAGAGTAATCCTAGAGTCCAGGACTCCTCATAACATAGACTATGGAGGAAAGCTAAAGTAATGTATAAATACAAGACTCTACTGAGATCTCTTTACCCTAACTACCACCTTAGATACATGTCCTGGTGGCAAGTCTCTGCAGCCAAAGGAAGATACTAGTTCGTACTGTTACCTGACCAACAAGCCATCTAAGTACTTATGTAGACTAGAATCACAAGGATTCTCAACTACCATACCTATACACACAAAAGAGTATTACTGAGATAATCCTCAACGATTACCCGGTGCAGCAACTTCAGGCTCTGCATAACAAAACCAGGGAGTGAGAATTCGACAATTCTCAGTAAGGGAACTTCAATGTACCTGCCAGAAAATACTAGGACTCTTGCTGCTAGCTCACACAGCATGAGGGTTCTATTATATATGCACATATAACTAGGCCAAAAGACCTCTCCTCAAGTAGTCCTCCTGACGGAGCATCACTCCACGCCTAGCGAGTTTTGATCACTAACCCGCTCCTAGCAAGCCGAAACTTACTGACTGCAATCATGTAGCCTTCCCATAGCCGTTATGTAGGGGAATTTTGGCGGGACTTGTAGACTAGGCCACGGGGCCTCTTTGATGTAGACTAGACGAACAAGGTTTCACCTTGTAACCTCGTGGCTATGGCAAGGCTAGGCCCGACAGGGGTTCTAAACCTCTCACCTGAGCTAGTGGTAGCTAATTATGTTCATTTGCAACATAGTTTCCTTAAAAACTTGCCTTTTTCTTTGAGTTAATATAAATCTAAAAATGGGTCATTTTAAGTGTTTTTAAAACATTGAGGTGATAGTATTCCCTCTTAGGTTCACGTGCAATCTTGAATCACCTCAATCGGACACCTGAGCGAAAAGTTATGCTGAAAACAAAACCGGGTATCGAATGATGTCTTGGCGACGCGTCGCCACAGTTGTCGACGTTCTGAGATAGTTTTCTGCATTGGCGACGCGTCGTGGGAACTCGTGGGGATTGGCGACGAGTCGCCAAACCTGCAAAATGCCCAGAAAAACTCCAGTTTTGTTGCTATGAACTTTAGACACTTCCTACACATACCAAACATGCTTGGAATGCCTCCAAATTTCATATACACATAGAACATGTTGCATAGATCACAACCAACTATCACACGTCAATCTATGATGTCTTGTAACATCAATCCAATCCTCTCAATTCCTCTAGTCCACCATAATTCAACCAAAACCTTTAACTAAAGCCATAGCTAAAACCACTCGAATTGTTCAAGCAAACTCAAGCTAATGGCATTCAATGTACTTCAAAACATATTGCCCTTACCTCAACTCCAAGTAACAAGCAAGAATCAATCCCCTTTTCATTCAACCAAGCTCATCAAAGTTTTACACAAGTTCCAATAAAAAACAAAGCACTAATCATCAAAACCTCACTCTCTAACCACAACCCAAGCTTCAAACTAACTAACAAACACGAATTCAATCAAGAACACATTCCTTACCTCGTTCAAAAATAGGGGAAGTAGGAAAACTCCCTTCCAAGCCGCAAAAACATTGTTTCAAGCTTGAAAATGCTTCCTCCTAGCTTATATACTTTGAATTGCTTCTCTTGGCACCAAAAACTCTTGATTCCAAGTTTAATTTGAGAGCTAAATTGGGTGAGAAGGCTGGAAACGGGATTATGGCAGCCATAGTCCACTTTCCCCTTCTTAAACCCTCACTTAACCCAAGCAAACCTCAAAGTATTAAGCTTGTTACAATTAAGCCCCCCATCTTTGTAACTTAGTAAATCTTGATTAAATTCTTGTCTATTTTTTAAGTTTCAGTTAAGGTTGAAAGTTAAGATCTAAAAATTCATTTTAAAACACTCAGGACTTGTCCCGGCTATTCAGGATGCAAAATTACCATTTTGCCCCTGAACTTCGTTTAGTGCTTTATTCTTCTCGGAACTTAGTGAACTTTGCTAAACTTCTCTATTCTTGCTATGTAAACTAGAATTAAGTTTCTAAACTTAATTTAAAACACTTTACCTTCCTCAATTGCACCTCCCACTAGAAGGGCTATAACATTCTCCCCTCATTCTTGAATTTGGTCCCCTAAATTCCGTTGCAACTCCGGAAAAATACCAGGATATCTTTTCAGCATATTCTGCTCCATCTCCCAAGTAGCTTCCTCCTCACTATGGTTAAACCAAAGGATCTTAACCACCGGAATCCACTTAGTCCGCAATTTCTTGACTTGCCTCTCAAGTATCTGAACTGGTTTATCCTCATAAGTCAAGTCTTCCTGAATGGTTATTATTGAAGGATTTACTACCTGTCCCGGTTCCACTATGCATTTTCTGAGTAGACTAACCTGAAACACGTTATGCACTTGAGATAGGTTAGGTGGTAATGCTAACCGGTAAGCAACTTTCCCTACCTTCTCCAACACTTCATAAGGTCGAATATATCTAGGAGCTAACTTGTCCCTTTGCCCAAAACAATTAACTCCTCTCATGGGTGACACTTTCAGAAGTACTTTATCCCCAACTTCAAAGCTCAAGTCCCTTCTCCTCAAATTCGCATACTTGGTCTGCCTGTCATTGGCTGTCTTGATCCGCTACTGGATCAACTTAATCTTAGCTGTAGTGTCAGCTATGATTTCAGGTCCAATAACTACCTTGTCTGCTGGATCTGCCCAACAATGAGGTGTCATACATCGCCTCTCATACAAAGCTTCATAGGGTGCCATTCCAATAACAATTTGATGATCGTTATTATAAGCAAATTCGATCAGTGGTAAATGCTGATCCTAATCACCTCTAAAGTCAATAGCACACATTCGTAGCATATCGTCCAAAGTCTGAATCACTCTTTCGAATTGCCCATCAGTCTGAGGATGACAAGCAGTACTAAGACTAACTTTACTTCCCAATGCTTCATGAAAAGCATTCCAAAATCGTGATGTAAACCGAGGATCTCTGTCAGATATAATATGATCCGGTATCCCATGGAGTCTTACAATCTCCTTGAGATACAACTAAGCCAACTTTTCCAATGTATAAGTGATTCTGATAGGCATGAAGTGTGCCGACTTTGTCAGTCTGCCAACCACTACCCATATAGCATCATGTTGACTCCGGTATTCGGTAACCCCACTAGGAAATCCATAGTAACGGATCCCCACTTCATCACTGGCAAAGGTAAACTCTGAAGTGTGCCTGCTGGTTTCTGATGTTCAGCTTTAACCATCTGGCATGTCAAACACTTTGCCACATGTCCTCTTACATCCCTTTTCAATCCTGGCCACCAGAAATGTGTTTTCAAATCTTGATACATCTTACTAACACTAGGGTGGATATTCAAAGTGCTACTATGTGCCTCCTATAGGACTTGCTGCCTAAGTCCAACTACATTCGGTACATAAAGGCGATCTCCGTAATTTAATATTCCACCTTTGTATCTGAATTCCTTCCTCATAGTGCCATGCTTCGCTTCTCCTGAAATTTTCTTCAATAATGGATCTTTCATCTGAGCTTCTTTAACTTTGACTAACCAAGCTAACTGGACTTCCAAAACATAGACTAGGGATTTTTCTCAACTTTTCCATAATTCATGCAAAGCTAAGAAACAGTCCCTCAATACTCCTTCAGAGGAATCCGTAGCCTGATCTTTAGATAAGATGACTCCCGTGTACTTCCGGCTCAATGCATCTGCTACCACATTTTCCTTGCCAGCACAGTACTCAATTGAACAATCATAATCTTTGATGTATTCAATCCATCACCGCTGTCTCATGTTCAGATCTTTTTGGGTAAATAAATATTTCAAACTCTTGTGATCGGTGAAGATTCTGAACGACCT
The DNA here is from genome assembly GCA_005392925.1 of Aquilaria sinensis. Taxonomy (NCBI): domain Eukaryota; kingdom Viridiplantae; phylum Streptophyta; class Magnoliopsida; order Malvales; family Thymelaeaceae; genus Aquilaria; species Aquilaria sinensis. The sequence goes on from SMDT01001922.1 coordinate 23,602, forward strand.
TCCTAACAAATAATGCCTCCACAACTTTAGTGCAAAAATCACTGCTGCTAGCTCAAGATCATGAACAGGATAGTTCAGTTCATTAGGCCTCAGCTGTTTCAAACCATAAGCAATCACCTAACTATCTTACATCAATACACATCCCAATCCAGAACCTGATGCATCGGTATAAACTGTAAAGGCTTTGTTCGAATCTGGTAAGACAAGTATAGGTGCACTAGTCAATCTTTCCTTCAACTTCATGTAAGCTTCTGCACACTTCGATGTCCACTCAAACTTCTGAGTCTTCTTGGTCAAGGCTATCAACAGTGTAGCTATCATAGAGAATTTGTTAGGCACCTCCTAAGTGCTTGGCTTAGGCCAAGAAAAACCAAAGAAAGTAAGAGAAAACAAAAAGGGGAAGTAAGAGGAGCCATGGAGATTGGTACAGTGACTTATGTGCAAAACTGGACACTTTCAGTACTCAATTGCACATAGAAAATGTACTATGGGAAAGCTGACAGAAAACAGATAAGGGGACTAAATTGTGCACTAAGTTAAGTGGTACAATTGAAACTATAAACTTAAGGATGGCATTGTTGGCCATGCAAAATTCTATGATGGCTAGTGCAAGACTAGACCATTTGTGGGAGACAACAATGATTACTAGTCAAAATCTTGTCTTCCACTAAGTGTACTATTCACTAGTTATGTGTAGTCTTTAACACCTAGACTTGTGATGCTTTATGGGTTTTGTATGCCAAGTTATGTATGGGTTATGGATGGAATTATGCTTGCTTATGTATGCTGGATATTATGGGCCAAGGTTTGGCACCTTTATGTGAATAGTATGGGATTTGCCTCAGGAAAATGTTGTACACAATTATATGTACCTTAGTTGGCCGAGAGCACCATACTTATAATACTTGTGGTTTTCAGAAATCTAAACCAACCTTGTGGGCTTCTTGGTTGCCATATAGTTAGTACACTTGATGCACACCATGTATGCACTTAAATTGCATTTAAGTGTTGCCTTGCTTGTTATGCAAGTTATTATTTGAAACCTTGCTTGTTGTGCAAGTTAGGGGTTTTGGGCCTTGCCCTTGCTGCAAGTTGTTAATGGACCTTTGTTAAAGCCACCTGGGCCACCTCCCAGGCCTCTTAACTTAAGAAAATAAGACGTAAAAGTTGCCTTTGATTGCTAGGCCGAGAGCTAGGAACCTAATTATGAAGTTGGGCTTGTGAGCTAGTTTAGAAATTTTTAGGCCAGGGCCTGAGTGAGGTGTGACAGAATTTCTCTATAAAACGTCTGTAGTAACCTGCCAAACCCAAGAAACTCCTGACCTCTGTAACTGTAGTCGGTCTCTTCCACTCAACTACCACTTGAACTTTTTCAGGATCAACTGACAAACCCTGAGCACTGATGATATGCCCTAAAAACTGAATCCTCTCGGACCAAAACTCACACTTAGACAACTTTGCATAGTACTGATTATCCTTCAGCACTTGCAAAACTGTTCCAAGGTGCTTCTCATGCTCTGATGTAGACTGTGAATATACCACAATATCATCGATGGAGACTTCAACAAACTGATCTAAAAATGGCTTAAAGATCCAATTCATGGCTTCCATAAATACTGCTGGAGCATTCGTCACACCAAAAGGCATAACTATATATTCATAATGTCCATACCTCATCCTAAAAACAGTCTTCGGAATATCTTCCTCCTTAACTCTGATCTGGAAATACCCAGACCGAAGATCAATTCGGGAGAACACCTTCGCTCCTCTGAGTCTATCAAATAGATCATTAATTCTAGGAAGAAGATATTTATTATTGATTGTCATTGCATTCAACTTCCTATAATCGATGCACAACCTGAAAGTTTCATCTTTCTTCTTCACAAATAACACTGGAGCTCTCCACGGTGATACGCTAGGTCTTATTAAACATTTCCTTAGCAGTTCATCCAACTGCTTCTTTAATTCATCCATCTCAGGAGCTGACATCCTATAAGGTGGTATGGAAATTGGTTCAACCCCTGGTTGCAGATGGATTGCAAACTCAGTATCCCTTTTAGGTGGTAACCTAGGTAACTCTACTAGAAACACCTCAAGAAACTGATTAGCTACAGGAATTCTCTCCAGTTCCTCCTCTGTAGCCACTCCATTCAACGAATAATACTCATTTTCACCAACTATGGGGATGGTATCCATAAGTCTAAGGTGTAAACTCTTAGCACTAGATGCCAACCCTTCTGTGCAAGTCACTCTAGCTCCTTGAGGATCAGTAATGTCAACTGAGTGATTCGCACAATTAATTTGTGCCTTATGCTTACCTAACTAATCCAATCCCAACACTAGGTCATAAGACCTCAACTCTATCACCCATAACTCACAGCAGAAATCATGATCACCTAACTGCAAGGGATACCTAGTAACCACTTCATTGGTTACAATAAAACCCCTCCCTGTGGTCCTGATGAGTCTTAACTCACCCGAGATTTCTCGCTGCAATTTAAACTTATCCACCAAGGCAGAAGATATCACTAAAAGAGTAGCTCCCGTATCAAAAAGCACTCTAACACTACCATTCTGAAAAGTAAAATGACCTCGAATGGCGGCTAGTTCTTTGGTCACCTGACTCGTCAGGGAAAAAACCCTCAGCTCAACTGCTACTACGGCTACACCAGGCCGATTCCCTATGGAAAGGGGTACAGGGGGTAAATTCTAGGGCGGACCTGTCATCGGTCGAGCCCTTGGGCATTCCCTCGCCCAATGTCCTCTCTAGCCACAGATATTACAAGCATCTGTCCCCAAAGTACATGGTCTTCCACCATGAAACCGTCTGCATCTAAGACATAAACCTGCCTTCCTTCTCTTGGATGGACCTTGGTTATCTACCATTGGTCGCTTCCCTGCACTTTTTCCTAAGTTGGCTGGTCCAACCTCCACCTCTTTGCTAGATGTCCTGGAATCCTCAAATTCCCTTTCTAGGGCCAACGCCTTCTGAACAACCTGGCGATAGCTCCTGATATCCACTGTCGCCATATACCTCCTAAGTGCAAGTTTCAAACCTTGGAAGAACTTCTTAGCTTTCAGCTCATCATTTCCCATCATATACGGAGCATACCGGATAACAGAATTATAGCACTGCTCATACTCTCGCACTGACATCTCTCCCAGGGTCAGATTTTCGAACTGGATCCTCCTCTGATCTTGTGCAGCTTCACTGATGTACTCCTGTCTAAACTTCTTCTCGAAGTCTAACCACTTGAGCACCTTTTTCTTGTGCTCTGAGTGAGTACCATTACTTTCCCTCAACAACTCCATCACATCATCCCACCATAAACTAGCCCTTCCTCTCAAAAAGAAAGGCATCAAAGTCATCTTCTACTCTTACTCATAACCACCACAAGTGAAAAGTCTATTCATCTTGGACAACCAATCCTCTACTCTGTCTGGATCACCTGTCCCATCAAAGCATGGTGGATCAACGGTCTTAAACTTCTCCAATAATCTCATCTGATGTGGAGTGTCTCCCCTCCTTGGAGCCTCCATCACCTCTGGTTCTTCTTCCCCCTCATGAACATGATTTCTACGTTCATGAGCCCTAGGCACTTCCTATTGCTCAGAATGCCTTTCCTGATCCTGATGTGGATCATTCTTCTCCTGGACAACACCTCTGTCCTCGTAATCCCTGAACATCTCAGTCACAAGAGTGTTCATACCCTGTGCCACTTGGGCCATAGTCTTTTCCAACCCCTGTAACACCCTGGATATCTCATCCAGCCTTGCCACAACTGGGACACTAGAACCCTCACCAGGTTCCCTAGTTCCCCTTGAAGCACCTGACCTAGTGTCAACCATAGCAACCTGTAACCACAGCCAGACAACGTTCCCCAGATGTTAGTCAGTACTAACTTCCTAGCACTTGGACTTTCCAATCTAGATCTGAGTCTTAGCATCCAATACCTATGAAAAAAGTCCTAAGCTCTGATACCAAACACACTGACACGACCGCCCGTGCCCCTGCCCAGGAAGCCCTGTGAGAGTTGGTCTCACGGTGGATTGCAATTGGCTAGTTGTGTATGTGTGCGGATTAAATCCCATGATACTAGTTGATTAACCTAGAATATGTAATATGCATGCTCTTATGCTTTGATTTGGTTTATTAAAACCATAAAACATTAAAACATTAACTTGGCCAAGTAATTTCTACACAAAAATAAGTACAAATAGCCAAAGCATATGAAATCAACATTTGTGTGAGTTTACTACACATAACAACTCATGAGGACATTCATACATAAAGTAGACTAATGCCCTCACCCAAGAGTAATCCTAGAGTCAAGGACTCCTCACAACATAGACTATGGAGGCAAGCTAAAGTAATGTATAAATACAAGACTCTACTGAGATCTCTTTACCCTAACTCCCACCTTGGATACATGTCCCGGTGGTGACTCTCTGCAGCCAAAGGAAGATACTAGTTAGTACTGTTACCTGACCAACAAGCCATCTAAGTACTTATGTAGACTAGAATCACAAGGATTCTCAACTACCATACCTGTACACACAAAAGAGTACTACCGAGAGAATCCTCAACAATTACCCGGTCCAGTAACTTCAGGCTCTGCATAACAAGACCAGGGAGTGAGAATTCGACAATTCTCGTAAAGGGATCTTCAATGTACCTGCAAGAAAATACTAGGACTCTTGCTGCGAGCTCACACAGCACGAGGGCTCTATTATATATGCACATATAACTAGGCCAAAAGACCTCTCCTCAAGTAGTCTTCCTCACGGAGCATCACTCCGCGCCTAGCGAGTTTTGATCACTAACATGCTCCTAGCAAGCCGAAGCTTACTGAATGCAATCATGTAGCCTTCCCATAGCCGTTATGTAGGGGAATTTTGGTGGGACTTGTAGACTAGGTTGCAGGGCCTCTTTGATGTAGACTAGATGAACAAGGTTTCACCTTGTGACCTCATGGCTATGGCAAGGCTAGGCCGACAAGGGTTCTAAACCTCTCACCTGAGCTAGTGGTAGCTAATTATGTTCATTTGCAACATAGTTTCTTTAAAAACTTCCCTTCTCTTTGAGTTAATATAAATCTAAAACTGGGACATTTTAAGTGTTTTTAAAACATTGAGGTGATAGTACTCTGTCTTAGCTTCGTGTGGAATCTTGAATCATCTCAATCGGACACCCGAGCGAAAAGTTATGCTGGAAACAAAACCGGGTGTCGAATGCTGTCTTGGCGACGCGTCGCCACAGTTGTCGACGTTCTGAGACAGTTTTATGGATTGGCGACGCATCGCGAAACCTGCAAAATGCCCAGAAAAACTCCAGTTTTGCTGCTATGAACTTTGGACACTTCCTACACATACCAAACATGCTTGGAATGCCTCCAAATTTCATATACACATAGAACATGCTGCATAGATCACACCCAACTATCACAAGTCAATCTATGATGTCTTGTAACATCAATCCAATGCTCCCAATTCGTCTAGTCCATCATAATTCAACCAAAATCTTTAACTAATGCCATAGCTAAAACCACTCGAATTCTTCAAGAAAACTCAAGCGAATGGCATTCAATGAACTTCAAAACATATTGCCCTTACCTCAACTCCAAGTAACAAGCAAGAATCAATCCCCTTTTCATTCAACCAAGCTCACCAAAGTTGTACACAAGTTCCAATAAAAAACAAAGCACTAATCATCAAAACTTCACTCTCTAACCAAAACCCAAGCTTCAAACTAACAAACAAATGGGAATTCAATCAAGAACACATTCCTCACCTTGTTCAAAAACAGGGGAAGTAGGAAAATGCCCTTCCAAGCCTAAAAAACATGGTTTCAAGCTTGAAATGCTTCCTCCTAGCTTATATACTTTGAATTGCTTCTCTTGGCACCAAAAACTCTTGATTCCAAGTTTAATTTGAAAGCTAAATGGGGGTGAGAAGGCTGGAAACGGGATTATGGCAGCCATAGTCCACTTTCCCCTTCTTAAACCCTCACTTAACCCAAACAAACCTCAAAGTATTAAGCTTGTTACAATTAAGCCCCCCATCTTTGTAACTTAGTAATTCTTGATTAAATTATTGTTTATTTTTTAAGTTTCAGTCAAGGTTGAAAGTTAAGTTCTAAAAATTCATTTTAAAACACTCAGCCAAAATTTATTCATTTTAAAAATTACCATTTTGCCCCTAAACTTCGTTCAGTGCTTTATTCTTCTCGGAACTTAGTGAACTTTGCTAAACTTCTCTATTCTTGCTATGTAAACTAGAATTAAGTTTCTAAACTTAATTTAAAACACTTTACCTTCCTCAATTGCGCCTCCTACTAGAAGGGCTATAACAACTAACTCTTGAATCCCTTTGGCTGTGGAGCCTAGTAGCACTTGGACATGGCCTTTTGAGACTCGCCACTGGGATGTGTTGGGTTTCGGGAGCCAAACAGCGCAGCGGAATTTAACCAAAACCCTCCAGGATCCAAGTGAAACGGGGTAAACCGGGTATTCGAAAATTTTCATACCTAATTTTCGATTGAGATTTCTCACTCAACTGTAGAGTCGAATCACAAAGCCTGAACAGTTGACATGTTCAGGCTCTCTATGGTATCCACACGAGGCTCTCGGGATCACCACGCTTCCACCATGTCCCGGTAGATGCGTTTCTCTTGCGCTCGCAGTGCTAGCTTATGTCCTCCAAGGAATTGCAAGAGAAGAGTGCGGCTGTCCTTTTTGGAGGCTAGGGCAAGGAGACCTGCGAATTTCTCACTTAAAAGTTGTATTTATAGTGAGACTCAACTTCCAGGCCTAATGGGTTTCAAAGCCCTAATCCAATTAGGATTTAATTTCGGTCTTAATAATGGCTCAACTCTTGGGCCCATTATTAATACGAAATTAAAGTGAAACCATAACCCAAATAATTAGCCCATGCACTCTAATGATCCAAATTGCTCTATGTGTGCGACCCAATAGGCTCTTATCACGTTGGCAATGATCATAAATCACATTTATGATCTTAAGCAATGAGCGGTGTTTAGCAACACATCATTGCTACCCAAGTGACAAGATTGTCGATGATTCGACTATACCTTTATGATCATCATCCGATATATTGCCATTGTCCCTTTGTCCAAGATATCAACCCGACTGTAGCACGAGACATGGGGAGGGAATGTGTCACTCTCGTATAGCCCAATCTTTGGTTTCTTGATTACCGAGTAGACTAACTTAAACTGATGACATTGATATTCGCATATCAACTCATCCGAGCATGGCCATGCATTTTTTTTAAGTCTCACTCTATCAAGGGGCCCGAAGATATCGCTCCCGTTACATAGGAGGGACAAATCCCATCTTGATCATACGTCCACCCTCCAAATCCCTCCGCATGATATGTGACATACCCAATGACCTCAAATGATGGTAGGAAAATGTAGGGGGGGAGTGTAGGTGGGAAGAAGGGTGGACTTCAAGTTCACTCAGTTACGAGCAACAAAGGAAACTATCAAAGTATGTGACTCACATGTAGGGAACCTTGATGATCTTAGGTCGAAGGACTACATATACCCTGATCACTATGGGAATCACTTATGACACTCATATAACGATCCATGTAGTGTTCTCATGGTGGGTCGGTCCAGTACACAAGTTCTCCAACTTGTACCCATATGTAGACTACATATCTCATATTAGTCTCCACATATGCTAGTCGTTATGTATTATTGCAACCCGTTCTACAATAATACTAGACCAGGGAATTTTAAGAATATCATTATTCTAGGGTTACAATTATGTTTGTTAAGTTACGCAGGAACAAAACAACAAACATAATTGCTGGATTAATGCCTTAATAAAATATCATGACTCAATTGTGCAAAAATACAATCATCTCATGATTGGCTTTTGGGCACAACACTAACAGGATGTGTATCCAAGGTGTGAGTTAAGTCGAGAAGATCTCAGTAGAGGCTTATATTTATACAATACACTTAGCTGCCTCCATAAATTATGTTTTGAGGAGTCCTAGACTCTAGGATTGCTCTTGGGTGAGGGCATTAGCCGACTTTATGTATGAAAGTTCTCACGAGTTGTTATGTGTAGAAAACTCACACAAATGTTGATTTTATATGCTTTCACTATTTGTACTTAGTTTTTATAAAATTACTTGGCCAAGTTCATGTTTTATGGTTTTAATAAACCAAGTCAAAGCATAAAAGCATGCATCTTGCATATTCTAGGTTAATCAACTAGTATCATGGGATTTTAATCCGTGCACATATACAGCTAGCAAATTGCAATCCACCGTGAGACCAGCTCTCATAGGCTTCCTGGGTAGGGGCCAAGGATGGCCGTGTCATGTGGTACTCGGAAGTCACTTGGCATAGGCGCCTTTACAACTGCATGGATGAAGGGTGACTCTTCTCTAGTGAAGGTCTATGACGACCTTGACCAGACAGGTTTTCGAGAAACCTATTTTTCCACCTTCTCCAGCCTCTCAAGGATTCTCTCCATGACGATGGTAGTGCTATCCTCTCTTCATTGCCTGGCAGTCACCGGCAATGGAGAATGATGTCATCTTTTTGATGAGTAACTTTGCTGATGAGGGGACTAGGACTTCCCGTCAGTGGATGGATTTTGTGGGTAAGAAGTTCTGGGCCCCTTAGACACTATTTCACTAGTACGATGTCCTCTGGAGGGTACGTTCTCCGTTGAGGACTCATCATGAGAACCCTCATTTCCAGAGCTCCGGTGAGGTTACCTTGGGGTTCTCTCTTGACGGGTACTAGGAGAAAGTACCCTTCCCCGAGGAGGTGGTTGTGACCATGTTTGGATGCGTTGTTGGGTCATTTCAGCCATGATAGAGTGCTGAAAGTCTTGTAGAAAACCTATCTTGACCATCAAAGGATGTTCATCCTCAGGTAAAGAAGTCTCCGCTGTAGGCTGTTCAGTTCCCCTTTGAGTTTCCAACGCGGATTGGGACCTCGGGAGTCCCTCGTCCTTAGAACGCTGAGTCTCAAAAACGGTGACCTAAGAATGGGTTCCCACAGATAGCACAAAATGATGCCAATGACATCTTTGTTGAATGACATGTTGGCCTACAGAGAAGACTTCCAGTGTGAAAGTTGTTAGTGTTGTGCCCAGAAGCCAATCATGAGATGATTGTATTTTTTGCACATTGAGTCATGATATTTTATTAAGGCATTAATCCAGCAATTATGTTTGTTGTTTTATTTCTGCGTAACGCAATAAACATAATTGTAACCCTAGAATAATGATATTCTCAAATATCCCTAGTCTAGTATTATTGTGGAGCGGGTTGCAATAATACATAACGACTAGCATATGTGGTGACTAATATGAGATATGTAGTCTACATATGGGTACAAGTTGGATAACTTGTGTATTGGACCGACCCACCATGAGAACACTACATGGATCGTTATATGAGTGTCATAAGTGATTGTTATAGTGATCATGGTATATGTAGTCCTTTGACCTAAGATCATCAAGGTTCCGTACATGTCAGTCACATACTTTGATACTTTCCTTTGTTGCTCGCAACTGAGTGAACTTGAAGGAAGTCATTGGGTATGTCACATATCATGCGGAGGGATTTGTATGATAAAGACGGGATTTGTCCCTCCTATGTAACGGGAGTGATATCTTTAGGCCCCTTGATAGAGGAAGACTTAGAAAATGCATGGCCATGCTCGGATGAGTTCATATACGATATCAATGTCATCAGTTTAACTTGGTGTACTCGATAATCATGAAACCAAAGATTGGGCTATACGAGAGTGCCACATTCCATGTCTCGTGCTTAGTCTTGATATCTTGGACTAAGGGACAATAGCATATATCGGTGATGATCATAAAGGTTTAGTCGAATCATCAACAATCTTGTCACTTGGGTAGCGATGATGTGTTGCTAGACACCGCTCATTGCTTATGGTCATAAATGTGATTTATGATCAATGCCAACGTGGTAAGAGCCTATTGTGTCGCACACATAGAGCTATTTGGATCATTAGAGTGCATGTGCTAATTATTTGGGTTATGGTTTCATAATAATTTCATATTAATAATGGGCCCAAGAGTTGAGCTATTATTAGGCCCAAAATTAAAGCCTATTTGGATTAGGGCTTTGAAACCCATTAGGCCTGGAAGTTGAGTCTCACTATAAATACAACTTTTAGTGAGAAATTCACAGGTCTCTTTGCCCTAGCCTCCCAAAAGGACAGCCGCACTCTTCTCTTGCAATTCCTTGGAGGACCCAAGCTAGCACTACAAGTGCAAGATAAATACATCTACCGGGACGTGGTGGAAGCATGGTGATCCCGAGAGGCTCGTGTGGATAACATAGAGAGCTTGAACACGTCAACTGTTCAGGTTTTGTGATTTGACTCTACAGTTGAGTGAAAGATCTCAACTGAAAATTAGGTATGAAAATTTTTGAACACCCGGTTTACCTCGTTTCACTTGGATCCTGGAGGGTTTCGGTTAAATTCCGCTGTATTGTTTGGCTCCCAAAACCCAAAAAAAGTATCTGAAACAATTAGAAGGACAAGGGTTAGGAGCTTCCCGGAGTGTGTTTCTAGGGCAGGAGCATCGGATGCCCAAGTTAGTATTTGTGAGAGTGGTAGCAAAGAGAAGAGAGTAGAGAATAAAGAAAGTCTTGTGTCCTTACCAAGGTCCCTCCCAAGTATTTATAGGATGGTAGAGGAAGGAGGCTGTTTGACACAGCTTGTCCCGATCATGACACGTGTTCGGTCAAATCCGATCTGTACTTTCTAAGGTAGTCATCTCTAGCTGGCTGTAGGCCATACTGGCCAGAGGGGCAAGGGCGTGTGTGAAGTGTCTTTGTCAGAGGCTCCTTAACCATTTTTGTCATATCTCTGTGAGACACCTTTGGGCAGAGATTTTCCCCATGAGGGCTATTGGGGAAGGCCCTTTGGCAAGGCGAGTCACCTTCGGGAGACATTTTTCCCCTATCGAGGGTGGTGGATCTACTTTTTTTAGGTCAGTAGCTTCAAAAATTGGAGGGTGGTGAAAGACACCTTTTCCCGAAGTTAGTCATGTTCCTTTCCGAGGGTGGTGTTGAGAATGCCCCAAGGTCAGGGCGAAGCTACCATTGAGGGTGGTGTCAGGATAGGTGATCAGGAGATCTCGGTGTCGGGTTTTAGGAGCCAAACAAGCATAACAGAGTTTAACTGAAACCCTCTAGGATCCATGTGAAACGGGGTAAACTGGGTGTTCGAAAATTTTCATACCTAATTTTCGGTTGAGATCTCTCACCCAACTGTACAGTCGGATCACAAAACCTGAATAGTAGACGTGTTTAAGATCTCTATGGTATCCACACGAGCCTCTCGGGATCACCATGCTTCCACCACATCCCGGCAGATGCATTTCTCTTGAGCTCGTAGTGCTAGCTTACGTCCTCCAAGGAATTGCAAGAAAAGAGTGCAGTTATCCTTTTGGGAGACTAGGGCAAGAAGCTGCGAATTTCTCACTAAAAGTTGCATTTGTAGTGAGACTCAACTTCTAGGCCTAATGGGTTTCAAAGCCCTAATCCAATTAGGCTTTAATTTTGGGCTTAATAATGGCTCAACTATTGGGCCCATTATTAATACGAAATTATTGTGAAACCAAAACCCAAATTATTAGCCCATGCACTCTAATGATCTAAATAGCTCTATGTGCGCGGCCCAATAGGCTCTACCACATTCGGAACGATCATAAATCACATTTATGATCATAAGTAATGAGCGCTGTCTAGCAACACATCATTGCTACCCAAGTGGCAAGATTGTCGGTGATTCGACTAAACCTTTATGATCATTAACAATATATGCCATTGTCCTTTTGTCCAAGATATCAAGACTAAGCACGAGACATGGAATGTGTCACTCTCGTATAGCCCAATCTTTGGTTTCTTGATTACCGAGTAGACCAGCTTAAACTGATGACATTGATATCGCAGATCAACTCATCCGAGCATGGCCATGCATTTTCTAAGTCTTACTCTATCAAGGGGCCCGAAGATATCACTCCCGTGACATAGGACGGACAAATCCCATCTTGATCATACAAATCCCTCCGCATGATGTGTGACATACCCAATGACCTCCTTCAAGTTCACTCAGTTACGAGCAACAAAGGAAAGTATCAAAGTATGTCACTCACAGGTAGGGAACCTTAATGACATTAGGTCAAAGGACTACATATACCATGATCACTATGGGAATCACTTATGACACTCATATAATGATCCATGTAGCATTCTCATAGTGGGTCCATCCAGTAACAAGTTCTCCAACTTGTACCCATATGTAGACTACATATCTCATATTAGTCTCCACATATGCTAGTCATTTTGTATTATTGCAACCCGCTCCACAATAATACTAGACTAGGGACATTTGAGAATATCATTATTCTAGGGTTACAATTATGTTTATTACGTTACGCAGAAACAAAACAACAAACGTAATTGCTATATTAATGCTTTAATAAAATATCATGACTTAATGTGCAAAAAATACAATAATCTCATGATTGGCTTTTTGGGCACAATACTAACACTCGGGGGCGGTAGCCCTTCGGCTATCAATCCCCAAGGCTAAATATGATGCAAATGCATTAACATAACAACGAAAACAAGAAATCCCCTTACCTTAAACACATCCAAAGCAAAATCAAGCAAGTTGGGCACCAAAACTTCTATGGCTCCACTATGAGTTCCCTATGGTTCCAACGCAAATTCATCACTAGCTCAATTAAGCTTGACCCAACCTCTAGGAAGCTTAAGAAACCAAGAAAATGTCCCTCCAAACCTTAATCCACCAAGACTATGCAAAAGTAAGCTTGCCTTCATTTGGGCACTCCATGGGGCTTCCAAATTCACTAGGAAATGAAGGAAAGAATGAGATTTGGGCTATGAGTTTGAGATGGAAGGAATGATGAATAGTGGCATTCAAGCCACCGAAAATGGTTTAAAACCCAACCTACTTCACTTTGGTCCTTCAACAACTTGAATTTTGCCAAAAGAACCCCACCTCCAAATAGTACAACTAACTTTGGTAAATGCATTCCCCACTTTGGTTTTTTCACACTTAAGTCGAAAAGAATTACTTTGAGCTTTAAAACCAATACTATCACCGCAGGATACAAAATGACAATTTTGCCCCTGGTGACACTTAGGTGCCAATTGTGTTTGGGGAACCTTTCTAAACCCTTTTACTTGCTTGAAAATGCATAGCAAAAATTTAGTAAGGGATTTCTTACCTTGCAACCCATTCTTACTTGATCGTCACCGATTAGATACTTTGAGGGCCATAATAGTGGCTATGGAAGCTTATGAAGGAGTTAAGGAAGGAACTCTGGGTCATGATGGCCAAAAATGACCGAGAAAATGGAAAGAAATCAATATATTTTCCTTGACTTGAATAGATTAACCTTAACCCTCACTTAGGCCATTATAAAGATAACTTGTGTAAAGACTTTCTGACTAATCTTTAGCCAACCTTTTTTACTAAATGAACCAGCCATGGAAGGGTGGGAATGAGAAAAATGATCTCATTTGACCATTTCAAAGATCATCTGATCCTTTTGTTATTCTATGGACACTTATACATCAAATTGTTCTTAGGTTCTTAAACAATTAGCCTTTGCTTCCTTTACACAATTTATCCCTAGAAAATGTTTCCATACAATTCAGATCCTTCCAAAAGCTCTCAATTTAAGTTGTACAATTGGACACCCAAGTCTTGAAATCTTGCAATAAGGTCTATAGACTACTTGTAAAACAATTAATACTTTAGGGCTTCCTTGAGGGCCAAGTAACCATTGTGTGAATATTTTAAGCAGGTGTAGATTATACTCTTTACACCTCACATTTCATTCTCTATGGTGGAAATTATGCTATAGAATGGTTTTATACTAGAATTTTCTCATTTTTTGAGATGGTAACACAAATAAATCTAGCAACATGAACCTCATCATGTTTAGAAGGAAACATTGGGAAATCTTCCCATAAACCATTGCAAACAAGTTTGGTTAAGAGCTATAAATTCGTTCCAAAAATGCTGCAGAAGTTTTAGTGATAAACCAAGAAACTTTACTTCTAGCTAAAATAAAGGTCATATTCTGCAAGAAACTCACTTAGGTGACCAAAACATAGAATTGACTTAATAAAAACTATGTGATAGCCAAACGCTATCGCCTCTATCTGGCCGAACTCCCTGCCACAAGAATGGCCAGAAGAAGCTGGCGCTACCCGAGAAAAGGTGTGATCATGCACCTCGGGAGATAGCCGAAGAGCTCCGAGCCCAGCACGCCAGGAAAACCCGAGGACACTACTCGCCCCCCCAAGGTTGTGAACAGATCGCCTTCGGAAAAGCGGCACCAAACATAGCGAGCCGAACACGATATCCCCGAAGGCGGAACTCCCTGAAGCTGGGAACCCCCGAGCTCAGGGCTTGTTTCCCGAAGAGGCTCTGTCCGTACCAAAGGACGACCTCACCCAGGGACCTCGGGAGTACGGCAGGAGATTTATGGAAGCATTTAAGGAAGCCTCTGACACATCCAATCACAGACGCCACAATCCGCCTCAAAAGGCGCTCTGCCACGCTGACGCCATCAAAATCACATCATGGCCCGTCTCAGCACATGGCTCAAGGTAACCTACTATCTGTCTCCTATGCCCAGAAAGTCAGGAACGTCCGACCGAACACGTGTCGCGATCTGAACGGGCTAGGCACTCCTATAAATACCAGGAGTTAATACTTGACAAGAGGTTGGTTAGCTGGCGAAATACGGCTCCCATTACCAGGCAAAACTCATCAGCCCTTTGTGCTATTTTCTCTGCCTTTCTCTCGGCCACCACTGACTTGGGCGTCGGAGGCTCCCCCCCCGGAAAAACACTCCGGGGGCCTCCTAACCCTTTGTTTCTGAGCTTTCAGGCACTCTCCTTTGGGCTGTCCAATCCACCAGGCGTTCTTCCTCCCAGAAGTCTCTCCACCAGTCATCATGACTCTAAATGATGAGGCCCCCGGCCATCATTTGGCGCCGTCTGTGGGAACCCGCTCTGAGATCGCCGTCGTTGAAACTCGGCGTTCTAAGGACAAGGGGCTCCCAAAGTCCCCGTCCGCGCCTGAGACACAACCGGCTGCTGAGCAAACACTCCCAGAGACTTCTGTGCCCGAGGAAGACCGCCCTCTAGTAATCACTATGAGCTTCCTGAAAGACTTTCAGCGTTCGGTCGTGTCTGAAATGACACAGCAGATCGACCGAAGGTGGCCACAGCAAGCACGGGCCCAGAGACCCCCCTCACCGACACGCCCTCGGGAGAGAAGCCCCAAGTCTACACATCGCAGTTCGGGGAGTGGAGACCCTCGCGAAGAATCATCCACAGAAGATATAGCCCTCGGGAAACGGCCTGTGGGACAAACCGGGTCCAAGCGACCGAGAGTCTCACAGCGAAGCAGTTCGTCGCCTGAGGCGAGGTCCTTGTCCCCTCAGCGCCGAACTCGCCCCCCGAAGAGGCGCCGACGATCTTCATTCCCTGAAGAAGGCCCTAGCGCCACAGTGCTCATGGAGAAGATACTAGCACGGCTGGACAGAGTGGAAAAACAAGTGGCCAGAAAACCCGTTTGGGCCAGACTCTCGGGAACATCTTCTGCGAAGATGACTCCCCTTTCACTCAGGCCGTCGTTGAGGCAGCCATGCCAGGTGACTTCAGAGTGCCTCGGCTGGAGATATATGATGGCCGCACTGATCCACAGGCCCATCTGACGAAGTACAGACGCAGCATGATAATGCACGGTGCTGATGACGCTACCATGTGCAAATGCTTTGAAGTCACCCTCACAGGGCCAGCAACTGCGTGGTACAATTCATTGCCTCCAGGGACCATCACTGAGTTCCAGGAGTTGTCCACAGCCTTCACCCAGCAGTTCATTGGGAGCAGGCCAACGGCGAAGATGCCTGTGCAGATGTTCGACATAGAGCAGAGGAACGGAGAAACCATCCGAGACTATGTCGAAAGATTCAATAGGGAAGCTCTGAGCGTCCCAGACTTCCGGCCCGAAATCCGCATTCTTGCCATGACACGGGGCCTTCGGCGGGACTCACAGCTATTCTACGAGTTCTCAAAGGACCCCCCGGACACCCTCGGAGAATTTTACCGAAGGGCCGAACAGCACATGACAGCCGAGGAGCTGAGAATGGCTGGGCCGAAATCCGATCACCACCGCGCCGAAGGGTCCAATCAGCAAGCTCGGCATCCTACCGAACAGGCAGGACGACCTCGGAGGATGCGGGGAAGGAAACCTCAAAGTTTCACGCCCCTGAGCACCACACGGACCAACATCCTCATGGCGCTGGAAAGGCAAGGGACGCAGATTCGGCGGCCAAGGGCCATGACCGCCGATAACAAAAAGAATGCCAAGAAGTTCTGCCAGTTTCATCGCGACCACGGTCATGACACCGAAGACTGCTTCCAGCTGAAGAAGTACATAGAGTCGCTGATAAAGCAGGGCCAACTTCGGAAATACCTGCGGATGCCATCCCCGAAAGGCAGAAAAGTGGAGGAAGAAAGGGCCGAAGATGAGGACTATGACTCCGACAGGCGGAGAAACCGAAGTCCAAAAAGGCGCCCTCCACCTCCGGCAGGGGTTATCCAAACAATCACCACTGGGCTCCCATCCTCGGAAAGAAAGCGGAAGGCCAGAGAAATTGCAGTCATGGAGTATCAAAGTCCATCAAAGAAGCTGGCTCGCAAAGATGGCTCCACCGTCGTCTTCCCCCACGACGATCCGCTGCTGATAATGGCGAGAATAGGGAACTGGGACGTCAAAAGAGTGTTGCTTGATGATGGCTCAAATGCTGACGTCCTATTCTCGCAATTACTGCCGAGCTTGGGCATCTCCAGCAGCGAACTTAAGCCTGTCACCTCGCCCACCTTCGGGGTTGGGACCATCCGAACTACCCGTCCTCGGATGGATCGACCTCCCACTGATGATGAGAGGGACTTCGGTAGACGGAGCAGCTGAGTTGTACGCCTCCACAATGGCGAGGTTCATCGTCATGGACGTCCCGTCCTCGTACAACGCCATCCTTGGAAGGCAGACACAGGGAAACCTGCACATTCGCCCTGATGTGAAGTACTTGACTGTCACATTCGCCACCAAGGATGGAGATGCAGAGATCTTCATAGACCAGGCCGAGGTAAGAAAGGTGTTTGTGAAAGCACGAAAAGCTCCGGCGAGCAACCTCGCGCAAACGATGGAGGCAAAGGCGCTAGAAAAAGGCAAAGAAGAAGATCTCGCCAAAGCAGAAACGGAAGCAGTAGAGCTTGTCCCAGGTCAATCTACCCGAATAGGGAAGAGCTTGGCCGAAGGTGACAAGGAAAATCTTGTATCCTTTCTGCTAGAAAATAAAGATCTGTTTGCCTACTCGCCGAAAGATATGCCAGGAGTAAACCCTGGCATAATACAGCATAGCCTCAAAGTAAGCCCGGAAGCAAAACCTGTCCGGCAAAAGAAACAAAGCATCTCAGCCCACAAAAGCAACTTTGTCGAAACCGAAGTCCAGCGTCTCCTAGATGCTGAAGTTATCAGGGAGGTCAAGTACCCCGAATGGTTAAGCAACGTGGTCATTGCCCCAAAAGAAGGTAGCAGCAAACTCCGGATGTGCATCGACTTCAGAAACTTGAACGATGCTTGCCCGAAAGACTCATACCCTCTGCCGCCAATAGATCAACTGGTAGATTCAACTGCTGAATATGGGCTCCTTAGTTTCCTAGACGCCTTCAGTGGCTACCATCAAATAAGGATGGACCCCGAAGATGAAGAGAAGACTGCCTTCATCACCGAGGGAGGAACATATTGCTATATCAGGATGCCCTTCGGGCTAAAAAATGCAGGAGCCACCTACCAGAGGTTGATGAACAAGGTCTTTAAAGACCAAATGGGGAGAAACATGGAGGTGTATGTTGATGATATGATAGTCAAGAGCAAGCTGCCTGGCTACCACGTTGCAGATTTAGAGGAAACCTTCCAAAAGCTCAGAGCCTTTGGGATTCGGCTCAATCCTGAAAAGTGCATCTTCGGGGTAACCTCGGGAAAGTTCCTTGGGTACATGGTATCCGAAAGAGGCATTGACGCTAACCCCGAGAAGATTAAGGCTCTGCTTGAGTTCCGAACTCCTGCCACAGTCAAAGACGTGCAGAGGCTCACCGGAAGAATAACCTCTCTGAGCAGGTTTATTTCCAGGTACGGAGATAGGTGTCGACCTTTCTTCAAAGTCCTCACAAAGGCAGCAAAAATGGAAGGCAACCTCGGAAGAAATGATCATCCTTGGGATGAAGATTGCCAAAAAGCCTGGGAAGAACTCAAAGTCTACTTGGCCAGCCTGCCGACTCTGCGACAACCTCGGGAGGAAGAGCCCCTCGTACTCTACCTCGCCGTCACAGAAAAAGCTGTGAGCTCGGTCCTTGTGAAAGAAGAAGGGCCAAAGCAATGGCCGGTCTACTATGTCAGCAAGTCCCTGCATGGCGCCGAAGTCAGGTACCCTTTGCTTCAAAAAGCTATATACGCCTTGGTGCTTGCAGGGAGAAGGCTGCGACCATACTTTCAGGCTCACCCCATCATCGTCCGAAGTAGTCTGCCGCTACGGGATGTCATGAAGAGAGTTGATCATTCGGGAAGGCTCTCCAAGTGGTGCATAGAGCTGGGCGAAATCACGAAATCACGTATGAGCCTCGGAAGGCCATAAAAGCTGACAAGCACTGGCAGATTTTATCGCCGAAATACCCACCACTGAGGAGAGCCATTCAGATCCAAAAGAGGGTGAGCCAGAATGGACCTTGCACGTAGACGGAGCCTCGGGGTCCGAACACCAGGGAGCTGGAGTAATTATCAGGGGCCCCGAAGGCCTGGAGGTAATGAAGGCTATCAAGTTCAGCTTCAACGTCACCAACAATGTAGCTGAGTATGAAGCCCTCATAGCGGGATTACGCTTGGCCAGAAAGATTGGCGTGAGAAACTTAAAGGCTCACAGCGATTCCCAGCTGGTAGTTCGGCAGACGGCAGGAGATTATGGGGCGAAGGACCCAATCTTGGCAAAATACCACGAGCTGGTAGCAAAGCTCATCCAAGAGTTTGACGCCGTACGGATCGAAAATGTACCTCGGCGGAATAACACTGAGGCGGATTGCTTGGCGAAGTCGAAAACATACACCGAGGTGCTAGACCATCCGAGCATCTCAGTGCTGAGCATAGCGACCTCGGGAAAAGGATGGAAAGATCCCATAAAGAGATACCTCACAGAAAATATGCTCCCCGAAGACCCCGGCGACGCTGCGAGACTGCGAAGACGCTCCGGCCGATTCTTCCTGATTGGTGAAGAGTTATACCGGCAGGGATATGCAAACCCGCTGCAGAGATGCGTGGCTGAAGAGGATACTGAAATGATCCTTGAAGAGGTCCACGAAGGCATGTGTGGCTCACATATCGGAACTGATGCCCTTGCAGCGGTGATACTTCGCCAAGGATACTTCTGGCCTACCCTGAGAAAGGACGCAAGACAGTTCGTCCGAAAATGTGGTAGCTGCCAGAGACACGCGAACATCCAGAGGGCACCCTCGGAGATGGTAAGTTCGACTGACTATCCTTGGCCGTTCGCAGTCTGGGGTATAGACTTTATTGGGCCGCTCCCCACAGCACCCGGAGGCGTGAAATTCTGCGTTGTAGCAGTGGACTATTTCTCTAAATGGGTCGAGGCAGAACCGCTGGCAACTATCTCGGCAAAAGAAGTGCAGAAGTTCGTATGGAAGAACATTGTATGCAGATTTGGCATACCGAGGGTACTAGTAGCTGATAATGGATCCCAATTCATAGACAAAGGATTCCAGGAATTTATCAGCGACCTCGGAATAAAGATGCACTTCGCCCCAGTAGCTCACCCCCAAAGTAACGGGCAGGTGGAAGTATCGAACAAGACCATAAAAGATGGCCTGAAAAAGAGACTGGGAGAAGCAAAAGGGAAATGGCCAGGAGAACTCCAAAGCGTATTGTGGAGCTACCGAACGACGCCCCGAAGGGCCACAGGGGAAACTCCCTTTTCACTAGTCTTCGGGACAGAGGCCATTATCCCAGTCGAGATAGTCAGACCATCAATACGGGTGCAAATATTTGATGAAGGTGGAAACGACCTCGGCCTCAGAACCAAGCTCGACCTCGTCGGCGAACACAGAGAAATAGCCGAGCTGAGAAGAAAAGCTTTTCAGCAAAGAGTGGCCGCGGCTGTAAACTTACGGGCCAGGCCAAAAGAAATCAAGAAGGGAGACCTCGTTCTCCGAAAGGCTGACTTTGCACCCCGAAGGCCGTCCCATGGAGTACTTCATGCAAACTGGGAATGACCTTATCTGGTTCTCGCCGAAGTACGAAAAGGCGTGTACAAACTTGGCGACGCCGAAGGCGTAGAATTGAAAAATACTTGGCACTCAGACGCCTTGAAAAAATTCTACGCCTAAGATGAAGCGGAGGAATTGTAAGTACAGAATGCTCTTAAGGAAAGTTCTTAAGTATCCAAAATTGTGCAAAGTAGAATTCCGTGAAGATGCTCGCCGTAATAAAGCGCAGATTAACCTCCCAGAGTCCCTTGAGCCATCATGCTCTGGAAAAGATGGAGAAATCTCGCAGAGGCAGTTTCCCGAAGTCCCTTGAGCCATCATGCTCGGGAATATGGGAAACAAGAACGTCGCAGAAGTACTCGCCGAAATAAGCGCAGAGACAGTTTTCCGAAGTCCCTTAAGCCATCACGCTCGGGAAAAACGGAAAACAACTCTCGAAAGATTTCCTAAGTCTCTTGAGCAAACATGCTCGGGACAAAAGGAAAAGAAGGAAAATTTTTTGACTAAGGAATTTCCGAAGTCCCTCGAGCGAACGTGTTCGGGACAAAATGGAAATGCAAAAGCCTGCAAAAAGACTTAGTCAAATTTTTTCAGACTTTCCAGAAAGTCTCTCGAGCAAACGCACTCGGGACAAAGGAAGGTAAAAAAGTTTCTTTGATCGCAGGTTTTCCGAAGTCTCTTGAGCGAACGTGTTCGGGACAATGGAAATGAAGAAACTTGCAAGAAAAGACTTAGCCAAAAAAATCATCATTAAGAGCAAAGCTGCTTTACCGTAAAGAAGTGCCCGAAGAAGGAATGCAAAATAGAAGGGAAGGAAAAGGGGCCCTAAAAAATAGCCTAAGGGTTCGCGGCGTCCCAAGAGCCACTCGCTGGCCCGCCCTTTTCCACCACCTTTGGCACTGGAATTGAAGGAGGAAGGTTCAAATGTTCGACCTTGGACCATTCCCACCGAGGTCCCCCAGGAATGTTTAGAGCCTCCTGAAAAGAGAGGTCCAGATCTGGGAACCTCTGGAGGACCTGGTGACGAGCAAGGCAGAAGTCGTCCTGAAAGGCAACCTTGGCCATTTGATCAGACTCGTTCTTATCAAGCTCGAGGTCGTCAAGGTCGTCCTTCAGTTCAGCAATCTCCTCCTTCAGCGCCTTTATCTCCAACGCCCCTTGGACCCCTTCTTCAAAGACTCGACCTCAGCCCGAAGAGTGTTATTCTCACTCGTCAACGACACTATAAGGCTGTCAGAAGCAGCCTTGTGCTTGAGAAGATCTTCGTTGGCGGTGAGCATCCCCTTTATTTGATCACCGAGGTCAGCAATCTTCTGGGAGGAATCCTTTTGAAGTTCTTCTTTTTCCTTCCGGAACTCCTCCCGAAGTGCAGTCACTTCTTTCTCAGCAGCCTCTTTCAGCTGCTGGTTTTTGGCGGCCGACTCCGCGAGTGCGATCCTCGCCTCATTCATGGTCTAAGTGGCCGAAGTTCGGAAGGCAACCTCCCTGGCCACCCGAACTCGGAGAAAGCCGGCGTACCCCAGCAGCTGCAAAAAGATAAAACGCAAGGTCAGTAAGAGCCAAAAACTTAGGAAAAAATTGAAGGGAAAGAGCTGTGAAGGATATACCTGAGCAGCATGCTCGGTGATCTTTGCGGCGAGAGTGTTATCCCCCGGATGGGCCGCCGCTATAGCCTTGAAGGAGGCCTCAGTAAGCACCCCCTTCGAAATTTCCTTCGCCATTTGAGGACAGTCCTCGGAGTACAAATTCATGTCCTCCGTGAACGTCCAGAAAGGCTCCTTTGGTATCTTCCCTTGCGGGATTTTGGCGTCCCGAAGAGCTCGCTTCCGAGCATGTTCGGCCGCCCAGTCAGGGGTAGTCAACTCCCCTGCGTGGCAAGAATGAGAAGGAGATTAAAGACAAAGAAGGCAATCCAGAAAAAACAAAGGAAGTACACTTTGTCTGGAAACAAACCTGGTGGAACCTCGACAACGACGTCCTCGGAGTCCTCGGCCTCCTCGGTTGAAATGCCCTTGCCCTTCCGCCTGCGCCGCTCCTCGGCAGAAGGTACTTCTACCACTACATCAAGGAGGGCCTGCGACGCAGTAGGACCTTGAGGAGGGACGTCGGTTGAAGGGACCTCGGAAACAGCAGTCTCAGGCGCCGGAATCTCGGCTGTCCCAGGCTCCTCAGCAGTCTCCTCGGGAATTTCTTCTAGAGGAACCTGAGCAGGGGACCTCGGCCGAATCATCAGGCGGCGAAGTGACAGCAACCTCGGCGTCCTCGTTTCCCTCCCCAATACTTTCCAAAGGGGAGGAAATAACAGTCTTCTTCGCCCGTTTAGACGAGGGACCAGCACCAACGGACTTCCGCCTTCGGGAAGCCGCCTTCTTTGTCTGCTCCCCCTTCTCCACTTGGCCGGAGAAAAGGGACTTGTAATAGGCGGCAGTCCCGTCGCCCATCTCTGAAAAAGGAGAGAAACATCAGCGTAAGTCCGAGGAAAAAACAGCAAAGGAGTAGAAGATGACTCACTTTCGACAAGCGTTTCGAAAGAAATTTCCTCCTTAAGAAGCTTGACCAACCAGGAATCCTTCCCGGCGATGGCAGGAGCTGGCATCTTGAGGTCAGTCTCGTGCTCCTTTACCACCTTTAGTTCCCGAAGGACCTCTTCGGTCATCAACTTCCAGTTGATTGGAAAAGGGTAAAGGGCGCGCGGAGCGACCTCGGGATCCCAGTCAGAGACAGCCCGAATGCGGGCGTCGAAATCCGCGAACACGGGAGCCAACTCTGGGGTCAGCAGCATCCTCGGATCAACAACGTCCACATCCAGTGTTCCCTGAGCCCATTTGGTCGGAACGTACGACCAGGCCTCGTCCATCTTCAGGAAGAAGAACTTCTGTTGCCACCCCCGCCAGCTATCCTTAGTGGCGAAGGTGAACATGAATTTCTTGCTCCCGGATCCCCGAGGTAGCATGAAATAGAAGCCACCCTTCGGGACCACAGAGAGCTTGTAGTACTGCATAAAGATTATGAAATGGGGTTCTATCCCGAAGACGCCACACATGCAGAGGTAGGCGTTAAAATAGCAGAACGAGTTCGGGGGAAGCTGGTTCACAGCAATGCCATGAAATTTGCAGAACTCGCACACCATCTTCGGGGGAGGATACCGAAGACCGGCCTTCAGCTGGGCTCGGAAAACGGTAACCTCCTTACTATGGTTTGAAAAAGCATAATGGCTAGAACGAGGCAGCCTAGTAATGGCGTAAGAGGGAAGAAAGAATTTTTTCTTCCACCTCTCTAACTTTGCAGGGGTGGTGCAACAAGGATGGGCTAAAAGAGGCTGCCAGCTCTCAGGAATGGGCATTTTCGACATGAAAACGAGTTTGAAAACGGAAGAAAACAGTTTCCAGAGAAAAACTCAAAAGAACAGAGGGATCAAAACGCTCTGGAAAACAAAAACCCACCGAAAGATTTGCCAAAATCTGAGGACGCCGTCGTGAAAGTTGGCTGGAAAAAAGCTCTGATTAAGGTAGCTCCGCCACAGAAAGCAAGAAAGTGCAAGAACAGGGGCAAAGCAGAGAAAAGAGCAGAAGAAAAAGCAAAAGGAACTTATGATGGAATGGGCTATTTATAAGCCAGAGGTGGGTAACCGAAACATCGTCATAAGTACCCTTTGGAGGCGAACCGTCGCCGTAACTGCTCTCTGCACCTGAAAAGGCGCGCCCTCTGTAACCGACGCGACTCTCCTCCAATGGCAAAGCGCCACGTGTCAACCGCTGCGCAAAAATGGGGGACACGTCCTCCAAACGTCCCTTGAAAACTGGGACACGTCTTCTGACATCCCTGGAAAACTGGGACGCGCCGCTCAGACTGACACGCTTGGCCAAACAGACCTGCAGAAACAAAGAGCAGGCCAACTCGAGGACGCCAAGAGACAGGCTATGGCCGAACAGCCCATGACCTTCGGGCAAGAGGTGTATCTTCGGCACAGGCTCCGCCTCGAAGACACCAAAGAACAGGCCAAGGCCGAAGAGCCCATGATCTTCGAGCAAAAGGCGCATCCTCGGAACAGGTTGAGCTTCCAAAGAGACTCCCATAAACAACCTCGGAAAGAGATGCAAAACCGAAGTCTTCACTTCGGCTTTCCAAAGGGGGGCATGTGATAGCCAAACGCTATCGCCTCTATCTGGCCGAACTCCCTGCCACAAGAATGGCCAGAAGAAGCTGGCGCTACCCGAGAAAAGGTGTGATCATGCACCTCGGGAGATAGCCGAAGAGCTCCGAGCCCGGCACGCCAGGAAAACCTGAGGACACTACTTGCCCCCCCAAGGTTGTGAACAGATCGCCTTCGGAAAAACGGCACCTGACATAGCGAGCCGAACATGATATCCCCGAAGGCGGAACTCCCTGAAACTGGGAACCCCCGAACTGAGGGCTTGTTTCCCGAAGAGGCTCTGTCCGTACCAAAGGACGACCTCACCCAGGGACCTCGGGAGTACGGCAGGAGCATTTATGGAAGCATTTAAGGAAGCCTCTGACACGTCCTTTCACAGACGTCACAAGCCGCCTCAAAAGGCGCTCTGACACACGGACGCCATCAGAATCACATCATGGCCCATCTCAGCACATGGCTCAAGGCAACCTGCTACCAGCTATCTGTCTCCTACGCCCAGAAATTCAGGAACATCCGACCGAACACGTGTCGCGATCTGAACGGGCTAGGCGCTCCTATAAATACCAGGAATTAATACTTGGCAGGAGGCTGGTTGGCAAAACACGGCTCCCACACTCTGAGAAAATTACCAGGCGAGACTCCTCAGCCCTTTGTGCTATTTTCTCTGCCTTTCTCTCAGCCACCACTGACTTGGGCGTCGGAGACTCCCCCCCCAGAAAAACACTCCGGGGGCCTCCTAACCCTTTGTTTCTGAGCTTTCAGGCACTCTCCTTTGGGTGATCCAATCCACCAGGCGTTCTTCCTCCCAGAAGTCCCTCCTCCAGTCATCATGACTCTGAACGATGAGGCCGCTGGCCATCACTATGTTTGCATGGACCAACATGTTGCATTTATGAAAATAAACTTGTGCACCAAGTTTTACAGCAACCATCTATTGAAATTAAAAGTCAAATGACTGGTTAGGACATTCAACTAGTTGACAGTTTATGTAAAAATAACTGGAATTTATTTTTATGTAAGGATTGGAACATTCTTTCATTAACACAATCAAATGCATATCATTAAAGAATCCTAAAAGCTCCAAATTATCAAATAATGCACTTGTATGAGCTTTATAGACTAAGTTACTTTCAGCTCAAATAAGTAGAAGAGAAACATTAAAAGCTAATTTCTAACTTACAAGCAAATCAAACTTTGTAGGATCTTGGGTTCAAAAACTCCTTATCTAGGGCTTAAATCTTTCATTTTCAAATCATAAAAGTCATTACCCATCTTAGCCCCACCATAACCTAGTTCCTAGAAAGACTTGCAGAGGTAGCAGAAAGGGTAAGTTTAGTTGGAAACTGAGTAAGGTACACTCTGATCAAAATTTTGCTAGAATGATCAGTAAATAATTCTAATCGTACTTATGATAGAATATCATCGGACTACTGCTTTGCCAAGTTACCTATAACCAAAGCTTAGAAAACCAACAAAATACTAGCAATGCAATAGGCAATAAAATATGTTTGTGCAAATGAGTCAAGTGATTTAGAATATGCCATGCATATCACTAACACACATTCTCTTAGTAATCCTTCTAGGATTTAGAAGCAATCTAGAGGATGTATAGCTGAGGGATTAGAAGATATCATGAGCTACAAAGCAAGCTTTATTTTACAAATATTTCACTGAGCTCTTGGGGGTTTAATGATACTAATGTTGGGTTTCGGGAGCCAAATAGTGCAGCGGAATTTAACCGAAACCCTCCAGGATCCAAGTGAAACGGGGTAAACCGGGTGTTCAAAAATTTTCATACCTAATTTTCGGTTGAGATCTCTCACTCAACTGTAGAGTCGAATCACAAAACCTGAACAGTTGACATGTTCAGGCTCTCTATGGTATCCACACGAGCCTCTCGGGATCACCATGCTTCCACCACGTCCCGGCAGATGCGTTTCCTTTGCGCTTGCAGTGCTAGCTTGCGTCCTCCAAGGAATTGCAAGAGAAGAGTGTGGCTGCCCTTTTGGAGGATAGGGCAAGGAGACCTGCAATTTTCTCACTTAAAAGTTGTATTTATAGTGAGACTCAACTTCCAGGCCTAATGGGTTTCAAAGCCCTAATCCAATTAGGATTTAATTTCGGGCTTAATAATGGCTCAACTCTTTGGCCCATTATTAATACGAAATTAAAGTGAAACCATAACTCAAATAATTAGCCTATGCACTCTAATGATCCAAATAGCTCTATGTGTGCGACCTAATAGGCTATTGCCATGTTGGCAATGATCATAAATCACATTTATGATCATAAGCAATGAGCGGTGTCTAGCAACACATCGTTGTAACCCAAGTGACAAGATTGTCGATGATTCAACTAAACCTTTATGATCATCATTGATATATGCCATTGTCCCTTTGTCCAAGATATCAAGACTAAGCACGAGACATGGAATGTGTCACTCTCGTATAGCCCAATCTTTGGTTTCTTGATTACCGAGTAGACTAACTTAAGCTGATGACATTGATATCGTATATCAACTCATCCGAGCATGGCCATGCATTTTCTAAGTCTCACTCTATCAAGGGGCCCGAAGATATCACTCCCGTTACATACGAGGGAAAAATCCCATCTTGATCATACAAATCCCTCCGTATGATATGTGACATACCCAATGACCTCCTTCAAGTTCACTCAGTTACGAGCAACAAAGGAAAGTATCAAAATATGTGACTCATATGTAGGGAACCTTGATGATCTTAGGTCGAAGGACTGCATATACCATGATCACTATGAGAATCACTTATGACACTCATATAATGATCCATGTAGTGTTCTCATGGTGGGTCGGTCCAGTACACAAGTTCTCCAACTTGTACCCATATGTAGACTACATATCTCATATTAGTCTCCACATATGCTAGTCGTTATGTATTATTGCAACCCGCTCCACAATAATACTAGACCAGGGACGTTTAAGAATATCATTATTCTAGGGTTACAATTATGTTTGTTAAGTTACGCAGAAACAAAACAACAAACATAATTGTTGGATTGATGCCTTAATAAAATATCATGACTCAATGTGCAAAAATACAATCATCTCATGATTGGCTTTTGGGCACAACACTAACAATCTCCCACTTGCACTAAAGCCAATCATCCATGTATCTAATATTGATGGACCTAGAATGGCTATCATGCTTTTGCTGCGTAAGGGGCTTTGTCAGCGGATCAGCAATGTTGCTATCTGTCGAAGTCCTGCATATCCTTACATCACCCCTCTCGATGATCTCCCTGATGAGATGATAGCGTCGGAGTATGTGTTTGGATCACTGGTGAGATCGAGGTTCCTTAGCTTGTGCGATTGCTCCATTGTTGTCACAATAGAGCTCTATCAAGTCGGCAATGCTTGGAACCACTCCAAGTTCAGTGATGAACTTCTTGATCCAAACTGCCTCCTTCGCAGCATCAGAGGTGGCAATGTACTCAGATTCTGTTGTAGAGTCAGCTACTGTCTCTTGCTTTGAACTCTTCCAGCTCACAGTACCACCACCAATACAAAACACATAACCAGATTGTGATCTAAAATCATCCTTATCGGATTGGAAGCTTGCATCGGTGTAACCCCTTACAACGAGCTCATCTTCACCTCCAAAGACCAAGAATGCATCCTTAGTCCTTCGT
This sequence comes from Aquilaria sinensis, assembly GCA_005392925.1. Classification (NCBI taxonomy): domain Eukaryota; kingdom Viridiplantae; phylum Streptophyta; class Magnoliopsida; order Malvales; family Thymelaeaceae; genus Aquilaria; species Aquilaria sinensis. Next base: position 51,839 of record SMDT01001922.1, read on the forward strand.
AAGTACTTAAGGATGTTCTTAACAGCTGTCTAGTGACTCTCACCGGGGTTTGATTGGTACCTACTCGTCATGCTCAAAGCATATGAGACATCGGGATGAGTACATATCATGGCATACATGATAGATCCAATTGCTGAGGCATATGGAATCTTACTCATGCGCTCTCTCTCCTCGGTTGTACTCAGACACTGAGATCTAGAAAGAGTGATACCATGTGACATGGGCAAGAATCCTTTCTTGGAATCTTGCATGCTAAACCTCTTTAGCACCTTGTCAATATATGTACTTTGACTTAGGCCAAGAAGCTTTCTAGATCTATCTCTATAGATCCTGATGCCTAACACATAGGCTGCTTCACCCAAGTCCTTCATAGAGAAACATTTCCCTAGCCAAGTCTTCACAGACTGTAGCTCAGGAATGTCATTCCCGATGAGTAGTATGTCATCTACATACAACACCAAGAAGACAATAGCGCTCCCACTAACCTTCTTGTAGACACAAGGTTCATCTTTATTTTTGATAAAACCAAACTCTTTGATTGCATCATCAAAATGAAGATTCCAACTTCGAGAAGCTTGCTTCAGTCCATAAATGGACCTTTGCAACTTGCACACTTTATTGGCATTCTCAGGAGTGACAAAACCCTCAGGTTGTGTCATGTACACATCCTCAAGTAGCTTTCCATTTAGGAATGCAGTTTTGACATCCATTTGCCATATCTCATAATCATAGTGTGCAGCAATAGCAAACAAAATTCGGATGGATTTAAGCATAGCAACTGGTGAAAAAGTCTTCATCATAGTGACATACCATGAATTTGCTTGAAGTTCCTTTTGCAACCAATCGGCATTCCCTATAAAGGTAATCACATTAGGGAGGTCACCTTGATGATCTTAGATAGTTCGAAGGACTGAATATACCATGATCACTATGAGAATCACTTATGACACTCATATAACGATCCATGTAGTGTTCTCATGGTGGGTCGGTCCAGTACACAAGTTCTCCAACTTGTACCCATATGTAGACTACATATCTCATATTAGTCTCCACATATGCTAGTCGTTATGTATTATTGCAACCCGCTCCACAATAATACTAGACCAGGGACGTTTGAGAATATCATTATTCTAGGGTTACAATTATGTTTGTTAAGTTACGCAGAAACAAAACAACAAACATAATTGCTGGATTAATGCCTTAATAAAATATCATGACTCAATGTGCAAAAAATACAATCTCCAAACTGCCTCCTTCGTAGCATCAGAGGCGGCAATGTACTCAGATTCTGTTGTAGAGTCAGCTACTGTCTCTTGCTTTGAACTCTTCCAGCTCACAGCACCACCACCAATACAAAACACATAACCAGATTGCGATCTAAAATCATCCTTATCGGATTGGAAGCTTGCATCGGTGTAACCCCTTACAACGAGCTCATCTTCACCTCCAAAGACCAAGAATGCATCCTTAGTCCTTCGTAAGTACTTAAGGATGTTCTTAACAGCTGTCCAGTGACTCTCACCGGGGTTCGATTGGTACCTACTCGTCATGCTCAAAGCATATGAGACATCGGGACGAGTACATATCATGGCATACATGATAGATCCAATTGCTGAGGCATATGGAATCTTACTCATGCGCTCTCTCTCCTCGGGTGTACTCGGACACTGAGATCTAGAAAGAGTGATACCATGTGACATGGGCAAGAATCCTTTCTTGGAATCTTGCATGCTAAACCTCTTTAGCACCTTGTCAATATATGTACTTTGACTTAGGCCAAGAAGCTTTCTAGATCTATCTCTATAGATCCTGATGCCTAACACATAGGCTGCTTCACCCAAGTCCTTCATAGAGAAACATTTCCCTAGCCAAGTCTTCACAGACTGTAGCTCAGGAATGTCATTCCCGATGAGTAGTATGTCATCTACATACAACACCAAGAAGACAATAGCGCTCCCACTAACCTTCTTGTAGACACAAGGTTCATCTTCATTTTTGATAAAACCAAACTCTTTGATTGCTTCATCAAAATGAAGATTCCAACTTCGAGAAGCTTGCTTCAGTCCATAAATGGACCTTTGCAACTTGCACACTTTATTGGCATTCTCAGGAGTGACAAAACCCTCAGGTTGTGTCATGTACACATCCTCAAGTAGCTTTCCATTTAGGAATGCAGTTTTGACATCCATTTGCCATATCTCATAATCATAGTGTGCAGCAATAGCAAACAAAATTTGGATGGATTTAAGCATAGCAACTGGTGAAAAAGTTTCATCATAGTCAATACCATGAATTTGCTTGAAACCTTTTGCAACCAATCGTCCCTTAAAGGTAATCACATTACCATCCATGTCAGTTTTCTTCTTGAAAACCCATTTGCACCCTATGGGTTTTACCCCTTCAGGTGGGTCAACCAAAGTCCATACTTGGTTTTCATACATGGATTCCATCTCGGATTTCATGGCCACTAGCCACTTCTCAGAGTCAGGCCCCGACATAGCTTGTTGGTAGGTTGTGGGCTCATCCTGATCCATGAGCATCACATCACCAGTGTGAGTCATGAGAAATCCATATCTCTCAGGCTCACGCCGAATCCTACCAGACCTACGTGGGCTCTGTGCTACAGGAACAGACTCTTGAACCACAACATCTTGTGGTGTCTGTTCAGGTTCCATTTCAGGTTCGATGTCTCCTTGTTGTTCTTGAATTTCTTCAAGTTCTACTTTCCTCCCACTAGTTTCTTTAGAGATAAACTCTTTCTCTAAAAAGACACCAGTTCGAGCAACAAACACTTTTTGCTCAGAAGGATTGTAGAAATAGTAACCCTTTGTTTCTTTGGGATACCCAACAAAAAGGCATTTTTAAGATTTGGGCCCTAGTTTGTCAGAGGATTGACGTTTCACATAAGCGTCACAGCCCCAAATCTTCATAAAAGACAAATTGGGACGCCTCCCACTCCATATCTCATATGGTGTCTTTTGAACCGATTTAGATGGAACTCGGTTTAGTGTAAAAGCGGCTGTCTCTAGAGCATGTCCCCAAAAGGAGTTTGGAAGGTCAGCTTGACTCATCATAGAGCGAACCATGTCTAACAGAGTTCGATTTCTCCTTTCAGATACACCATTCCATTGAGGTGTACCTGGTGGAGTGAGTTGTGATACTATACCACACTCCTTCAGATAGTCAAGGAATTCTCGATCCAAGTACTCTCCACCTCGATCTGATCGAAGCACTTTGATACTCTTCCCGAGTTGATTCTCTACTTCATTCTTGAATTCTTTGAACTTTTCAAAGGATTCTGACTTGTGTCTCATAAGATACACATAGCCATATCTGCTGAAGTCATCAGTGAAAGTAATGAAGTATTGGAAACCTCCTCTAGCTTGTGTAGACATAGGGCCACATACATCACTATGTATGAGTCCTAGTAAGTCATTAGCCCTTTCACTTTGCCCTGTGAATGGGGCTTTGGTCATCTTGCCCAACAAACATGACTCACATGTCTCATATGATTCAAAATCAAATGAGTCCAAGAGTCCATCCTTATGGAGCTTGGATATGCGGGTCTCATTTATATGGCCCAAGCGACAGTGCCAGAGATAGGTCGGGTTTGAATCATTTAATCTGACCTTCTTGGTATTCACATTATAGATTGGATCTTCGAGGTCTAGAACATACAACCCATTGCTAAGTTGAGCACTACCATAAAAGATTTCATTCAAATAAATAGAACAACATTTGTCCTTTATTATAAATGAAAAACCTTTCTTGTCCAAACAAGAAACAGAAATCAAATTTCTACTAATAGTAGGCACAAAGTAGCAGTTGTCTAATTCTAAAACTAATCCACTAGGTAAAGTGAGAACATAAGTCCCTACGGCTAAGGCAGCAACCCTTGCTCCATTTCCAACACGTAGGTCCACTTCACCTCGGGCCAATCTTCTACTTCTACTTAGATCCTGCACATTTGCACAAATGTGAGATCCACATCCAGTATCCAATACCCAAGATGAGGAAGTAGAAAAGTTAGCCTCTATAACAAAAATACCTGAAGTGGAAGTCTTACTTCCCTTTTCCTTAGCAAGTTCTTCAAGATAGAGCTTGCAATTGCGCTTCCAGTGTCCAGGTTGCTTACAATGGAAGCACTCCCCTTCCTTTGCCACACCACCCTTTGGTTTCAGTGCAGCTGAAGAAGAACTAGCATTGGACTTTCCATTAGCTTTATCCTTCTTCTTGTTGGCTTTTCCCTTTCCCTTGCCCTTTTGAACCATCAAAATGGGCTTAGCCTTCTTAAGGTTTTGCTCAGCAGTTCTCAACATGTTGAGCAATTCAGGAAGGGACTTGTCAAGGTCGTTCATGTTATAGTTCATGACGAACTGACTGTAGCTTTCAGGCAACGATTGCAAGACTACATCGATAGCCAACTCTTTCTGAAGAGCAAATCCCAAATTCTCAAGATTCTCAATGTACCCAATCATCTTGAGCACATGAGGACCCACGGGACTTCCCTCAGACATCTTGCACTGAAACAATGCCTTAGAGGTCTCAAACCTCTCATGCCTAGCTTGCTCTTGGAAAAGCATTTTGAGATGTTCGATCATATCGAACGCCCCCATGTTCTCATGTTGCTTCTGAAGCTCAGATTCCATGGTAATAAGCATGAGGCATGCAACATCCAAAGCATCATCAGAATGCCTCTTGTGAGCATCCCTTTCAGCTCTTGGAGCAGTGGCAGCAGGCTCATTCGGAATGGGCTGCTCTAGGACATAAGCCTTTCTCTCTTGTTTGAGGACTATCCTCAAGTTTCGGTACCATTTGAGAAAGTTGGTCCCATTCAGTTTTTCCTTCTCAAGGATCGATCGCAACGAAAGTGTCGATGTGTTTTGTGCCATGGTTATCTACAACAGTAAATATGCAGTGTAAGAGTCATGTATTTTAATTCATTTAATAAGGACTTTTATTAAACGATACTCCCACTATTTTCCTCAAAATAATAACCCTCGATATTATTTCGGAACACCTCGGCGCTAAGGTATTCTAGTGGGCCAAGATCCATATTTGACCACAACCTGAGTCAGCTTTGGCTTTTCTCTCAAGTTACAGCTATTTAGGTAGGCAACTCCTTGCCAATTGCATCTTATGCAACTCTTGGATAGTTGGGTGAACAACACTTGTCCAAGCTCATCTCATGAGCTTAAGCCCAACTCTATGCCTCTAAGTCCCTAATCCTATTAGGATGACTTAGTTAAGTCAGACCCAAAGTTAGCAATTTGGATATCACTATTATCCCATCGCGCCTTACCAAGATGAACATAGGTGCTTTGCTTTGGCAAACCCACCTAATGTTGATCAAAGTCTTGACGAGTGCCAACATTTGGAAGGCATCACATTTAATGACTTAATATTTGTTTGAGGGATTTTTTTCTTTTGATCTCACCAATTTGTTATCTCCGGTTGTCTTATACATGCATCACATACAAATATAAAACATGCATCTCATGCTTACAAGAAAGTAAACGTGACATGGTTATAGCCCAAACTATGCGATATTCTCAAGCCAATGAGAATATCATAAAAGCCTAAGAAAAGAAAAGAGTCTTCACAAGCTCCTTCTCTTCCTTTCTTGGTTGCCCTTTTGTTGTCATCTCCTTGGACATGCCTCCTTGGATGATCCTTAGACATACAACCTTGGATGATCCCATAATGCACCATTACATCAATAATAGAAACCTCGAGTTACATTCGAGGGGAGTAAGGTGAGAAGAGAATGTACAATGAGAGTGATAAGAAAAGGCACGACTCGCAGGCCGTATTTACAAGTACAACCAATCAAGGGCTATAACCATGCACCATGCTTCAAACACCAATCAGCATATCATGTCAAATCTCATTCAACAAAGATGCATGCCAATTTTTGCGTGTTGATTAACCAGTTTTTATTTATGTGGCGCTTCGCATATGGCGGTCCCGCTGGCCTGTCAGTGGGCGGTGGTTCCGCTGACCGGTCAGCGGACGGTGGTTCCGCTGACCGGTCAGCGGACGGGGTCAAGGGGAGCCGCCCTTGCGGGGGGCGTGGGGGGCAGCGCCCCCCGGCGCAAAAAATTTTCTTACAATTGCTTAGCCCGAAATCTTCTATTTCGAGCAAGTAGGCACCCGAGACTCCTCCATTCGAGCCACCAAAAATACCTTACTTTCGGTGCCCGAACAGGCCGAATCCGAACAAAGCTAGGGTTTTTGCAACTATTGCAAGAATCCTAATCCATATAGGTATCTCATACCATTCAATTTGAGGTTAATCTCATTAACCAATTAGTGTCGTTTCTTCATATATCTCATATGTTCATTACGAGTTCCAGTTTCATGCATCATGAATCAATCTAATTAATCATGGCCGAAAAGCAACCGAACACATAGCATCATGCGATTCAACACTCAATCCCGATTTAGGGTTTCACCAGTAGCTCTGATACCACTGTTGGGTTTCGGGAGCCAAACAGCGCAGCGGAATTTAACCGAAACCCTCCAGGATCCAAGTGAAACGGGGTAAACCGGGTGTTCAAAAATTTTCATACCTAATTTTCGGTTGAGATCTCTCACTCAACTGTAGAGTTGAATCACAAAACCTGAACAGTTGACGTGTTCAAGCTCTCTATGGTATCCACACGAGCCTCTCGGGATCACCACGCTTCCACCACGTCCCGACAGATGCGTTTCTCTTGCGCTCGCAGTGCTAGCTTGCGTCCTCCAAGGAATTGCAAGAGAAGAGTGCGGCTGTCCTTTTGGGAGGCTAGGGCAAGGAGACCTGCGAATTTCTCACTTAAAAGTTGTATTTATAGTGAGACTCAACTTCCAGGCCTAATGGGTTTGAAAGCCCTAATCCAATTAGGATTTAATTTCTCCTGGTATTTATAGGAGTGCCTAGCCCGTTCAGATCGCGACACGTGTTCGGTCGGATGTTTCCTGAATTTCTGGGCGTAGGGGACAGATAGCTGGTAGCAGGTTGCCTTGAGCCATGTGCTGAGATGGGCCATGATGTGATTCTGATGGCGTCAGTGTGTCAGAGCGCCTTTTGAGGCGGCTTATGACGTCTGTGAAAGGACGTGTCAGAGGCTTCCTTAAATGCTTCCATAAATGCTCCTGCCGTACTCCCGAGGTCCCTGGGTGAGGTCGTCCTTTGGTACGGACAGAGCCTCTTCGGGAAACAAGCCCTCAGTTCGGGGGTTCCCAGTTTCAGGGAGTTCCGCCTTCGGGGATATCATGTTCGGCTCGCTATGTCTGGTGCCGCTTTTCCGAAGGCGATCTGTTCACAACCTTGGGGGGGCAAGTAGTGTCCTCGGGTTTTCCTGGCGTGCCGGGCTCGGAGCTCTTCGGCTATCTCCCGAGGTGCATGATCACACCTTTTCTCGGGTAGCGCCAGCTTCTTCTGGCCATTCTTGTGGCAGGGAGTTCGGCCAGATAGAGGCGATAGCGTTTGGCTATCACATGCCCCCCTTTGGAAAGCCGAAGTGAAGACTTCGGTTTTGCATCTCTTTCCGAGGTTGTTTATGGGAGTCTCTTTGGAAGCTTAACCTGTTCCGAGGATGCGCCTTTTGCCCGAAGATCATGGGCTCTTCGGCCTTGGCCTGTTCTTTGGTGTCTCCGAGGTGGAGCCTGTGCCGAAGATACACCTCTTGCCCGAAGGTCATGGGCTGTTCGGCCATAGCCTGTCTCTTGGCGTCCTCGAGTTGGCCTGCTCTTTGTTTCTGCAGGTCTGTTTGGCCAAGCGTGTCAGTTTGAGCGGCGCGTCCCAGTTTTCCAAGGATATCAGAAGACGCGTCCCAGTTTTCAAGGGACGTTTGGAGGATGTGTCCCCCATTTTTGCGCAGCGGTTGACACATGGCGCTTTGCCATTGGAGGAGAGTCACGTCGGTTACAGAGGGCGCGCCTTTTCAGGTGCAGAGAGCAGTTACGGTGACGGTTCGCCTCCAAAGGGTACTTATGACGATGTTTCGGTTACCCACCTCTGGCTTTATAAATAGCCCATTCCATCATAAGTTCCCTTTGCTTTTTCTTCTGCTCTTTTCTCTGCTTTGCCCCTGTTCTTGCATTTTCTTGCTTTCTGTGGCGGAGCTACCTTAATCAGAGCTTTTTTCTAGCCAACTTTCACGACGGCGTCCTCAGATTTTGGCAAATCTTTCGGTGGGTTTTTGTTTTCCAGTGTGTTTTGATCCCTCTGTTCTTTTGAGTTTTTCTCTGGAAACTGTTTTCTTCCGTTTTCAAACTCGTTTTCATGTCGAAAATGCCCATTCCTGAGAGCTGGCAGCCTCTTTTAGCCCATCCTTGTTGCACCACCCCTGCAAAGTTAGAGAGGTGGAAGAAAAAATTCTTTCTTCCCTCTTACGCCATTACTAGGCTGCCTCGTTCTAGCCATTATGCTTTTTCAAACCATAGTAAGGAGGTTACCGTTTTCCGAGCCCAGCTGAAGGCCGGTCTTCGGTATCCTCCCCCGAAGATGGTGTGCGAGTTCTGCAAATTTCATGGCATTGCTGTGAACCAGCTTTCCCCGAACTCGTTCTGCTATTTTAACGCCTACCTCTGCATGTGTGGCGTCTTCGGGATAGAACCCCATTTCATAATCTTTATGCAGTACTACAAGCTCTCTGTGGTCCCGAAGGGTGGCTTCTATTTCATGCTACCTCGGGGGTCCGGGAGCAAGAAATTCATGTTCACCTTCGCCACTAAGGATAGCTGGCGGGGGTGGCAACTGGCGGGGGTGGCAACAGAAGTTCTTCTTCCTGAAGATGGACGAGGCCTGGTCGTACGTTCCGACCAAATGGGCTCAGGGAACACTGGATGTGGACGTTGTTGACCCGAGGATGCTGCTGACCCCAGAGTTGGCTCCCGTGTTCGCGGATTTCGACGCCCGCATTCGGGCTGTCTCTGACTGGGATCCCGAGGTCGCTCCGCGCGCCCTTTACCCTTTTCCAATCAACTGGAAGTTGATGACCGAAGAGGTCCTTCGGGAATTAAAGGTGGTAAAGGAGCACGAGACTGACCTCAAGATGCCAGCTCCTGCCATCGCCGGGAAGGATTCCTGGTTGGTCAAGCTTCTTAAGGAGGAAATTTCTTTCGAAACGCTTGTCGAAAGTGAGTCATCTTCTACTCCTTTGCTGTTTTTTTCCTTGGACTTACGCTGATGTTTCTCTCCTTTTTCAGAGATGGGCGACGGGACTGCCGCCTATTACAAGTCCCTTTTCTCCGGCCAAGTGGAGAAGGGGGAGTAGACAAAGAAGGTGGCTTCCCGAAGGCGAAAGTCCGTTGGTGCTGGTCCCTCGTCTAAACGGGCGAAGAAGACTGTTATTTCTTCCCATTTGGAAAGTATTAGGGAGGGAAACGAGGACGCCGAGGTTGCTGTCACTTCGCCGCCTGATGATTCGGCCGAGGTCCCCTGCTCAGGTTCCTCTAGAAGAAATTCCCGAGGAGACTGCCGAGGAGCCTGGGACAGCCGAGATTCCGGCGCCTGAGACTGCTGCTTCCGAGGTCCCTTCAACCGACGTCCCTCCTCCAAAGTCCTACTGCGTCGCAGGCCCTCCTTGATGTAGTGGTAGAAGTACCTTCTGCCGAGGAGCGGCGCAGGCGGAAGGGCAAGGGCATTTCGGCCGAGGAGGCCGAGGACTCCGAGGACGTCGTTGTCGAGGTTCCACCAGGTTTGTTTCCAGACAAAGTGTACTTCCTTTGTTTTTTCTGGATTGCCTTCTTTGTCTTTAATCTCCTTCTCATTCTTACCATGCAGGGGAGTTGACTACCCCTGACTGGGCGGCCGAACATGCTCGGAAGCGAGCTCTTCGGGACGCCAAAATCCCGCAAGGGAAGATACCAAAGGAGCCTTTCTGGACGTTCACGGAGGACATGAATTTGTACTCCGAGGACTGTCCTTAAATGGCGAAGGAAATTTCGAAGGGGGTGTTTACTGAGGCCTCCTTCAAGGCTATTGTGGCGACCTATCCGGAGGACAACGATCTTGCCGTGAAAGATTACCGAGCATGCTGCTCAGGTATACTCTTCAGACCTATTTCCCTTCAATTTTGTTTTTCCTAAGTGTTAGGCTCTTACTGACCTTGCGTTTTATCTTCTTCGTAGCTGCTGGGGTATGCTGGCTACCTTCGAGTTCGGGTGGCCAGGGAGGCTGTGTTCCGAACTACGGCCACTCAGATACTTTAGAAAAGGCGAAGGCCACACGCCTGGAGTTGATCGCCAAAAACCAGCAGCTAGCGGATGCTGCTGAGGAGAAAGTTGCTGCCCTTCGGGAGGAGTTCCGGAAGGAGAAAGAAGAATTTGAGAAGGACTCCTCCCAGAAGATCGCTGACCTCAGTAAGCAAATAAAGGGAATGCTGGCCGCCAACGAAGAGCTTCTAAAGCACAAGTCAGAATCTGACAAGATCATACTGGCGCTGATGAGCTGAGAAAAACACTCTCCGTAGCCGAGGTCGTGTCCTTGAAGAAGGGATCCGAAGGGGAAGGAGCAGATAAAGGCGCTGGAAGAGGAGATCGCAGATCTGAAGGACGAGCTTGACGACCTCGAGCTTGAGAAGAACAAGTCTAATCAAATGGCCAAAGTTGCCTTTCAGGACGGCTTCTGCCTTGCTCGGCACCAGGTCCTCCAGAGGTTCCCAGATCTGGACCTCTCTTTTCTAGAGGCTCTAAACATTCCTGGGGGACCTCGGTGGGAATGGTCCAAGGTCGAACATTTGAACCTTCCTCCTTCAATTCCAGCGCCAAAGGTGGTGGAAAAGGGCGGGCAAGCGAGTGGGTCTCGGGACGCCGCGAACCCTTAGGCTATTTTAGGGCCCCTTTTCCTTCCCTTCTATTTTGTATTCCTTCTTCGGGCACTTCTTTATTGTAAAGCAGCTTTACTCCTTAATGAAGACTTTTTTGGCTAAGTCTTTTCTTGCAAGTTTCTTTATTTCCATTGCCCCGAACGCATTTGCTCAAGAGACTTCGGAAAACCTGCAATCAAAGAAACTCTTTTACCTTCCCTTGGCCGAGCCTGTTCGCTCCAGAGGCTTTTTGGAAAGTCTGAAAAATTTGACTAAGTCTTTTTGCAGGCTTTTGCATTTCCATTTTGTCCCAAACACGTTCGCTCGAGGGACTTCGGAAATTCCTTAGTCAAAAAATTTTCCTTCTTTTCCTTTTGTCCCGAGCATGTTTGCTCAAGAGACTTAGGAAATCTTTCGAGAGTTGTTTTCCATTTTTCCCGAGCGTGATGGCTCAAGGGACTTCGGAAAACTGTCTCTGCGCTTATTTCGGCGAGTACTTCTGCGACGTTCTTATTTCCCATCTTTCCCGAGCATAATGGCTCAAGGGACTTCGGAAAACTGCCTCTGCGAGATTTCTCCATCTTTTCCCGAGCGTGATGGCTCAAGGGACTCTGGGAGGTCAATCTGCGCTTTATTACGGCGAGCATCTTCGCGGAATTCTACTTTGCACAATTTTGGATACTTAAGAACTTTCCTTAAGAGCATTCTGTACTTACAATTCCTCCGCTTCATCTTAGGCGTAGAATTTTTTCAAGGCGTCTGAGTGCCAAGTATTTTTCAATTCTACGCCTTCGGCGTCGCCAAGTTTGTACACGCCTTTTCGTACTTCGGCGAGAACCAGATAAGGTCCTTCCCAGTTTGCGCGAAGTACTCCGTGGGACGGCCTTCGGGGTGCAAAGTCAGCCTTTCGGAGAACGAGGTCTCCCTTCTTGATTTCTTTTGGCCTGGCCCGTAAGTTTACAGCCGCGGCCACTCTTTGCTGAAAAGCTTTTCTTCTCAGCTCGGCTATTTCTCTGTGTTCGCCGACGAG